>JABTXL010005656.1:106527-199310 GCA_025134845.1 Neodon shergylaensis | reverse complement strand
AGATAGTACTCCTGACATCTGGGAGAGAGAGATAGTACTCCTGACATCTGGGAGAGATTAGTACTCCTGACATCTGGGAGGGGGAAAGTATATTTAGGGCAACCACTCTGTTATCAGTCTTTTAGTATTCATTCTAAATGTGAATCTCAAATGAAAATATTTTTCACTTGTCTTCAGTGCTGGTTCTGGGGGCTTAGAAAGGTTGGTGCTATCTATCCCAGCACTCTGAGAACCCAACAAGGGAGCCAGATTAGGAGCAAGTGGGGAGGTCTGATTAAGTGCTGGTTAAGAAGGTATAAGAGCACCTTTGGGACTAGGCAGGGGGTAGGTACTTACGCAGGGGAGACGACCCAGGTTGGCCTTCTTGGAAGAATGGATCTTGAATCAGCTTGGAGTCGGGTTAGCTGCTAGAGCCCTTCTTGCCAGCTGGTTGTGACTGGGGCAGCTGTGCCAAGAAGTGGTACAGAGAAATCCTTGTTGGCTGAACTCCCATGGCGGGGCAGGCTCTGTACTTTGCTCTTGGGAGACAGAGAGGAGAGAGTTCCTCAGAATTCCCATCCAAAGCAGACAGCCTTCATTGGTGTCTACTCTAGTTCCTAAACCCAAGTCTTAGGCCATTCAGAGTTGGAGTACAAGATGCCTGCTGGTGACTTCACCCTTATTAAATGATGCTCACTTATCTTCTTGGAGAGAAGGTGTTAGGGGAGTGAGTGTACCATGTAAGAATGCTTTGGGTTTCCAGTAATAGAAAAACACCCACAATAACTTTAAACCAAGGGATTTAAAATCACTTTACAAGAGGTCTAGGTCTTTGCTCGGTGGCTCATCAGTATCAGAATATTCTGTTGCCCCTCAATTTGTCTCCTGCCTTGTCTCAGTTAAACTCTGCGTGCTCTAGTTGAAGCCATCACACACATGTACTAGACAAAGAGTAGAGGCAGGAAAGAGGTTGATGTCTATCTTTTCTTTTCTTAAGAAGTTCAGCATCTCCCCAGGACCTGTAGTAGGATTTTGCTTAGGCTGCTCTGGCCAGTTGCATGCCCCTCACTGAAAGGCAAGCATTTGATCTGGGCTAGGAACATTACCACTCTGTGCAATGAAGGGCAGAGGTGTTGGGGGATGGGGAGGAAACATCAGACCGGGGTGTTCTTCAAGTAATGAGACTGACTGTGTGTTTGTTTTTGATAGGTGTGTGTGTGTGTGTGTGTGTGTGTGTACAATTGCATGGGCTATCAGGTGCCCTAGGAGGCTAAAAGCACTGGGTTCTCCTTGGAGCTGGAGTTTCAAGATGTTGTGAACCACCTGATGTGGGTGCTAGAAACAAAACTTGGGTCCTCTGTGAGAACACCACAAGCTTGTTCTGAAAATAGGATTGACACTTGACTTTTCATTAAACACCAGAGAATCAGGGACTAAAAACCCCAGCCCCTCTGGTTCCCTCTCCAACTCAGCCAGGAGCCGGCTTTCCTGGTTTCTGTTCAGCTTCACCCACCACAGAGGCCCTCTGGGAAAGTTAAAGGGGAAGCAATTGAAGGCAGAGAGGGTGTTAATTAAACACCAGATGTTTAGCTGCGTTAATTAATGGCTCTGTCACCCTGAGTGGCACCAGCCTTCACCCTGGTGCCTCTGACCGCCTCTGGAGTCAGAGTCTAAAGCTGACGAGCTCATGCTGTCCGGTGAGGCCCGAGGACAGGAGAGGACTATCAGACCAGGAGAGAGATGTCAGACATTCTGGTCTATCTGAGTGACAGAGAAGAAAAGCGCGGAGGTGACAGACATGTTTTGTTTGCAAATGTAGACATGTCAAAAAATACAAGCGGTTGACATCATTTAAACACTAGGGAATTGAACATACATCAAGATGTGTAGATTTTCTTTAAAATGGATAAATCTGGACCAGCATCCTCAAGGCAGCAAGCAGTTGAAAGCAATGGGCTGGAAGGTAGTTGTCTGCCCCACCCCACCCACTCTGCCAGACCTGCAAATGTCTGCAGTGGAATCTGCTGTCTAGGTTCAAGACCTAGACTTGGCGATGGATTCAATACGGTAGATCCTGGAGCGAGGAATCTGAGGATGCTGCAATACGAGGCGAGATGTCTGGAAGGATTGCAGGACCATGATACAATTGAGGAACAGTCCATCTGTTGGTGATACCAGCAAGGTCGAGCTGGTTAAGGAGAAAGATAGAAGTCCTGGGTGATAATGAGAGAGAGATGTCCCTGTGGTCAACAGCCCAGAAGAGAGCACCTGGAGCTTTAGGAAGCTGATGCCCTTCGGGGAGGGGCTGAGACCACCCAGGAGCAGCCAATAGTGATGGGAGAGGAGATTCAGACTCCAATCTTGAGAGACATTAGGTCTGGCTCTCCAGCGAGACTGAAAATTAGCCACCGTGTCTTGGTGCCTTATCCTCTTTCGGGAGCATTATCACTAATACCTTCAGAACCAAAGGCTTTAGTCCCAGACGGAAGTGTGGATGCCGCTGCAGAAATGGCCCAGTAGGTAACCATGGCTGAGGAGCCTCTGCTCAGCTTCGGTTACTGACAGTCTCTGAAAATCTTTCCTCCCTGTGGAGGGGCCAAAAAGGCAGAGCTTCAGGGCCAGGAGCCCCTGGGCCAGCCTTGCCTGGGATTACCACTCCCCTGAAGGGATGGTCGAACAGCACGACATTAGTGGCCATGCATGGGGTGGAGGAGTCTGAGCCTGCCTTCCCTGCTCGGTGGTTCTTCCCATCTGCTGGTGTCACCAGCAGCACAGAAGGCAATCGGCAGATGTTCCTGGTCTCACTTCATTTCCATAGATTTACAAGCATCCTCGTACGTGTTACTGAGAAATCGGGTGTAAATCCTATTTTAAGAATATAGACAAGCCTGCTTGTCTACTTGAAGAACGCTTAGGAAAGTCCTTTTGGGAAATGAATGGCAATCACCCTTCCTGTAACTCTTGTGCCGGTGTTCATGAATTTCTGTGGCAATGCCTGTCACCTATGCTGTCACTCCCATAGCCTCCTGTTTGTATCTCGTGGACACCCTCTTCCTCATGGACAGACATTGTCACTCTGGCCAGAGCCTGTCCCTTCTCTCCTTCCTCTTTGCTGCATACTCATGGGCCCCGATTGTTCCTTTCTGACACTGTGGAGCTCTGGCTTACTGGTGACATTTACTGGCAACTCTTCCCCTGTCCTAGAAGTCAGGACAGATGACTCTCTGGGTACCAGGAATGCGATGGCTGGGTGGGAATACCTGTGGTGGGTTTGACAGATAATGTCCACCAAAGGTGTCCTTGGCTTGATCTCAGAAACAGTGAGACATCACCTTACCTAGCAAACAGGACTTAACAGAAGCGATTCAGTTTAAGGCTTGGGAGTGAGGAGTCCTGTGGGATTCCCTGGGCGGGCCGTATATAATCTAAGTCCATGGAAGTAGAGGACCTTTCCAGGCTATGACTCAAAGCAATAGTAACAGTGCAAGAGTGGGTAGGGAGATGTGAAGTTCCTGGCTCTGAAGCTGGAGAGTGGGTAGCTCCTTCGGAGCTGCAAAAGGCCTCCAGATCCAGCCTCCAGATCAGGTTACAGCAGGAATTAAGCCCTGTGGGACCTGAGATGGACTCTAACCCATAGAACTACAAGATACTAAGTTCCTAATTCTGTGATGATTTGTCTCGGCCGCAGCAGGAAAGGAATCCGTTGTGCACTTGGCCTCCCGCCATGGCCATGCTAGGGACAGACTTGCTTAGAATTCTCCCCTGCCTTTGTCTCTCGGCTTCACTCCATCTCCTATTATCCCAGCCAGATGGCTAAATTGTGATGGGCAGTGGCAGGGACTAGCTTCATTTATCCAGGGGTGAGTGTGCCCCAGGAGAGGAAGAGGGGATGACAGTTGGCGCCAGTCAGTGGGGTGAGCAGAAAAAGAGCTCACTGTCCAGAGGGGAGGCCATCTAACACACCTCCAGGAACCTCAAACCAGCATATTTTAGGAATCACAATTTTTTTAAATTAAAAAATATCATTTTATTTCATATGTATGGGTATTTTGCCTGTATGATGTCTGTGCACCAAGTGCATGCCTGGTGCCCATGGAGACCAGAAGGGGCACAAATTCCCTTGAACTGAAGTTACACATGATTGTGAGCTGACTTGTAGGTACTAAGAATTGAACCTGGGTCCTCTGGAAGAGCAGCCAGTGCTTTTAACTACTGAGTGGTTCCCTCCAGAGCCAGAAGCTAATATTTTAAAGAAATTATTGTAACAGGTATAGAACATAAAATCTATTACCTTAATCATTTTTAAGCCTAGGGGTCCACGGTATTAATGCCACTCCCCCTCGCCACCGTCCATCTCCAGAACCCCCTTCCTTCTTGTAAACGCTCCCCACTTAGGGCGCACTAGGTCTCCTTTCCTCTCAGCCCTTGGTGGCCACCTTCCTTCTCCCCATCTCCATGAATTTGACTGTTGTAGGACCCTCGTGTAAGTGGAGTCATGCAATCTTTGTCTTTTTATCTTAGCTCATCTCACTCAGCATCATGTCTCAAGGCTCGTTCATGCTAATGAGTTTCCTTCAGCACCTCCTTTCTTTTTAAGGCTGAAGATGAGCCCCGTCTGTACCGATCATAGTTTGTCTAGACATTCATCTATCTAATGATGGGCGCTCGAGCTGCTTCTCCATTGTGGCTGTTGTGATTAATGCTGCTCCTAACGTGTTGCGACAGACAGACAGACAGACAGACATATATACTCTCAAGTTGTACAGATACCTCTAATCCTGCTTCCAACTCCCTCAGGAGATACCCAAAAGTGAACTTGCTTGGTCATATGATAATTCTTAGTACTTAAAACAACAGTTCTCACAGGGGTCACCTATCAGATATCCTGCCTATCACATATTTACATTACAATTCATAACAGTAGCAAAATTACAGTTAGTTATGAAGTAGCAATGAAATAATTTTATGGTTGGGGATCACCACAACATGAGGAACTTTATCAAAGTTGTTCATTTATTAAAGGAAGGTTGGGAACCACTGACTTAGGAGAAAGAATCTGGCTGTCCCTTTCTCTTCCCACCCCCTCCAGCTTCAGGGGCATCCACATTGTTGTGCTACAGCCAACACCCATCTGTTGAAGTTCTTTCAATGACAGAAGCAACCCTGGCCATGGGGTGGGGGGGAGCAGGAGTGGGCTCTGTCCGCTAAGGTCTGTGTTCAACAGATGAATTCGTGCTGGGGAACCCAGCAAAGTCCAGGCTTTCTGCTGCATTCGAATCTGTTTTTGAGTAGTGGGCATGTTTTCAAATGCAGTTCCCATTTCCTTCAGCCTCGGAACATCTGATAGCAGAATGTTTTCACAGAGGGCTCTTGCCCATAGGGAGGGGACAGGCGGCTGCTCTAATGAGTAGATAAGCGGGATGCGTGTTTGGCAATGTCCTTAGCATTTAATTCCAGTAATTAAAGTAGGCAAGCCTCCTTTGTTTTCTTTTTCCTTGCAAAAACAATGAAATATTACAGGCTATTTGGGGAGCGGGGAATGAAACCCTATTCAGCATCATATTGTTACAATGCCACCATCACTGTCCCACTTGTGATACTGATCCATGCAAGGCACAAACCCAACCCGCTCTCCACCTGATCCCCTTAAGCTGTGCTGCACCCCCATGAGGTGCCTTGACCCATGACCTTCTCCCTCCTATGACAGAACCATGCATCTGGTTCACCTTCATCCCCCCCCCCCCAGGGCTTCCTCAAGATGATCATACTTGCAGCATGGCGCTACATGCCTGCAATCCTGGCGATAGGAAGGTAGAAACAGGAGGATAAGGAATTCTAGGTTATCCTTGCCTACATAGCAAATAAAGGACAGCCTGGGCTACATAGATCTGTCTCAAAACAAAGAAACAAGCTTTTCCCTCTTTTGTTTTCCTAAACGATGTAGACGCTTTCTGTGGGCTTTTGTTTTCAGGTCTGACCTGTAGTTAACTCATTCAGAGGAGTAAGTCCAGGATCCACAGTCACAGGGTAAATGGACTTCAGAACATGTTGAGGAGGGTACCCCTGGAGTGGCCTGGGCTCCGCTCACAGGGCTCTGGCAAATGCCATACCCGAACACCTGTGCCGTGTGCTGAGGGCCAGCTGTAAAGCCTGGCTGCCTGAGTTGGTATCCGCTTTCTCCTGGTTTGGCATTTTCCAAATTACTCGTCTGTGCCTCTGTTTCCGCATCCAGGCAATGGGAATGAACATTAATCTGCCTGGTCCATAAAGTTATGTGGATTAAATGGCGTGTCATCGAGAACATGGTTACATAACACTGTCGTGGTGGTTTGTTTTTCTGAGTCTTGGTTCTGCCACTAGCTCTCTACCTAGTCTTAGAGGGCTGGATATGCCCTCAGTTTCCTCCAAAGCCTCAGTTTTCCTGGAGCTAAAGGACTGTGTTGAAGCCAATACCTCTGAGAGTTTCATGCACTAAGCGGTGTGAACTCTGTTCCTTTGGGGTGTTTGATCGCAGTTGGAAGGTATGGGGAGGAATGCATGGATGACTCTGAAGTTCACGCGGGACAAATGAACAACTTGGAGGTTTCTAGGACCCTGGGAGAGAAATGCAGCTGCTACCTTGCAGCTCCTCATGCTGCTGAATGCAGAGGGAGGCTGAGGTCAGTCAAGGAGCTTGCTATTGGGAGCATTAGAGGCAAGTGGGGGACGCTCCCCAGACCCTCACTCCCTCGGTTCAGAGCTGAAAATTGCTGTGGGCCCTCCCAGCCTTCAGCAGCTGTTCTTTGCCTATCTGGACCCAACCTTCCCTCTGGGCCACTGGGTCCCAGAGGGCCCAATTGAGAAGAAAGGAGAAAATCCGTATCCAATCTGTTCTATTCAGAGCAATGGATGGAATCTGCATCCCAATGTTACCTTTGTGTGAGTTTGGCCAAACTGGACCCCCCAAGTGGTGAGCGATGTGTGGGTGGAGAGATGCCTCCCATGTCTGGCAGAGAAGCACACAGCTGAGTATTTGGTGGCCTGCACAGGGTGTGGGAATGAGGGGCAACCTCACACCTTTGCCTGCTGCCAAACCACAGGCCAGGGGACGTCTCCTTTGCTCTTGTTCCACCCCGTCTTCCCCTGCCCCGTTTCCTCTTTTCCTTTTCTTCTCTTTTTCTCCTCCTTTCTGGGGCAGGCAGCCAAGTGGAGATTTTGAATGGCAGCAGAGAGAGGGGTGGAGATGGATGTTGGGCCTGAGCTCCTCCTGGACAGGTCTTAGTGGAGCTGAGGGGGCAAACATCTCCTTAGCTGATCCCTTAGCTTGGCCCCTGGCTTGAGGCCTGGACTGGGGGAGGCATCCAGGTGGCTGTCAGCCCTGACTGGAGATCTGCACTCTGCCCCGTCCATCTGGCATCCCTGGCATTTGTTCCTCCGCCTGATGCTCAGGACCTGGATAAACGGGCTCCTGCAGCCCGAACTCGCAGGAGGCTGATTTGTAGCAGGAATCAGCTTAATAATTTATAGCTAGAAAATGCTCTCCTTGGGAAAAAAAAAAAGAAAGAGAGCCAACTCAGGAAACCAAATTAGACCCTGCAGGCTGCTGAGAACACGTGGAACCAGGGTTGCAGAGTGTGCCCACAGACCTGGGACTGTGCAGGCTGTTGTGGAACCAGGGCTGCAGAGTGTGCCCACAGGTCTGGGACTCTGGACTCTGCAGGCTGCTGGGAGCGCGTGGAACCAGGGCTGCAGAGTGTGCCCACAGGCCTGGGACTGTGCAGGCTGCTGAGAGTGCGTGGAACCAGGGCTGCAGAGTGTGCCCACAGGCCTGGGACTGTGTCCTGGAAGGAAGTTGACCAGGACTCCCAGTTCCATTGTTAACAGTGATGGGACCTTGGGCGGGTTCCTCGGCCTCGGTAAGTTCTTTTCTCCCAGCCAGTTGAGCAATGGGCATCTTGCAGCTTTCTGACAAAGTTGCCATACGATCTTACATGGTAAGAGCTCCGTACATTCTCTCTGGAACATGGTCTGTACACTCTAGCCATTTTGGTTCAAGTCCTTATCTTTTGGGTTGAGAATTGTTTTTTTCTTCTTTGATTTTGTTCCCCTGCCCCACTCAATGAAAAAAAGGTCCTTGCTTGGTCTATGAAGTTTCTGCACCCCTATAAGTCTTTCCGCCGACCCAGCAATCCAAATCAGACCAAATCAAGCCAAATTAGAAAAAGCCCAGGTTTAATGGAAAAGATGCTCCCGATGATTTTCCAGCCCCTCCCCCTGACCCCGAGAGGTGACAGGAAAGAATAACCTGAAAACCACATATCTGTTTTCGGGGGGGGGCAGTTTAAATACCCTGTGGGAGTGGTCTTGGGCATCTCTGAGGAAGGGGGGGGTCATTATTGGCAGGCTTTCTGAGATGCAACAGGGTTTGGAGAGAGATAGGGGAAGGGGTTTGGGGTAGAACTTCCACCAGAACATTCCAGACTCTTTGGGTATATGAATGCCAGGCTGGGGTGAAGCTTCTACCAGAACAGTCTGGGAAACCCTCAGCAGCAGCCATTTGAGGGGCCCCAGTGCTACTGTTTGAGGGCAACTCTGTGGCCATTGTGCCTGTCAAGGCCTCTGGCCTGAGCTTCCAGCTTTATTTCCCTTGTTTCTGTGGGTGTGGGAGCCCCCAGATTCAGCAGTCCTCCAGGTATAGGCCTAGGCTCTTTAGGGGGCACGGTGCTAATTCCATTTCTTAGAGTTGTCTGTGACAATGGCCTAACCCAACCCCCTCCACCTGTCTCCTGGCTTCCCGAAGTGCCAACACGACCACATGCTTGCATTGTCCCTCACCTGTAAGCACAGGAGTCTCCTGTGATTTAGGGTTACCCTCAAGAACTGTCACGATGGCCTCTGACTTCCTTTCCAGACTCCTCTCCCTCTGTCCGCGTCTCCAGCCTCTGTGAGTTATCTGAGGATGTCTGGAGTCAAGTCTTTATCTGCGCTGTCCCCGCTGGTGTTCTTGGCTCCTGGTGACTGAGGTGCTCTACCCTGTGTTCCTCCAGGCCCCACTGAGCTCAGCTTTTCATGTTGGATATTACAGCATCCCCTGCTTTCAGTGTCCCAGGGTGTCTTGTACTTCACGGACATCCTAAGCTGCTTCTGCACACTGACCGTCTGTCTACCCATGCTCTGGCATCCTATGTAAATGGTGGAAGATGGTTGGGACCCCTCTTCATTTCCAATGGAGCCAGGGATGAACTTTGCTCCTCAGATGGTCTGGGTAGTTGACTGTGGCAAGCTGAGAAAGCCTAAGTTTTGTGGGAGCCCTAGTGGAAATGCACGCTCTGTCCTTTCCCTCCCCTCCTTCACCCTGCACTAAGGGCAGAGGTCCATCTAACTAAGCTCCCGATGGCACTGGCCATGGCCCTCTGCACTTTACACTATCCCTGTGAGAGTCCACCCTTCGGCTGTTCTAACTCATCTTTTACAGTATTGGCTGAGCACATAGGCACTGCCCAAATCCTGAAAAAGTGGGTGCTTGCATGGGTGTGTGTTCTCTCTCATATACTCCGGCCACTACTTACCTCCAGGTACCATCAGAGTGACCCCATAGAGAGCCCCCATGGGAAATGGGGGGCAGCTGTGCGAGTAAAGGCTAGAGAGACACTGGCCAAGAGTGGGAAATTGCTTTCTTCCTGGCTCAGGGTTTCCCAAAATAGAAAAAGTCAGATGATGCGGTACCGCCGTTCCCCCACTCCTAGAGCACCGTCTCCTAGACACCATGCAAGTCCAACCTGGAGACAGAGTGGAGACGAGCTTCTGTGTCCCCTTCTCCATCCTGCTGTTAGGCCATAGTCACTGTCTCTGCCCTTTGGGGACACATTTCCTTTCTCCTGCCTGTGTCATGTGGCCTCTCTCACCCTCATGATCCAACCATACAGGGCCTGGCACATAGGAAATGTTTGGTCAGATACACAAATGGCAACTAGCTAAATGTTCTAGACCTGCGGTTCTAAACCTTTAAGACAGTGCCCCATGTTGTGGTACCCCAAAACCAAAAATTATTTTCGTTGCTACTTCATAACTCTAACTTTGATATCGATATGAATTGTAATGTAAATATCTGATATGCAGGATATCTGATATGTGTGTGACTCTATGAAAGCGTCTGTCGACCCCAAAGGGGTTGTGACACACAGGTCTGCTCTAGAGTCTGTAGAAGTGTTTCATAAGAGGCCTGCCCTGGGCTAACCTTCATTCTTGGTGCTCTCTAAGGCGAGGCATGTTTACCCTTATTTACAAGTAATGAATTTAGATCCACACCTAGAGCTGGCAGCTTTCCAAACTCAGGGATTTCCGTAGTGCTGTGCAACCTGCAGAAAAATTAGACGGCCTCTTGCTACGCTCTGCTGGAAAATCTCTGTTATCCTTTTACCATCAGATCAGATGCGTATTAGAAGTGGAAATTCCTATCTGCCCTGAAAACTTTGGATTTTAAGCTTAGGGAGCCAAATTGTATTTGGGTGGTAATGGTGTTTATCGAATGCTAATTGAGACCTGGAAAGCAAGCTCTTGAACAATCTCACCTCTAATAACAATACTGGTAAGACTCGCCACTTACACAGCACTTACTCTGTGGCAAGTGCCCATTAGATGGAGTAATGCATTTAACATTTGCAATGATTCTGAGGGATAGATGTTACCTTTCCCCCATTTGACAGATAAAAAAAGCAAGAGGCACAGAAATGCAAGGTCAGGGCAGAGCAGGTGCAGAGCTTGCATGTGGCCTTAGGTACGACCCCCAGAACCTGCGGAAGAGGCCTGGAGGTCAGCAGAGGGGGCTGATCCTTTGCCATCCACCTGGCTTCCACTTCCAACACCACCCTCCTTGGCATGAGGCTAAGAGGTGCTAAGCAGCTGTAGGTGGCTCCAGGAGCTCTGTGCATCCTGTATGAGCCAGGTGGGAAGAAGTGGTCCCCACATGCCCATCAGTGACTTCCTCTTCTTCATCATTGGTCACCTATCTGCAAGATTGTGCTCCAGCCCCACAGCCACCCAGAAACTATGCTGGAAAGGAAGTAGACACAATGGGCCATGTCTGTGACCAGTTTAAGTGAAAAACAGCAGGACTTTGGACAGGAGAGATGGCTCAGTAGTTAAGAACACTAATTACTTTTCCAGAGGACCCATGTTCAATTACCAGCATCCACATAGAGGCTCACAACTGTCTGTAACTCCAGTCCCAGGGGATCGGAAGCCCTTTTCTGATCTCCTCTGGCATGTGCATGGTACACATACCTACATGTAGGCAAAACACCCTCACATAAAAATAAATCTTTAAAACTGGGGTATAGCAAGGGGTGGGTCATGAAAGTAGAATGTTATCAGGTCTCAGAAAGGGGCTAGAACCGGGCACTGGGAGGCTGCTGGCATCTCCATGAGTCTCTACTGTCTGCGTCTCCTGTCACTTTAGTGTCTTCAGATTGTGCTCACCTACAAGTGAGGCAGAAGGTGGCCACACTTTCAGGACCACATTTCAGGTTCCTCTGTCAAGACTGACTTGACCCTGTTACCAAATTGCTATAGGAGAGTTCCTTATTGGTCTGTTTGGATCACATGACTGCTTTTGCGTGAGCAACTGTGGCTAGGGTGAGGACCACATGGTTCATGTAAGGATGGGGGAGGGTCTCCCTTTAGCTGCTGGGATAATTGCCAAATATAAGAAATTTGCCTGCACCAACCCCAAAGTATCTAGAACTCAGCTCCAAAGGTCTGACGGGGTAGCAGTCTGTGCTGTGCCCACTATTCCCCCCTTTTGGTATGGTACCCTATTCTGCTGTAGCTTATAAAGCCCTTGCTTGTTGCACTCTGATTTGGCTCAGTACCCCATATTCCAGCCCTTTCCTCTTTGCCCCTCAGATCCTGGATTGCACCTCTCTTGGGCTCTACAGGCCCCCTAAAACAGGGGAAGAAGGCCAAGGTAGAATAGGCTTGTGCAGGAGCCCCTGTGAGCCCCAGGGTCAGGCCCAGGCTTTTCCTGTAGCCTCCTGATGTGTTTCTGTGTGCCTCTGAGTGACCTGGATATGTCCTGTGTACCTCTGAGTGCTGGATATGTGCCACAGGCCTCCCTCTCTGTCTCCTCCTTCTCTGGAGGCCCAGTCTCTCCCGTTCCCTACCTCCATCGTGTCCTGCCCCTGAATTACAGGTGGATTGTGCCGGGCCCAGGTGAACAGTGTGACTTTGATCTAGCAGTCATCCATTCAGGAAAGACTTAAAGAATAAATGTACATAAAAACCATAACGAGAATGCAACTTCTGCTAAAGAATTTGGGGACTTTAGGGTCTGGGGACTAGAGCAGAGAAGAACCCAGGATGTGTTTCTAACCTAGGCGCTTTGGACACAAGATCTGGCCACAGAGAACGCCAGGCCTGGAAGCTGAGGGTGTGATCTGACCTGGGCCTGAGGCAGAGGTGTGTAGGAGGGGAGTGGGGCTGGCAAGGGTGACTGTGTTACTTACATTCCTCCATGTGCCCAAATACCCAACAAAGGCTTTCTTCTGCCACATAGTTCACGGGCTACAGCGTGCCGTGGCGGAGGACACACAAGGCAGCTCAAGCATGAGAAGGCTGCCTGCCTGCATTGGTCATGAGGGAACAGAGAGCCAGACAGGAGGCAGGATTTCACATTCAAACCCTAACAGTGGGATTAGGATGGGTCTGGTCACGCTGTCTTAGACAGTCTTAGAGCTGATGGGAGGAAACGGGTGTGGGCTGTGAACTGGGTATCCCTAATGAGCAGCCCCCTCACCCCCAGAAAACAGGTGGCACCATCCAGCAGGGGAAAGGTATGGCATCTTAGCCAAGCCACTGCTTGCAGAAGTGTGGGAAGAGGTTTAGGGAGCCGGGGGTAGACCCATAACCAAGGCTGTGGTGCCCCTTTGGTTCTGAGGGGAGAGGACAGCCATGGTTTAGAAACCCAGAGGCAGAGGAACAGGGCGGGTGCCCTGACCTGGGTGGCGGGAGTGGGTGAGAGGGAGGGAAGGGAGGTTGCAGACACATCCACTGCCTTCTCCTTCTTGTGCCTTGGCCAGACTCACTTGGCAATGGGGTGCCCTGGATGGAGTCCCTGCAGTGCCCAGTGTGCACGGTGAGAGAGGAGGGGTGGCAGGGAGGAAGAGAGAGTAGATTTGGAGGTGACAGCCATGGGTATCGCGACAGTGTCAGAGGGCAGAAAGGGTTCTCCGTGCTGCCCCGCCTCCAGACACATCACATCATGCTGGTTTACTGTTGGCTCTGATGCAGCCAGGCCTTTGAGAATGCTGACTCGCTAATCCTCGCTAATCCTCACAGTGCTGGTAAAGCTGATATCGTCACCGCCATCCCCAATCTGGGGAAACCAAGGCAGAGAGGGGCTAAGTTTTTTTTCCCCTCCAATCACTGGTATTTGACCCTGGCATTTTGCTTCCTGGGAGTGGGCCCTACACCTTGATAACTGTTCCTAGACTATGTGACCTGTTGGAAGGGCTGAGTGAGGACCAGTGTGGGGATGGGTACAGCAGGCACCAGTGATGGAACAGCCCTGAACTGAACACCTAGGAAACCCACCTTAAACTAGGAGAACGGTCTTGTGACTGCAGGAGGAAAGATGAAGAACTTCCTCCCTCCCCCAGGGTCTCTGCTGGAAGCTAGAAAAGTGCACCTGTGTGTGCTAGAGGGGGACGGGATCCGGAAGAGCCATGAGAGCCAGCTCTCCCTGGGGTATGGAACCGGCAGTGCCAGCAGGCACCTCCTGGGTCTTTGTTGCTTCCCTCCAGCTGTGCAACAGTTCAGCCATGATGTACTCTGTTCATCAGTGTCTGCAAATAGTCAGGAAGAATATCATCCTACCTGGGCTAGGAGCAAAGGTCCCAGGGCAGAAGGAACCCCAGGAACCCCTCTCCTCCGACGTCCACCTGCTCAGACAGTTACCTTCAGGATCCCTCACCGAGGTTGGTCCAGGGGAGGCGATGCTAAGCCACTGCCTTCCTGGTCAGCGGTCCAACCTAATTCATTTTACTCTTTTCCACAGCTTCATAGTACTCCACCGCAGACACACAGACAACTTGTTTAAAAAGCGCCTATTTCTAACTATTTGCTTGTTTGTTGTTGGTTTTTTTTTGCTGTTTTTTTTGTCCTTTTGTTGTTTCTGAGAATGCCACGGAGAATTATCTTGTACTTTGTGCTCATACAGATGCCTCTGTGGTCTATTTTCGCTTCTCAGCTATGTGTTGCGAGGGAGCAGGTTTGACTTCTCAATTTACAATCTGTTGCAGATGGATGCTTACCTACAATTCAATAACAGTAAATTACTAGAGAAATGAATTGAAAAGCAACATGCAAAATACAAGCCTAAATGTCTTTGTCTTTTCTCTTTGTTTTATGGTGCCGGGATGGTTGGCCAGGGCCTCGCATGTGAATGCCATAACTCTACCACTGAGCCACACTCCCAGAGGCAGACATTCGATTATTAGAGTCGACGTCCATAAAAATTACTCCCATTGCCATTTGGGATTTTTTTTTTATTAAAGATTTCTGTCTCTTCCCCACCTCCGCCTCCCCTTTCCCTCCCCCTCCCCCAATCAAGTCCCCCGTCCCTCGTCCCTCGTAAGCCCAAAGAGCAGTCAGGGTTGCCTGCCCTGTGGTAAGTCCAAGGACCACCCACCTCCATCCAGGTCTAGTAAGGTGATCATCCAAACTGCCTAGGCTCCCACAAAGCCAATAGGTGCAGTAGGATCAAAAACCCATTGCCATTGTTCTTGAGGTCTCAGTAGTCCTCATTGTCCACTATGTTCAGCGAGACCAGTTTTATCCCAGGCTTTTTCAGACCCAGGCCAGCTGGCCTTGGTGAGTTCCCAATAGAACATCCCCATTGTCTCATTGTGTGGGTGCCCTACTATGTTCATAGCAGCATTGTTTGTAATAGCCAGAACCTGGAAACAGCCTAGATACCCTTCAATTGAAGAATGGATGAAGAAAGTATGGAATATATACATATTAGAGTATTACTCCGCAGTAAAAAACAAGGACTTCTTGAAGTTTGCAGGCAAATGGATGGAAATAGAAAACACTATCCTGAGTGAGGTAAGCCAGACCCAAAAAGAGGAACATGGGATGTACTCACTCATATTTGGTTTCTAGCCATTAATAAAGGACATTGAGCCTATAACTCAGGTTCTAAGAGAAGCTAAATAAGAAGGAGAACCCAAAGAAAAACATATAGGCATCCTCCTGAATATTAACCTTCATCAGGCGATGAAAGGAGACAGAGTCAGAGACAGAGACCCTCATTGGAGCACCGGACTGAAATCTCAAGGTCCAAATCAGGAGCAGAAGGAGAGAGAGCACGAGCAAGGAACTCAGGACCGCGAGAGGTACACCCACACAATGAGCCATTTGGGATTTTAAACACTAACTTCTAAATGTCTGCATCTGTCTTACCATGGAGTTCTTGCTGTGTGAGACTCAACGCTGGTCCATGCATCTCACTTTGAGGACCACGAGCCTAGAGTCCTGTATTAGGCTAGTAGGTCAAAGGGCAAATGTGGGGCTCTTTTACCAGTGACCCAGGTTCCCCTCCAGAGGGGTTGTGCCATTTGACATGCACCAGGTAGAATACGTTAGGGTGCTTTGTTTCCTCACAGCCTCTTCAGGAGGAAGAGCTGTCTGGCTTGAATCTCTGCTGACCGGGGGAGAAGTGCTATCTATGCCAGGCTGAGTGTTAATTTGCATTGGTTTGGGGGTGTGAGAAAGAGTGTTATTCAGATTTTAAGCCCTATTTGGATTTATGCCCTTTACCCATTTTTCCACGGGACTGCTGATCACTCTCTTCTAGATTCCTAGGCGTTCTTTGCATATTTGGGAATATTATCTCCTTGTCTGTTATCAGAATCACAGATATTTTTTCAAAAGTTTGTCGGTTGCTTTGTGTGTGTTCATGTGTGTACATGAGCACTCATGTTCATGTATGTGTGTAGAGGCCACAGACTAACCGTGGTGACTTTTCTAAGGAGCCGTCCACCTTGTCTTTTCAGACAGAGTGTTTTATTTGTCCTAGATCTTCCCACGTAGATTATGTCTATTATCCAGCAAGCCCCAGGGATCGGCCTGTCTCTGACGTCCCGGCATGAGGAATACAAGCCTTCAGCCTTTCTTATTTGGGTCCTTGAATCCATCTCAGGTCTGCAGGCACTTTACAGACTGAGCTATCCCTACCCCTTAAGAGAGAAGATCTCACTATGTAGCCCAGGCTAGCCACAGATCTTCAATCTTCCTGCCTCAGCCTCCTGGGATTGCAGGCGTGACTACCATGAGTGTCTTCTGTCATCAGCCTTTTGGTGTTATTTTTAGTGGCAAGGGGATTACACTCCCCTGCAGATGCTTGCACTTTCAGTGACTTCAAGTTTGTCAAGATTTTCTCTGACGATGTCTGGATTTTGTTGTAGGCTTTCACTCCAAGGTCCAAAGGAATCTGTTCAAATTTTCTTCTAGTATTTTCATGACGTTACCCTTAACACTCAAACCTTGAATTCAATTTGAAATTTTCCTGACATAAAATGTGAGGTCAGAATTGGACTTGAGAGGCTGGAGAGATGGCTCAGCATTTAAGAGCATTGGCTGCGCTTCCAGAAGACCTGGCTTCAATTCCCAGCACCCACCTGGAGGCTCACAACTGTCTATAACTCAAGTTCCAGAGGATCTGACAGCTTCGCACCAATGCACATAAAATAAATTATAAAAAAATTGGACTTGAACCTGAGCTTTTCTTTATCCACATGATTACCCACTGGCCCCAGGTCCATTTATTAAATGGATCCCACCTTTATCATTAAAGCTAATTTTAAAGCGTTTGGAATCATAGCAGAAAAGGCTCTATAATTTGTCAATTTTGTCCAGAATACCATTACAAGGGAAATTAGCTTTCAAGATATGATCTATAACTTTGCATTATTAGAGCAGAGTAACATAAATACAATATAAATGTATTTTTAAAAAACTCTCTGGGGCCGTTGACAACCCTGAGGAAACAGAGAGAAGCAGGCATTGATGGAAGGAGCACTTGATGAGACAGTTTTTCCCTGCAGGTCTTTCCCCTGGCCGGCCTCCAGGAGCTAAGGCGGCAGAGGGGCTCACCATGGTTGTCCCAGGACCCCTGGCTGTCTCGCTGTTGCTGCCCAGCCTCGCCTTGCTGGTGTCCCACCTCTCCAGCTCCCAGGATATCTCCAGTGAACTCAACAGTGAACAGCAGCTGTGTGCCCAGAAGGAGCACCCCATCGTGGCCTTTGAAGGTGAGAGCTCCTCCATTGTCCTGGTTGACTTGAGTCAGTCCTTGGGAGTGCCTTCCAGGTTGCCTGAAGCCCTTCCTGTAGGTCCTGAGACCCTTCTTCGGATAGCTGTCTTAAGGCCAGGCAGCAATGGGCTGGAGAGCTCTGATGTCTCCAGATAACATAGATGATTTACTCGGGTCCGTCACCTACGCCTACCCCAGAGCAGTTATTGGCTTTCAGAGAGCTCTTTGGATGGATTATGAAGTTAATGGATGTCCTAGTGGGAGTGACTCAGATTTGGTTGGTGGTCTCAGCTTGGGAGATTCTCAGAGCACAGGCACCTTTTCCTGGCTTTTTCTGAGGGCAGGAGGAAGATGACTCACTCATGAGGAAGAGCCTAGAAAATTTCAGGGGGCGTCCTTCTTGCTCTGAGCTGGCTGCAGGGATGCCTGTCGTTGGAGTCCTGGGAACCCCCAGCAGAAGGGGCCCTGGTGACTCATAACTCCTTCGCTTGTCAAGGGAGACCGTGGGAGTGTCCTACTAAAGGGTTTCCCAATCTTGGATGTGCACATCCCTGGATGTATTCCATGGGATCCGCAAGTTGTCCAAAATTTCTAAAATTAGGACAGCTAAATTTGATGATAACCAGAAAATAAAACACCAATCCCAGAGAGGCCCGGATGATCTCACATGACCTGATAAGCCCTGGTCACAGTCATACTCTGGGAACTGCCTACGTGGGCTCACACTGGGATCTGCAGACGAGATGACAAGGCCCCCCGGTTCTTAATACTGACTGACAGTGGCTTGGTCCTTCCTTATACTGACTCTTATGGGGTAGGGTGGGCAGGAAGAGCCAGGCTTGGGTACTGACGGGGACTTGTCAGAGCCAGGCCTCAAGGCCAGTCTCCTGATGTCACTACTGCTGAAAAGCCACTAGACGCTCAGCCTCGCAAGACCTGGCCTGTCATGTGGAGGAAGCAGTATGGAAACTGGAGGGGAACTTCAGCCCCTGAGTCCACAGCTGGGATGGGATTTGACGGGGAGGATAGGGCTCGTGGACGGGAGGAGAGGCTGAGGCGTTCTAGATGTACAGGCTCCCAGCTGTGTGCTGACTCCCTTCTCGAAGAGGAAAACTTCCAGCTGTCTTCTCCACGCTGACTTGTTTGAGCTGGGATCCTGGCTTTGAAGGCTTAAGTGGATTATAGTAAATTAGCAATGTCTTCAGTGTACAAACTGTGCGTACACCCTCAGACTTCTGATGGCTCCTGGTGGCTCTGAAGGGAAGGAAGGACCAAGTGAGGCTGCAGGGACTGAAGGGATTCGTGTTCCTAGGGCTGTCATCATGCCAGGAGATGCCTGTGACAACTCTTAATGTAACATTTCCTGTCAGGGACCTTGCACGGATGATAGGGGTCCAGCTGACCCAGAAGGGTATTACTCCTCCCCCTTGTCAGCTGGTCTGTATGGGGCACCGGGCTGAGGGGAGATGGGAAAAGTGGAGTTTTGTTCTGAGTTCCTGAGTTTCCAGTGAGCAATTTTAATCACTGTGTGGGAATTGAATGCACCTGACTGTCCATCCCACCTTCTTACAGAATGAGGGACTCGGCAACATCGCCACTATACTAACAGCTTTGGGTTGTCACATCCATTCACAAAATTGTGTGTGTGTGTGTGTGTGTGTGTGTGTGTGTGTGTGTACGCACGTGCTTGTGAGCATTTGTATGTATGTCTTCCTGGGGACCGGGGTCAGGGACTCAGGCATGGTAGGCACCCATATTTTAATGACCCTGCTTGGTGCCAGGCCATGAACAGTTGCTATGGGGCCTCAGAGGCGAGCACATGTTTTCCCTTGGTGCTCAGTAATTTTCTATTATTCCTCAAAGGTCAGTGCCTCTGTTCCACCAACCCAGCTGACCCCTTAGCAGTTCTGGTTCCTGGGTCTCCTCACATCCGTAGTATACCAAGCACACAGTAGGTCCCATGGGTCAGGAGCTACTCCAGGGAAGTTGTCCGAATCCGGTTTAGTCCCAGCCACTTCCAAGACCCCAGACTTCATACTGCGTGTCTGCGTGAGCCACGGGCCTCCCACCTTGCAGCTGTGAGCTGCCTTCTCCAATCCCCAGACACCTGACAGATCTGTGAATAACCCCCGAGCATCCACAGGCATCGTGCAGTTGCAGGAGCCGACTGGAGGCCTTTTTGTTTTATACGGTTCAATTCCCTTCTGTGGGTTCCTTTTAAGGAGGCCCACCTGGGTTTCTCTTTGGCCTGCGTATTATTCCGTTTGCCACAGCATGTCCTTTCTAGATGGCAGGGAGAAGCCAGCCTGGCGTTAACACTGGCAGTGGTTAATCCACAAAGTGGGTAATTGAATTGACTATAATTAAAATCACGGGCGCGTCATGGAGAATGTCATTTTTCTCTTAAAGTCGCCGTCCAAAGCCTCCGCTGCACACGGAGCTCAGAACGTGCTTGGTGTTTTAAAGCCTTCCCTCTGGTCCCCTTTGCCTGTTTAATAAGAGGAGGCTGGCTCTCTTCCTAAGGCCTCCCCAGGATCGCGGCACTGCGCCCAGCCCGGTTCCCCTCCACTTGACTGTGTGAGTTCCTTTAGGGCTGGGGGAGAGAGACACAAACTGAAAGAGGCCCCCACTGTCACATCCTCAGTGTCATAGAAGCCTAGACTGTTTTCTCCTTACCTCTCCTCACTGAGAACAGACCCGAAAGGAGACCCAGCTGAGTCCTCAGGCAGTGTCAGTGACAGGCCAGTCAGCCCAACTCCCTCCTATTTTGCCGCCTTCACCTGAAGTGCCCCTGCCCACGGAGAAGTGAGGAGTTAAAGGACAACCTGTTTGCTACTATTAGGGGCCACCTGGTCTGGGGAGGCGCACCCCTGCAGAGTGACCTTAAAATGCAGTGTGACTCGAACCCGGAGCCTGAAGAGGATGTGAAGACAGACCAATCAATCAAGGAGGTCTTCCTGGAGGAGATGTGGAGACAGACCAATCACGGAGGTCCTCCTGGAGGAGATGTGCACTCCCTGTGGCCCTGGGTCAGCTGAAAACGAGCCCGCTAGACTTCAGACTCCACTCCTTGCATTGCCCAGATGCCATGAGACTGTATGACGACGATTCTTGCCAACCCACAGCCACCTGCTGGGGCTTAAAGGGTTCGCTTCATTTTGTTGCAGGATTTCTTCCCTTTTTTTTTTTATCGCGCATATCGCAGTTTTCTGAAAAACATCCAACTCGCAAAACCTCCAGCTCTCCCGGGAGTGATTAAGTGTTTGCCTGTCGTGCAGAAATGAAGGGCCGTTTTTACTCTGTAGTGGAGGGATAATGAGCAATGATTTATATCCCTTGGATCATGCCACACACACACACACACACACACACACACACACTTCTGGGCTCTGGGCGTCGTGTGACAGCTGCTCACAGTGGAGAGAAAGCACAGGGCTTCCACCTCGGCATCCTCCCCTCTCCCCAGTGCTGGTCGGGCAAGAGAAGTTCCAGTGCTTTGGGTCGACCTGGGAGAAGTGTGTCCAGGAGAGGGACTGAGGAAAAGTCAATGAGCTTCTACCCATCAGTTAGACCGTGATGCCTGTTCTTTGCCCACCCAGTCCCGATGAAAGGCTTTGGCTTTGACTAAACGCTCTCAAAGGAGGAGGTAGACACTGACCATCCAGCTTCTGCCCCTTCCACCTCCGTGGTATCTTATCAGAAAGCCTGCTCCTCTTTCTAGGGAGGAGCTGAGGGGTAGTCAGTCACGTATTCAAACCCTGTAATAAGGGTGGGGCCCGATGGTTCTAGCAGCAAGGTCTTACCTGGAGCCCGGGGCAAACTGGTTTGCCAGGCGGAATACACACTGTCGTGGAATAATGACGTCAGGTAGCAGAAACCTGTAGGGTCTCTTCAATCCTATTGGGTGGGGTCGGGGAAGTCTTGGGAGAGGTGGGGATGGGGCTGGCATAGCTAACTGTATTATTGAAGGAACCACAGAGGTCAAAGGTCTGTGGCCCCATGGAACGGATTGTAAGTATGAAATGTTTTAGGTTAGCGTGGGTGGGGTGAAGGTTTGAGCAAATGTCAACTGGTCATTCAATAAGTAAATAATGACTGCCGGGCAGTTAGCTGGGAAAGTCAGTGGGGCCAGAACCCAAGGTTATAGGAGTTGAGACATGTTTGGGGTTGCTGGGAAGGGATCTGAACCCTGAGACTGGTGTAGCTATGTGGAAATACCACTCTAGTTGCCCTGTGGGAAGTAAACCAGAGGGACAGGTATGGGAGGCAGGTCCGGAGGCTGTTGGCAGCAGTCTAAGCAAAAAGGTCAGTGGCCTGCACTCGGGTGAGGTCTGGGGTCAGAGAAGCCAAAGAAGGGAGTAGAACCTGGAATCCAGAGGAAGAGCAAACTGATGTGTGTTGAGGTGACCGTTCAGGGTCTACTGGGGGCTGCGACCCTACTCCACCCCAGCTGCCACTGATCTCTGGGTTGATACTGGTGAAGCTGGAAGCTCCCAACAGTAACAGAAGGTCTCTCTTACCAGATTTGAAGCCGTGGGTCTCCAACTTCACCTACCCTGGAGTCCAGGATTTCTCCCAGCTTGCCCTTGACCCCTCCAGGAACCAGCTCATCGTGGGAGCTAGGTAATGGGGTTCAGGAGATGGGGGAAAGAATAGGAGCACTTGGAATGGGGTAGAGGGAACGTTTTTGGGATGAGTGCGCTGTGAACACATTGTTCTCCCAAGTCCCTGTCCTCCATGCCAGGCCTTGTCTGCGTTAACAACTGTCTATCATGTAAGGAAGTTGTGAGAGCTGGGGGGAAAGGGAGCAACCCTCAACCTTGCCATCTCAGCTAGATTCATTCATCAAAAGTTGTTGGGGTAGTAAGAACAAGGACAGCAGCCCTGATGCCAGGATCAGCCCGGTTAGAGGTACCCAGGAGCCCCCTGCTGGCCAAACGGCTGCCTGCACCTAGGGTGCTGTCGTAGGTCATATGCTTCTTTTATAAAGGGCTTCATTTCTGTTGTTGGCTCATCTTTGCCCCCACTGTCCAGATCCAGATTCAGAAGGAAAACCCCATCTTACAGGCTTCCAGGCAGAGTGGGAGGAGCTAACTATCACGAATCATTCATTGCCAGCTTTGGAAGCAAGGAGCTTAGAGACAAGGCAGGGTGTCCCTGGGCCAGCTCCACTCATAGCCCCTGGGAACTTGCTGAAAGGTAATACTTGAGTCTTCCCCAGTCTCATGGCCCGGAAACTCTAGGACTAGGTCCCAACCTCGTTTCAACAAGCTTGGAAATGGTCTGACCCAGCACCACACACAGGAAGACACAAGAAGCTTGGGGCTAGAACCAGGTCTCCTAACTCCAGGGCTATGGTTCTGAATTAGCATGACAGGTGAGAAGGATTTTTCCAGGTGACACTATGGAGCTGGTCGCACCTGCCCTTTGGTTCTCCCCCTTTTGTTTGCTGTTTGAAAAGAAGATGAGTCACCTTCAAAGCTCCGGTCTGCAGTCAGCTGAGCTGGGTCCTTAATCTGGGAAAATTCAACTTTGGAGTCTCAGTTTTCTCTTTTATGGCCAACCTCCCTGAATGCTGGCTCTGAGAGCATTTAAAAATGTTCTGAATGAAGTATTAATTTATCATATTGTTACAGTGTAACATGCCAGCTACAAAAGAATACTCAGTAAGAACCAAGCCACACTCCGCCCCCGACAAGCAGGCCTCTCCAGGTACTCCCAGCATGCTCTGAGAGGTGGTCTGTACGGATGCAGACAGACCAGAGTATGGGTTTTCTTTCCCAGTAAAGATAGTACTTGTTCTGCTTTCTGTTTTGAGAAGGTTGCCCACTCATGCGCAGAGAGATCTCATATCCTCGCTCGCAGGCCTCACTAGTGTCAGCTTCATATATATGTATGTGTGTGTGAATGAATATATATGCACATATGCATAATATATACGCATTACAGAAATGTAACCTAGAAACTAGTGTTCATGCCATCCTTTCTCCTGACTTAGGTTTTAACAGCCAACACTTCTAGCTGAGTATGTCGACTCACATCTATAATCCTAGCATTAGGGAGGCTGAGGCAGGAGGATCACCTTGAGTTCAAGACAAACCCAGGCTATATAGGGAGGCCTTGTCTCCAAAAATTAAAAAGCAAAGCAAATGAATAGGGCCAGTGAAATGGCTCAGCAAGTGAAGGAGCTTGCTGCCAAACCCGACGATCTGAGTTCGATCCCCGGGACGTACATGCTCCCACATATGCATACCCAAACACGTTCACACGCACACACACAATAAATTAAAATATAATAACTACTAAAACAAACCAAGAAACATACATTTTGTTGTATACACCCTATTCCAAGACTTCGCTCTGAACCTCAAAAAGGCGTTTTGGGAAGAATGTTTGTTTTAGGGCAGCCACATGCATGATTTTATGTAGCATCTGTGTGATAAATCAGAGGACACATGTAGGACATCACGCAGCAGATAATTTAGTATGTGTAGTAAACCTCACATGCAGAAAATAATCCGGGCTCTACTGTCATCACTCCCAGTTTGTAGATGGAGAAACAGCGACAGAGAGGTCGCCACCTGCCTGTGGCCACACTGTCGCGCTTTGGGTCTCCCATGGAAAGGGTGGCTATGTTTTCTGTCTACACATTTCCTTCACATAGCTAGAGGCACAGCTTCTCCTGGGCCTTTTCCTAGCTCTGCCTTTAGATGTAGAGGGTGACATTCCGTCCTGGACTGGTCCCTCCTGCCCCTAGAGCCAGCGTCCTGAATCCTGGACTCTCTCTGATGCTCCACGCTTTTTTTTTTCTGAGTGCTTTTCCCCCCCTCTGTCTGATTCTCCACTCTCTCTCCTCAACACCCTTGGCCCTCCAGAATTCAGGCTGGAGAAATGTTTTTATCCATTTGTAGCCCGCCTTATTCCCCATGGGATCGGGAGCTGGGCGGGATACAGCAGTTTCCTGCTCATGTCTTCCGGCTCCCCTAAGAGCTGACTGAACTGTTCTGATGAATGATTTTTGATGGGATAAAAATGAATCGAGTGATGCGAGGTTCCCCGTAATTTGTTAAAGCTGTGCGCAGATGCCTGCATTACCTGAGCACACAGCTGGGGCAGAGCCACAAGCTGGAGCCCCTCTGTCCCTGGGCCAGGAGTGTGGAGGCCAGGAAGCGCTGCCAAGGACCTGGAGAGGGGGTTGGGAGAGGACAGTGGAGGCTTGGAGCCAAGGTCATGGGCAAGGTCACCCCACCCTAGGCCAGTGGAGAAGCAGCCAAATCATGGAGAGAAATCTTTCAGCCTCAAGTGTCCCATTCCCATCCCTGCCTTCCTTCAGCAGGGCCCCTCCTGCTCTTTCTGGCCCAGTCTCTTCATTTCTTCTCAGTACAGCTGAGGTGGCCAGAAGTTCCTAGATTAATTATTGCTAAAAAGTTTAGGAACCCGAAGGGAGATGGCCAAAGGCAGATAGAAAAAAGGAAAGAACGTTCTTTGGAAAAACCATGCTACATCTGCTTGTCATCAA
Source organism: Neodon shergylaensis (assembly GCA_025134845.1). Classification (NCBI taxonomy): domain Eukaryota; kingdom Metazoa; phylum Chordata; class Mammalia; order Rodentia; family Cricetidae; genus Neodon; species Neodon shergylaensis. Next base: position 174,522 of record JABTXL010005656.1, on the reverse strand, counting down.
TAAAACATTTTAATGTGTCTCCACGGGACCATGAAGAAGTCAGGCATGAACTAGTTCTCCATTTTACAGACATAGACACGGAGGCCCACCAGGCCCTAGTAAACAGTGAAGCTTGGAATCCTACCTCTTTCTGCCATAGGGTATATTCTCAAAGCCTCAACTCTTTGTGTTGATACACTCTGACCCAGTGGGTGTCCCCACCACCCTCGTCACTCTCAAATTCTAAGTCTTGGCCATCTGGCTGCAGAGTTCAAACACAATAGGATCAGTGGTGATGCTGAATTCTCAATGGCATTGGCATCACCACCACCACCATCATCATCACCATCATCACCACCACAACCATCATCATCATTATCATCACAGTAAAGGCTCGTGAGCCACCAGCTGTTATGTGAGAGTGGTGTAGAGTCTGGCAATGCTGTGCTGGATGGGTCCAGGGAGAGCATGTGGAAAAGGCAAATCCAGAGTCATTGGCTAGAGATGAGGCTGCACACAGGGCCCTAGGACCTCTGTGGGAGGCCCATCTGCAACCCTGCAAAAGGTCTTGAGGTTTCAGGTGAACAGAAACAGGGTCCGTGAGGTCACAAACTAAACAAAGCCGTTTAGTTGGCAGATAATAACTAACTGTATCTTGATTCTAGAATCAGATGGACATGGCCAAAGAGGTTGGCTTAATAGGCAGAGAAGGGAATGGGTGGATGGAGGAAGGGGAGTGAAAACAGCAGAAAGTAGACCAGTCACTTCCCAATTACCTTCCCTGTAAAGTGGGCACAGCAATAGAAGACGAACTGTCGTTAACCTCAGGCAGAGAGAGCAAGCGACTGGGAATGTGGCTCTTCTTTCTGTCTAATTTCTCAGAAGGCCGGTTTTGCTTTAGCGATGAGCATTTGACATGAGCATAGGTGACTCCATTTTGATTTCTCAGTCTGGTCAGCTGGGGCCCCTTATGAGAACTTAGTTCAAAACAATGGAATCCCGTTAGTTCCATTCAACAGTGGCTTCAGGCAATTCCTTCCTGGGTCAGGAACAGATAAACCATGAAGTCTGCAGGTAACTCCCAGCTCTTTGATTTACCATTTCTGGGACTTGGGCCATTACACAACCTGCCTCCCATAAAATGGAATTTCTTATAGCTACTGCCCGGCTGGGTGAAGGTTCATTGAACTAATCAAGGTGAAGTTCTTTCTTGAGGTTGGCTCACCCTAGGTCCTGCAGAGGACATATTCCCAGCACCCCATAAGACCCGGGCTGGGAGGTTGCCTCCCACCTTCCTCCCTACAGAGCCAGAGTGACTTGTGATTTCTGTTCTGTTTTCACAGGAACTACCTCTTCAGACTCAGTCTTGCCAATGTTTCCCTCCTTCAGGTACATTTGCTTTTCTTTCCTTCCTGTGTTTTTTTCTGTGTGTGGAAACTGGGGGCTGGGCGGTGCAAATAGCAGGATACCTGATAGTCAATTGCAGGAGCCCCTGGTTTTTTCCTGGTCATGAACTAAAACCCTACTATCAAAGCCACCCCTGGGAGGACTCGTGGAAGTGGGATGCAGAGCACTCTCACATGGAGGTGCACACAGGCCTCACGCATTGTGTTGAGGAGCTGACAAGGAAAGGAAAAGGGGGCACCAGGCTGGAGTGCCCCCCTCCCTGTCAGCTGGGACTGAGGGCTTTGCCAAGATGCAGAACTTTCTACAGGGCAAACAAGGCCAGTGAGTCACTCTAAGTACAAAACCGAAGTCCACAGGAGAGGTCCAGAGTTTGGGCCTCAGGGAAAATGGTGTCTCTGGCTCCTTTCTTAGCTTGGCCTGAGAGATCCTGGTCTACCTTGGCATTTTCATTGAACTGTGATTGATTTATTATCTGCTGCCAAGCAAGGCTCCCCAAGCATAATTCCCTAAGTGCTCCGAGAGGCTTTTTAATGGGACTCCTTGATCCAGAACAGCTATCCCAGATTGAGAAACAGATGCCAAACCATCTCGCCGAGACCGACCATTACAGAGGAAGGACAGCCATTCTTCTTCAAGGAGGAGAGATCTTCCATTGGCCTGCCCAGGGGCTGTCTTGACAGTCTAGCATCCGCTGGGCACGTATTGGATAGCAGCACTGAGCTGGGAGCTTGGGGCATTAGACAAGCAGAATCTCTGACTCCAGGGAAGAATGATGATGGATGCAAGCAGTCTAGTTAGAACTCGGGCGTTAATCAGTGCTGGGCTGTTCAGTGTGGGCTTTTGCAGCAGCAATCAGGTAAGGAGGGGGAGACCTCCTTGATAAGCTAGTTTGACCTTCTGGTGTCCTTGTATCCAACCTGGTCCATGCTCTCAGTGACTGTTGTGCCAGAGGAAATATCTAAGTGTATAAGGGATCTGCCCATTGGAAAGGAGGGGGGTCACAGGAACTCAGGGGGAGTTGAAAGGAAGTGCCATGTATCCGTTAATGCATGCTTTCCCGAAGCCAACCTGCAATGCATCTGATAAACATTTAATGAATATCTCTAAAGGTCAGGTCTAGTCTATGTATACCATGGGGTGAAGTGAAGCACCTCCCACAGGCCCATGGGTTTTAAACACTTAATGACCCGTTGGTGGCACTGTTTTGGGAGGTTGTGAAACCCTGAGGATATGGAGCCTAGCTGGTAGCTGTAAGTCACCTGGGCCTCGACAGTTATAGCCTAGTCTTGATCCTGGCCCCATCTGTTTCCTGATCCATCAAGATGGGAGGAGCCTCAGACATAGCTCCAGCCTCCATGTCCTCTGCCCTGCCTTCCTCACCAGGATGCCCTCTGGTAAGGGATCAGGAGCCGCACACACCCCTTCTTCCCTTAAGTTGCTTCTGCCAGGTCTGTGATCACAGTGACAAGAAAAGTCACTATGGCATGGTGCTCGACATTCACATTGTAGAGGTGAGGCCTCAAGGAATGCGCACAAGATGGTATAGCATTGCTTTTCCTGTAAAGGGACCATGGGTCATGTCCCTGCAGGCCAGGCTGAAGGGAGGTATGCCAAGTTCCCAGAGTCAGCAATCCATGCTCACAGTGGACAGCCCAGAGACTGACTTCTAATTGGCATCCGTAGGCAACAAAGCCAAAGCTGACAGGTCAGGAGCTGGGGAGCCAGCGCAGAGGTTCACAATCAATGTGAAGCGGTTGATCCAGGGTGCCTGCCCTGAGCACCTAGCAGTCGCTTTTCATTTGGTTTCCCATGGTCTGCAAATGAAGGTCGTCTGGCCCTGGAGAGCGGGTAGAGGCGGAAGAGTGAGATGTAGAGAAATAATGGCAGAGCCCTGAGAAACTGCAAGGGAGGGGTGGCCCAGAGGCAGAAGAAACCCTGCAGGCCCAGCAGGGTCTGAAAAGCTATCCAGAGGTGTTGCTTTTGAGCTGGAACTCAAAGGCTGTGTTTGCCTGGAAGAGAAAGGGGAGAACAGAGGGAAAACACATGGCACTGGGGAGGAGGGCAGGATCAGAGAGTAGGAGGCGGGAGGTGAAGCCCTTGGAGAGAGTGGGGTCTTCGTTGCTGAACTGTGGAGGGGGGATCCACATATTATTTGGAAGGCAATAGTGATCCATTAATGAGTTTAAGCAGAAAAATGGCAGGAATAGACTGACCCAGAGCAGGCACTGGAGTAATGGAAGAAGCAACCAGGAGACAATTGGGATTGTCCAGTGGAGTGATGGGAAGGTTTGAGGGGGGCAAGGAAGAGGGATGGAGGGCAGGAAGGAAATCCTAGGCGGCAGGTCATACAGGGCCATAGCCTCACATAACCTGAGAATCGCAGGCATGCTGGCTTCTATATAAAGGTGAGCCCTAGAGGAGTTAGTCATGCTTGGCCCACAGGGGTGACATCTAGGTTTCTGGCTTACACAGCTGGCTACCATAAATTAGGACAAGAATGGTGCTGACGCTAGGCCATCCGGTCCCTTGCCTATGCCCCAGAACTCCTAGGGGAGCTTTGACAGGCACCGGTGCCTCAGAGATGCTCATCTGATTGCTCAGGGGTACAGCCTGGACACTGGGGTTTTTAAAAGCTCACAAGTAATTGCAATGGGTAACTAAATTTAGGACCACTGCTGTAGGGTGTCAAGACAGCCTTATCTGGGGTGCCATCATGCTGCCAACGGCCTCCCCTGGCCTCTGCACTAGCTGGTCCACAAGACATAAGTCATGGACCTTTTTGGATGTTTAGGATGCGGCCTGGGCTTTGGTTCATCCAGTTCAGTGTTGGTGTGGTTTTAGGATAGACAGACACCTATGGCACCCCCAGAGCTCATTCTTGGAGTAGGGGTTCAGCTTCCATAAGGTTTTCTAAAGTACCCTACAAACCAACTCCAAGAACACCAAGAAGCCTCCTTCACCAGCTTATCTCCTAGAGGTTTAACCTTCAAATCCAGGCTGGGTTCTTCTGATGGAACCAAGGAGGGAGATTAACATGTTCATGTCATTGTTAACTATCCTGGGAGGCACTGTCTGGCCACAAAGGCGAGTGAGCAGGGGAGAGGTTACTCAGACCTCCCAGAGCCTCCTCCGTGACACTGGTGGCAGACCTGGGACTCTGGTCAGTTGTCTGGCCTGAGTAGAAAGTCTTGGCTTTGGGCTCTAAGTACCCACTTTGTCATGTGACCTGGCACGCCATTTTTGCGGAACCTCAGACCCTGTCCTGGGTGTTGACTGTGGCGAGCTGCTCAGCAGCATTCGGAGGCTGAAGTGAGCTGTACAATTGCAGTGACAAGGGAGGGGACACCGAGCTGTCCAGTGGACCCCAGAGTGTGATTTAAGTCCAATTAAACCTTAGTGTTTTATTGATAATTTAAATAATTGACATTTGTTTAGAAAGAAATCTAACTGCAAAGAGTTTATGCAAACCAGTGTCCTTTAAAGGGACCTCCACAAGCCCTGTGAAACAGTTGATGTCAGGGACTGTTCCCTAAGGAGAATTGAAATCCCCAACTCCTTCTCAGTCCTCAGTACTACAGAGGGGGAGTGTGTATGTGTGTGCATGCATGTGTGTGTGCATGTATTAGAGTGTGAAAGTGTGTGTGCGTGTCTGTGAGTGTACATATGTGTGCATATATGTGTACATGTGTGTGTAAGTGTATGCACGTCTGTGTGAGTGTTGAGGGGAAGTGGGGACAAGTGCTGAGGAGGAAGGTGAGGGAGGGAAATCAAATCGTTCAGCTGCTACAGTTATTACCAGCATAACTCAGCCAGTGGTCATGGGACTCTTCAAAAAGGAGATGAGTGAGGCGTGTGACCTGCCTTGATGGGGACTGGGGGCTAGCATGATGCTCGCTTGAATTTGGCACGTAGGCATTCATGAGTGACCTTCATTGGTCCAGTTCCAGGGCCTAATTGCTACAGTGTTATAATCTTGGAATACCAGAAGGCCTGTAGGCGCAGAAATGATTATGATGGTATCCTACACACCAAAACATGTAATGGGACTTTCAGAGGGTTGGGAAGACATTTGGGGGTGGTCCTAGTTCTCCTCTAGCCTCCCTCACATCCTCCACACTTGGGCTCAGCAGCCTGGAGCTATGGGTAGTTTAGAGTCTGCTCCGTGGTGAACTCAGTGCTCAGATGGTGCTGATGCAGAGCGCTCATCTTTGGTGTGTCTAGGGGAGCTGCCATGTCCACACAGAGACCATCCCGTTCATAGCCTGGTGATCTGCCTGCTTTTCCTCATAGCACAGAAACCACACAGCTCTACCTGACCTGAGATCATGACCTGGAATTTCTGGGGCAGACCAAGTAGCAAGCATTCATCTTGCTGCTGATGCTCAGTATGTGGCTAATCTCCATTCCTTCGCAGGAACCCACCAAAGGCATCAGGGAGTCGGAATAGGCACACATCCATACAACAGAGAGGGTGAAAAGGCGCATGTCTGTGGAGCAGAAATCCAATCTTTCTGGGAGATGGAAGTGCCTCTATAAAGCAAATTTCTTTGTTATTTCATTACCCAACAATACAGTTGTGTACCAAAGGCAAGATAAGGGTTTGCTAAATGTTTCCCACATTTGCGTATTTTGTTCTTGGGTAGTTTTGACAGGATGTGGGGCATTTAGGAGGTGGGTCCTTGTGGTAAGTATGAACCACTGGGGGCAGGTCTTGCTGTCTTTTGACCTGTTGTCTGGTTCCTGACCCTTCCAGATGTGAGCAAGAGCCCACTGTCACTGCCTTGAGACATAAAACACCATGCCAGCAGAACAGTGGTAGCACACACCTTTAATCCCAACACTCGGAAGGCAGAGATAGGTGGATCTCTTTGAGTTTGAGGCTAGCCTGGTTTACAGAGTTAGTTTCAGGAAACCCTGTTTTGAAAAACTGATAGATGATAGATAGATAGATAGATAGATAGATAGATAGATAGATAGATAGATGATAGAAAAAACACAGTTAATGCCTTCCCTGCTATGATGGTCAATTCTCCTTGACACTTGGAGACAAATAAATCTTTCCTCCACTAAGTTGCATTAGCCGGGCAAGTAGCTCTACTGAATAGACTATGTTAATATAGATGAGAAAGGCATCCCTTGTCCACTCCCTGACTTCTTCTGAGGGTTTTGCCCAAATGGGAACCAAAAGAATACAAGACTGATTAACCAGAGACAGCCATATATGTTTTCATGATCCACACATACCTGGGGAATCTCTACACAACAATGAAATCCAAAAAGCTGACCAAAGCAACAAGCTTTTATACTTTTAAACAAAGAACAACCATGAATTTATCGCAGGCATGGTAGAAGAAATGGACCTTTGAACTAGGGTCTAAATTCTCAGGGATGGTGCTAAGATATATGGGGGTGTATAAAAGCTAGTTGGAGATAATGCTACTCCAGCGAGTTACTGATTTTAATGACTGTTCTAGCCACCACAAGTCTCTGGTAATGAAAGCTATTGTTCTATCCTGGTACACAGAGGACTCCTCTGCTGTAAGAGTCTTCATGGTTTGCCACCTGTAGGAAAATAAAGCCAAATGGTCCTTTCTCAAGTTTCAATTCCACAGGTAGTTTCAACTGGAAACAGGCAATATACCAACTTGACACACTGTTGCAAGGCCTGTCCTGTTCTCTTTCAGTCTTCTGCTGTGTACTGGTTTTCGGATGAAGAGCTGGCTCCCTAGTATCTTTCAATTGTGTGTTATCTGTCTGACTGTCTACCCACCATCTGTCTGTATGTCTGCCTATCTTTGGAGACAGGGTCTTGTGTATTCCAGGCTGGCCTCAAACTCACTATGTAGCCAAGGATGATGGTGAAGTGCTGACTCTCCCTGCCTCCATCTCCCAAGAGCTAGGATAATAGCTATGCACCTCCATGCCGGTTTGATGCAGTGCTAGGTCGGGACCAAAGCCAGGACTTTGTGGATACTAAGCAAGCCCTCTACCCATTGAGCTGCGTCCCAGCCTCTTTCATTTATTATTAATTCCGAGTCACGAATTTGCACTTGTTGATGTGTTTCAGTCCATGGCTGTTGTTATGGTTCATAGCTAGCCCATCTGTCACAGTGGGAGGCCTCTTCAAGTCGGCTTCTGCGTCCTCTCGGTCCAATTCTATCTGGTTAGTGCGGCATCCTAGCATCCTGGAATGACAAGATGTTCTAGGCTTGCCTTGTGCATTTACTACCCTGCATGGAACCAGCCATTTCTTCAAGAAGCCTCTGTTCTTTCCAGTGGAAAATGCCCACCAGCTTTAAAGAAAAAAATGTGCACAAATAGCCAAAAGCCAGCAACCCAAGGAAAGCCTTAAAGTAAAAGGGAAGACCAAAATAAACACGAGACGACACAAGCTGCAAGCTGCGGAGAATATACAAGAAACTGAAAACATTTTAAATTCCATTACAAACTAACTTGTATCTCCTTCCATATGAAAAATATTTTTATAGAGCAATAAGTTGAAAGTATGACAGCTGACATTGCAATTAGGAAAATAAGAATTGAAGGATTCAAAGATAAAAGTTGAAGAAAAGTCTCCCAAAATTAGAACAACAGGATCAAGACGTGCAAAATGCGAACGCCAGAAAACTAGAGAATGTGTCAAGGTATACGGATCAGTCAGGGCTTGAATGAACACACTTTCCAAAATAAACAAAAGGAAGGGTGAGAAGGAAAAGGCAAAATAATGCAAGAAAATTTCCTACCAAGTCTTCAAGTCAAGAGTTAGCTACGTTTTCAAAAGTAACCCAAACTTACATCAAAAGCACTGTTTTTAAGGGGGGAGGAGCATAAAGCTTCCAGAGTCTACAGAAAACATAAAGCAAAGAATAACCAGCCTACAGTCCATAACCTCAGAGCACGTAGACAACGAAGAGGACCCTAAGAGAGATATGCATGGACTCACCTAGGAAGGAGAAAAAGACAAGATCTCCTGGGTAAATTGAGAGCATGCGGGGCAGGAGTGGTGGGTGGAAGAGGGGAGGAAGGAAGGAGAATGGGGAAAAATGCATAGTTCAATTAAAAACAATAAATAAAATAACATTTTAAAAACAAAACAATGAAAGATAACAAAATGGGGTCTTCTGAAAGCTGAAGAGAAAGAATTATTATATCAGATTCTTTGGGTGATCCTGGAATAGAGAAGACAATGGATAAACATTTATCAAACTGGGTGAAGGTTATAGTCAACCTAGAATTCTATATGAAAGCAGTTAGTATGAAGAAAGAATCGATCAGACACACGTGAACTTTAAAAATTGATCCACAACATTTCTTCTTAGGAAGATACTGGGGTTGTATGCCACCAAAGTAAGCAAACAAATCAAGAACCAAGGCAGGTGGCTTCTGGAAGCAGAAGAGGGACAAACTGCTGGCTTTAGCCGGCAGGAGGCCTCATAAGCAATGGGTTCACTGGGAGGTTGGAATACAAAGATGAGGAAGGAAACTAAAAGATTATTAGAATCACTGTGCACACAGAAATTATATGGAATGGCATTTTTTTTGGAACGTTTGAGAAAAATCAATGGAGAAGGCTGTTTGAGAAAGGAAATTGCCTCCCATCTTGAGTGTTTGACTGACTTTCAGATAACCATTTTCACAACTTAATGAGTCTGAAACCAGGTGTTCTCACAATGGATAGCGCCGTCTCTGTTATCCACTGTCGGCCACTACTTCGGTCCTGATGTAGTTGCTGTAGCCTGAGTAGGTGGTCATTATCTACGCTGTCTGACTGGACAACAGCCCCTTTGACACGACAGTCATCGTAAGCTCATATAAGAAAGATTGACTCTGGATTGGTCAGAGACCTGTTTACACCTCTGGTGAGATTAAGAGAGCATCACAGCCAAACTTGCAGAACAGGATCAGTGGCTCGGAAGAAAGTCCTGCAGACCAGAGTGAACGTCTCTGAGAATTCTTGCCTTGGTGATGCCAGGGCAGTTCAACAAATGATGTTCTATATAAAAGAAGAGCAATAAAATGAATGGCGACAGCTCCAAATTCGGAAGAGGTGTGCACGGAGTGTAAGAAGGTTAGAGACTCCTGACATTTTCTCCTTTTTTTTAATGTGTAAGACCAACGTGTGATAGAAATACATCTAAATAAGAGCTCTTCCAATAAGTTTGCATTAGAAAGTTAGGGGATGGATAAAAGTGTTGGCTGGAAGCACAGTTCCTTCACCGTGGTTTGTGTCACAAGTCAATGGCTCATAGTCAGGGAACTCTGAGGCATTAGCTGTTTGGAGAGAAGAGCTTAGTCTTTACAAGAATGTGAATACCAATGTTGGATCTTTATTAAAATTTTAACTGTTGAGGAAGGATGGATAGAAGGGAGATGTAGGTGTGCTCTGGGCTAGAATAAAATGGAGATAGACAAGTGGGAAAGCCCTTTTGTATCTAAAGCTCACCAGCAGCAAGGGAGCTACAGATTTGGGACTCTTAGGTTTTGGATTGTTTTGGTTTGATTTTGGGGTGTGTGTGTGTGTGTGTGCGTGCATGCTGGTGCTCAGAGAGGCCAAAAGAGGACATCAGATGCATTTACAAGTAAATGTGAGCCACTCACTGTGGGTGCTGGGAACTGAACCCCTCCTCTGCAAGAGCAGCAAATGCTCAACTGCTGGGCAGTCTCTCGGGCCTTGGGGTGTGGTTGCTGTAAGGCAAAGCCACTGTAGCATGAAAGGAATGGGTTACTAGGGGTTGTTGATAATGTTTTATGTTTTTAAAATTTGTGCTTCGTTACTTTGATAAAAATAATTTTCAAATAAAAATGACTCCAGAAAGCCCCTTCTGTGCTGTTACTGTTAGAAACATTCATGTTGTTTTTGGCTCATGGCATCCGCTTACTGTAACAGGAGGCAGAAGGCTCCTGGGTGCCTGGATCAGTGGTCTGATTTGCATCCTGTTCTGTATTAGCTTTGTGACCTTGATCAGATTGTTCAGCCTCACTGGCTTTAGTTTTCTCCCTGTTATACCGGAGGTCAAAGAGACATGCACAAGTCCCTGGCATGTGTCTGTGTGTGATGTTGTTGAGTTCCACATGATCTTAGGCTAGTCCCTTCAATGTGCACCATGCAGGAACACCAAGGCTCTGTGCAGTTCATCATCAGTCACCTATTGTCTGTTTCAGTGTTGGGGATTGTTGACCCTTCCTGCCTCCAGAAATCTCAAGAACTCTTCTCTCTTGTGATGCTCAACTTGATGGGTCTTGAGAGAAACAATACTTAGTTTTTTCCATCCAGATGAGCCCAGACCCTAAAGGTCATCTGCCCTTCTTTAAAGTTAAGGAGAAGCAGGCCTGGAGGGGTAGACGAGGCATGCTTATTGGAGACCAGCTCCTGGGTGCAGGTTCTTGCAGAGGTCAGCCTCTCTCTGCTGCAAGCATCCATGCTTCTCTAGATGTGTGTGTGCCAGTCTGGAAAGCAAGAAACAGCCCCATGGCTCCCTCCTCGTCCCCTGCTTCCCATTGTCTAGCAAAGAAGCTTCGTGTAGAATTAGAGCAGAGTGTATGCGGGAGGGGCAGGGAGAGTGCGATCTGCTTACTCAGGCCTTCTCGGACAGGCTGTGTGGTTCATGTTTATACATCAGTGCTGTTGACAGTTTCCTGTGTGAGAAGTATCGTCCTTCCCTTCAGTGCTCCTCAAAGATGGGGAGAGAATAAATGGGGGCGGGGGATCCTGGCTGGAGACAGCCCTCTCCTAATGCCCTAAGCATGAGAAAGCTGTGTCTCCAGTCCCTTAGCCCATGGCAGCATGAATGATGCCACAAGGGAGTCAAAAAGGAAGGTAGACAAAAGCTTGGGTTTGTTCCCAGCACTCTATAAAGTGGGGATCAGAAGTGACCCCAGAAGTCAGTGTCTGGAGAATCCGAGGTCCAAGGTTCTCCTCAGATGGTGTCTCAAATCAAAACCAAAAAAAAAAAAATAAATAGAAGAAGGGAATGAGGGACTTCATGAGAGGAGCAAGTGAGGCAAGAAGTCTTCATCCCTGGAGACAGTGGAGAAAAGGGCACAAACACGCATAGCCTGTGAAGACTCCTACCCATGGCCTACCACGCGCCTGAAATTGCTCCCAAGAACCTCAGTGTCTGCAGAGACGGAGGGAGAAAAGCAATGTGTTGCAAGGTGTCAGTGAAAAAGCACAACTCCTATTTCTAAGATTTTCGAAGCCTGACCTTTGGAAAGAGACCCAGGGTAGCCTCCTATTCCTTCGAGGAACATTTCCTGTCAAGACCTGGCTGGCACTAAAAACCCTTCTTGGCCGCTTGCAGCTTCATAGGTGATGTGGGGAGAAGTCTCAGAAAGCTGTGTGAGACTTTCAACCTGAAGTTGAAAGCAGGTCTCTTAGGTGTCCCCACCCCAATCAAGCGGAGAAGGTGTCAGGCTGAGGGACTACCCTCTAGGTAAAGACCTCTGGGTGATGGTCTCTCACAGCCCCCAAGTACCTCAGGTACTGTGAGAGAAAGCCCTAACCTTTGGGCTACCCAGACCCTGTCATCTGCCCTAATGAACACCAAGACCATGTCCTCGTTCCTCCCACAGGCTACAGAGTGGGCCTCCAGTGAGGACACACGCCGCTCCTGTCAGAGCAAAGGGAAGACTGAGGTACATGCCCGAGGCAACATGGGTTCTTCTGGAAGCTTCCGGTCAGATGTTGGGGGTCCTCGTGAAACCTGACTGGGATGAGGGTGAAGGAGTTGGTGGATTCCCACAGACACAAGCTGGACCTCAGAGCAGCTGGGTCCAGGGCAGGGTCTTGTAGGGCATTCATTGGCCTCTGTGATGCAGGGGTATGAAGTGAACATTCCCAGCCATACATGCAGAGCTGTGGTCCTCTATCTTTCCCTTTCCCACCTCAGGAGGAGTGTCAGAACTATGTGCGAGTCCTGATTGTTTCCGGCCGGAAGGTGTTCCTGTGCGGCACCAATGCCTTTTCCCCAGTGTGCTCCAGCAGACAGGTGGGCTGTTGGGAGGGGCAGGCAAAGAGGGGTGTCCCACAGTCTTGGGGTGGGGACTGACAAATGTAGTAGGGTGGGTGGAATATGTATGTCCATGAAATAAAAGGACAAACGTAAAATTCATTCTTAATCTGAAATTCAAATTGAACTTCTCTTCAGTATTTTCTTCATCATTGAAACGTCCGTCTGGTGTCCAGTGGACACTCTTGAAAAACCTCAGCCTTTGTAATGGCTAAGGGTACACAGACTGGAAGTGATGAGGATACTTGAGATGTGGGGTGGGGGAACCAAGGGTCCCAGAGAAGACGATTCTAAGATGGAAAAAAAGATGGTCTCAGGACCCCATGGGAAAACTCTTCTCCCACCATCTCCAGGTGGAGAACCTCAGCCGGACTATCGAGAAAATCAATGGTGTGGCCCGCTGCCCCTACGATCCACGACACAACTCTACAGCCGTCATCTCCTCCCAGGGGGAGCTCTATGCTGCCACCGTCATCGACTTCTCAGGTCGGGACCCAGCCATCTACCGCAGCCTGGGCAGTGGGCCACCACTTCGTACTGCCCAGTATAACTCCAAATGGCTCAATGGTAAGGTGGCCCAGGCCTGGGTAGGGCTGTCCTGCCTTTAAATCCCCATTGGCCTTTCCTGTCTCAGTTGTTTCATCAATAAAGTGGATGGGGCAGGGAAGATGTTTCCCCAAAGACTAAGACACACTGGAGCTGAGCCCCCAGATATCCCAAGGACCCAGGACAGACAAGGGACAGGCTGTTGGGAGAGAGAGTTAGAAATTGAATAGAATAGTGCTTAAGGGAAGGAAGAAATCAGGAAGGAAAGAGGAGAACAGGGTGAACTTTCTCTTCCTTGAGGTTGAGTACATTTCTTTACTAACTAGCTGTATGGCCTTGAGCAAGAGCCAAGCCACTCTCTACTGTGATGCTCTCATCTGTGGGGGGGGGGGCGGTAGTCCTAGGTCTCGCCTTATAAATTGTAGTAAGGTTTAAATTCGGGAACCAATAAAGTTCTTATGGTGGAGTATTTTATCCAGTGATAAAATGCTATTAACAATGGCATTATTAACAAATACGAGCGCTTCTTTAGCGCCCCTGGGTCAGCAAGGAGGGATTGAAGATGCCTATCCAAGAACACTGAAACAGTGGAGTCCTTCCTACTCTGCCTTCTTCTTTCCATCCCCACAGAGCCAAATTTCGTGGCATCATTTGACATTGGGCTGTTTGCCTATTTCTTCCTGCGGGAGAATGCTGTGGAACATGATTGTGGGCGCACTGTGTACTCTCGGGTGGCTCGAGTGTGCAAGAATGATGTGGGGGGCCGTTTCCTGCTGGAGGACACATGGACCACATTCATGAAGGCCCGGCTCAATTGCTCCCGCCCAGGAGAGGTCCCCTTCTACTATAACGAGCTACAGAGTGCCTTCCACCTGCCTGAGCAAGACCTCATCTATGGCGTCTTCACCACCAATGTGTGAGTCCCCCAGTGTCTGCTGCCAACCTTGCCTGGCATGCCTGGTGGGCTCAGCAGACCCTTTCTCAGAGTCTGGTGTCTTCATCCATAAAGCAGAGAACTCCTTGCTCCTGCAGCTGCTCGTTTGTGGCTTACCACCTCTGGAGTGGTAAGCACCGGCTCTGAGTTGCAGGGAAGGGCAGGCCCAGGCCAGATGTGCAGAAAAGGAAGGGAGCTGCATGATGGTTCATAGAGGGCAAACATGCTGGTGAGGACAGTGGCGACGCCTGCATGGGATGAATGGGTGGCAGCCCCAGGAATGGATTCTCTATGTTCCCTTCTAAGAATCCTGCCGCCGCCTCTCTCCCGGCTACACCAGAACCTGCAGGCTGGCATTTGGCACCCCTGTGGTTTCCAGGGATGCCCAGACTCTCCTCTACTGCCCCTTCATGTGGAGGCTAACAAATCGAATGACCTTCAGGTTAAGAGTGATGAACGGGAACCATTGAGACTGAGGAAGGCCTTTGCAGTGGGAAACACTGTGCAGGGTGTTTTGTAAGAACATCAGGAGCTTTGTGAGCCATGGAGTGATTCCTGGTAGCAGGTACTGGGTTGTCTACAGAAAGGGTAGTATGGGGACAGGCAAGGATGTGGGTAAGACTAGCAGGCAGCAGCAGAGAGGCCATCCTGGCCAGGGGATGGATATTCAGTACAGCTCACACAAGCTGTGAGCTGAAAGCCTGCTGACCATGGCTAAGTGTGGCTAACACTTGATGTGTGTGTGGGGGGGGTGGGGTAGGTAACGTGAGCAGAGGGCAAAGAGAGCTGGAGAGACATCAAGGAAACATGACAGTATCAGTGTAGACTATAACAGTTTATTGTGTAACCTCTCCATACCAGGACTTGTCCTGGGGTGGGGGTGGGGGTAGACAGCAGTGAACAAAAGCAGTCATGGCAGTGCCATTAAAGGGGTGACATTCTAGAGTGGGCAAGGCTATTTCGAGCAACCCATTTTAGCCATGGGAACTCCTACAAAGGGAGAAAGCAGGGTACAGAGTGGAGATCACAGGAGGCTTCCTATGGGAAGGGAAGTTTCTGGAACTAAGCATTCCAACACCTATGCAATAAACTGTGCAAAACTTTGGGTGGAAGAGAAAAAAAAAGATTCATGCCCTGAGAAGAAACCGGTGTGACAGGGGTGCTGAAGGGAGGTGGGAGAGAAGCTAAAGAGTCAGGGCTGTTCCGAGGACCTTGTGGACGGCTCTCAGGGTTTTGATCTTTACCCTGTGGACAAGGAGACATTACTGGGGGATTTGAAACAGGCCAGTGAGCAGCTGGGCGTAAATTTGAAGACTTTCATGCTGACTGCTTTGTGTAGATCGGATTAGGAGCCTATCCTGGCTGTGGGGAGACCAGCAGAAGGACAGGTCAGGACCCAGGGGCATGGGGTGCGGTTCTGGAACCAGGCAGAGGGAGAGGATAGTGAACACATCTGGGAAAGAAACCAAGGCAGAGACTAGAGCTGGACAGGTGGGTGTGATGGTGTCATCACTGTGCGTGGTTCACGTCACGTTCATAGAGATGTATGTTCTGGGCCCGGAAGGGTTGTAGAGATTGTCTAACTCTGAGAAGTTGCAGGTTGCAGCATGAACCAGTGGTTTGCTGCCCATCTATCTAATACATATGTGTAAATGACAGGATAGATTGGAATCAAATATCAAAGTATAACATACTTAGCTTGGATAGTATTGTTTCATGAGGCTTCCAAATAGATCTAAAATGAAATGTATCTCTTAATGTGGGCCATTGACTGTGTTCCACCCCTCACTGAACAAGGGAAGGGGGTGAAGAAGTGGCACAGAGGGACGCCCCAATGTAGCGTGAATTCTAATCAGTCTTAATAATAAAAACTTGGAGTCAGATGTCAGGGTAAATGCTGAAAGATCAGAGAAGTAAAGGAGCCAGGTACTAGAAAGGCATCTTACCTTTACTGAACCCTCAGATGGAAGGGGGCAAAATCCTGTCTCCACGGATCCTCAGACTGAATGCCGTGAACTTCTGTATCCTCCCGCCTTATATCCCTCTGTCTGCCCAGCCATATCCCTTCCTGTCTCCACTTCCCAAGTACTGGGATTAAAGGTGTGAGCCACCACCGCCTGGCTCTGTTTCACTTTTAGACTGGATCAATCTTGTGTAGCCCACAGTGGCCTTGAACTCACAGAGATTTGTCTGCCTCGGTCTCCCAAGTGCTGGGATTAAAGGTGTGTGCCACCACTGCCTGACCGCTCCACACTCTGATCTTCAGGCAAGCTTTATTTGTTACAGTGCAAGCAAAATATCATCACACCCCTGTGTTTCTTGCCAATAGGATCTCCCTGCTGTAGGGTGGGAGAGTGTGAGGATTACATATCCTTCACTGTGCAGAAGGCACCAGGCTCATCCTAGCCACTTCCTGACCTAGAGGAATGAGGAATGGTGGTGATTTGAGGGGCCTCAGAAGAGGATGCTTGATCCACAAGGAGGGCGGAATCTCAATGGGAAGACCACATTCCACCACCTCTTTCTTTTTAGAAACAGCATCGCTGCTTCTGCCGTCTGCGCCTTCAACCTCAGTGCCATCTCCCGGGCTTTCAACGGCCCGTTTCGTTACCAGGAGAACCCCAGGGCTGCCTGGCTCCCTATCACCAACCCCATTCCCAATTTCCAGGTACAGTTTTTTTTTTCCTTTTCCTCTTACTAGCCAGAAACCCACTCTCAGCACAGGCTAACACCAGCCCGGTCCTGTGGCTGTAGGCTTGTCTTAGGGGTCTGTGATGGGTTGCCAAGAGGGTATAATCCCCCAGGCTGCTATTAAGGAGATAAGAAGAGGCAGAGCTAGGGAACCTACCCACATGCCCAGAGAGACTGGGACTTCAAGTCTACAGCATAGGAGAGACCAGGAGGGCACTGATAAATTGTGGCCAGACTTTGGGAGTTTATCTGGAGAGTATTCACAGTGTGTGTAGTGTGGTATGTTCTAATGCCTGTGGAATCTCTGAATACAGCCAGCAGTTAGGGCTATTGTGGTTGATACATGCATCCCCTAGCCTGTGATGGGAAAGCATAAGGGGACTGATGGCAGACTTCTTTATTTTTCTATTTTATTTTTGAGGAAAATAATTAATAAAAATATTTATTTTATTTTTTATTTTATTATTTCACTGTGTTGCCCTGGCTGGCAAAAACTCAGAGTCTTCTTACCACTGCCTCCCGTATGCTAGGACTGAAGATGCAGGCCACCATGCCCAGCCTAGATGACTGACTTTCATGTCCTTCCAGTTGCCTACTCTAGGGGCCTCGGGAGAGGCTCCGGCTTTCCAGTTCAGCAATTCTGAGCAGATCCAGCCCAGTGATGTTGGGCAGGTCACCCAAGTCCCTTGAGCCCCTTATTCCTTTGCTGGGAGCAGGGCCAGGACTATACTAGGTCATCCCTCCTGGGTCTGTGCAAGGTTGTGATGCACCATAAAAAATGTTTACCATCCGGCTTTAAACTAGGAAACACAAACTCGGAGCTGGTTGGGATATAGGAGAAACAGCTTGGCACGCTGCGGGAGTGGGTGCCTATGAAGCAGCTTAAAATTACAGGACACCGATCACATTCAAATGATTTATCTGGACAGACCCCTTTGCCTTCCTATCCTCTTCCCAACCCTGGCAGTTCTCTCCTCCTCCATCTTCCCAGACTCAATTTTTCCCCAGTATTAAAGAAAACTCATCCTTCCCTGAAAAGGATTCAGAGGTCCACAAAGAATGCTGGGGAGCAGGGGTGTTGAAGAATTAGTGTCTACCCAAGGTCTCCGTGGGTGGGAAGGAGGCCATGGCAGTCCCTGCGTGTGAGGACTGGGCTCCAGTGACTGGGTTCCTTGTGGCAGTGTGGCACCCTGCCTGAGACTGGCCCCAACGAGAACCTCACCGAACGCAGCCTGCAGGATGCGCAGCGGCTCTTCCTGATGAGCGAAGCCGTGCAGCCGGTGACGCCAGAGCCCTGTGTCACCCAAGACAGCGTCCGCTTCTCACATCTCGTGGTGGACCTTGTGCAAGCTAAGGACACGCTCTACCACGTACTCTACATAGGCACGGGTGAGCCGACTCGGGCCTATCTGCTCTGCAGATGGGGAAGTGGTTGTTGCTGGGTGGGGAACCAGCAGCGAGCTGCCACCGCTTCAAGGCCACTTTCCTCTGACCCCCAGAGTCAGGCACCATCCTGAAAGCGCTGTCCACCGCCAGCCGTAACCTGCGGGGGTGCTATCTGGAGGAGCTGCACGTACTGCCCCCTGGGCGCCTTGAACCTCTTCGGAGCCTGCGCATCCTGCACAGTGCACGTGCGCTCTTCGTGGGATTGAGCGACCAGGTGTTGCGGGTCCCATTGGAGAGGTGCTTGACCTACCGTAGTCGGGGGTAAGCCAAGGCAAGAGGACAAGAGAAGGGCCCCGGGTGGTTGTGGTGGTTGGTATCCTGCCAATCACTCCTCGGAGGTGGTGCTTAAGGGATGTGTCTTTGGAGTGAGCCACTTGCCCTCGTATCCTCGCATCCCCGTGGGTCTCCAGTTGGGTGGTGCCTTTGGACAAGTCACTTAACCTCTCCAAACATTGGGTTCCTGATCCTGAAACATCTTGGAAGGATTTTGTTGGTGTTAGTCAGCCGTATCACTGCCTAAGAGAACCATGCACTTAGTGTATTGTGGTAGCTGTTATTTTGGTGGGCAACCCCATAGTTCTGGCCTGCCAGCCATCTCTAGCTTGCTTGATTTGCTCTGGGGCCCTTTAGTTCAGAAAGAAAGATCTTTGCCTTTGAAACCGCAGCACTTCTTGCCCAGGTGTGGGGCAGTGGGGAGATGATGCCTGGATCAGAACAAGTCTTCAGCTTTCTTGAAGGTAGACAAACCAGATGGGCCAGCCATGTAGGAGAACAGCAATGTCCCATTGCTTTCGGTCACATTAGCTTTAAGTGGCGTCACAAATTTGGCAGCAGTGACACTGGTATTTAAGAAGAGAAGCCAAGGCCAAATGGAAGTATGTCCCGGACTCCCAGCCCTTGAAGCCACCCTGGCTGCCTCCCTTCCTCTGTATGGTCATCAAAGCAGCCACATGGACTTCATGGCCTTTGCAACAGAGTCTCCTGGCTATGCCATCTGTCCTTGGGATTTTGGAGACAAATGGGATCCATGCTGCCAACGGTTGCTCTCGGAGAGCGCTAGGAGCTTGGACAGAGGCCTGCAGACTGGGGAGGAGGAGGGACGGATGGGTGTAGGAGGCTGCTGGTGATAGGCCGTCACTGGAGCTCCTCTTGGCCCCACACATGCTTCCATCAGAGTAACACACATTTAAAAAGCCCTGCTGGCCACAGGGCGCCTTGCTAAGATGTTGGTGTGAAGGAAGGCTTGTGTGACGAGGCCTCCATAACTGGTGAGGGAGAGAAACCCTGGTCAGGATCTACCACATGGGGAGAGGCAGAGGGTGTCTTGGGAAGGGTGCAGATGGTAGAACTAGACATAAGGGGGACCCTACCTCGGCTCCACTCTCCATGAGCTGCTTGAGTTCTCTTGCCAGGAAGATGAGGGATTTGATGGCACAATGATGTTTTATTTTGGCAGAACTGTAAAGATCAGGCCTGGTACTCACGAAGGGCCTAGGCTAGTGAGACACAAAGGATAAGCAGTATCTTCATTTCTTTTTATTTTCTGCAGTGACTTTTAGGAGGCTCCAACCTCCTGGGCACTCTGGCCTCTGAATCTGTGACACCAAATACACCACACAGCTCTGTTTAGCAAGAAAGCTGTGGCCAGCTGCGGATAGCATTTCCCTCTTGTTCTCCCTAAATACTATGTTGCCATGAAACTTTTAACACATGCCTAATTCTCCAAGAGGTTATAAATCCTTGAGGGAAAACCCAGTGGCCCAGTATTTTTTAGTTCTTCTCTAGTCGACAGGGTGACCTTCCTCCCAGGGCTGGTGCTTCAGTCAACTGATTATTTGGCCTGAGAAAAGGCTGGTGCAGGGGAGGCGTAGGAAATGGGCCTGGAGAGTGGGTCGAGGCCAGCTGAGGACGCCAGAGGAAGACTGTGACTTGAATCGTGGTGGTGGAACAATGGGATAGAGTGTCAGAGAGCCGAGAGAGGTGGTCTGTAGGACAGGTCGGACTGTGACCGGTAACCTTGTCACGAGGCAGACGGACATCTGTGATGGGTTAGTGTGGCAAAGCCAGGGCTCCAGAGTGGGATGAGAGGGTGGTGAAGGGCAGGGAAACATCCCCACACACAGGAGCTTGCAGAGGAGGCCAGGAGCTTGTGTAGTGTCCCTAACACGCTGCCATTCTGCAGCAAGGTGGCAGGAGCTCTGCTCAGAGTCTTGTTTCCTGAGTTTGGCTTACAAGCTGCTGAAGTGTACCATGAAAATCCTATCATAAAGCTACAGGTGTGGGCCTCCACACACATGCCATGGCAAGAGCATGCCTGCCAACTACATAAAATAATAAAAATGTGATAAAAAAAACAGTTTCTAAAACCTAGAAACTGTAGAATCCTATTATTGCAAAGCTAATCAAATGAGACCAGCAAGTACGTGCAGCCAACAAGCTGTGCACTCTATATGTCGGAGCCAAGTGCCCATCACAGCACATCAGAATTAGTGCTATCATGGGGAGGGGCTTCATTATGTTCTAGGCATTTCACGTTTATCCCTGTTCCTTTCAAAGTTGGCAGGAAGATGGGTAAGCAGAGACAATACCCAGCCTCCTCCTCTGCCCAGTATCCAGAAGCCTGCCTCTATCCAGTCTCCTTCTCTACCCAGCATCCAGGAGCTTGCCTCTACCTCCTTCAATCAGAGCATTCACAGTTCATAGCATATAATCAATACTCTGGCTTGTCCAGAGAGTAGCTAAGATGCTCAGTCCATAAGTTAGCCCTTTCCTCCTTCCTGTAGCTCTTTCACCTCAACCCTAGCTCACTCACAGATATCCTCTGCCTGGGGTTCAGAGTTAGGCCCCTGGCTCCAGAGCTCAATGGCGTCTCTTCTCAACCAGGTCCTTGTTCTGAGCAGTCTTAAGTAATTGTTACTTTCTTAAAAACTCCACGATGCTCTTTCTACCCTGGACAGCTCCCTCCACCACTACTGCTTCCAGGAGCTACCATTCTTGGTCTTACAATGCCCAGCATCCATCTCTGTCCTACTTGTGAGCCAGCGGAATAAACCTGTCCCCTTTTGTAATGGCAGCTTGAGACACTGCAGTAAAAAAGACACGGTGATGTATTGTGGACCTGACGGCTCTTTTCATGGAAGAACTCTAAATCCCCACCACTTTCCACAGTGACAGGCACTTCCATGCTCTTTAGCATGAAGCTTTCATATTCCAAAGAACATCCCTTGTTCTGTCAGTTCTGAAGTGTCCTTTAGCCCAGAGGCAGTGAGCGTGGCCTCGCCTGAGCCATGGGAGTAGCGATCCCCTTTAGTTACCGGCAGCAGCAGCAGGAGGCCTCTCAGACCAATGGGACAGCTCTCTATAGAGAATCTGACCTTTTCTTTTTCCTCATTTTCCTCAGGACCGTAACTAGAAAGGTACAGAAAGTGAGAGGCCCCATCTAAACAGGTTAAACAGCCTTCCTGCAGCAGCTCCCCTCTCCAGGTAGCCAGACGGGAATTCCAGACCAGTGTTGTTTCCAGGGACATTGACACAGCTGCCAAGTTTATTGGTGCTGGGGCTGCCACAGTTGGTGTGGCTGGATCCGGGGCTGGCATTGGAACAGTGTTTGGTAGCTTGATTATTGGCTATGCCAGGAACCCGTCTCTCAAGCAACAGCTCTTCTCCTATGCCATTCTGGGCTTTGCCCTGTCTGAGGCCATGGGGCTCTTCTGTTTGATGGTCGCCTTCCTCATCCTCTTCGCCATGTGAGGCTCCATGGGGTCACCCAGCCGTCCCTGCTGCTTCAACTCCATGCCGGTCCTGGTGCTGGAGTGTGCTGAGCTTTACCATTAAACAACAACGTTTCTCAAAAAAAGAAAAAAAAAAGAAAAAAAAGAAAGTGAGTGGACTTGGGATGAGAAAAGTAGGGCGAGTTCCCACTCTGTCTTTCTGTCCTGTCCCCCTGTTCTGTCAGAATCCGGGGAAACAAGATCCCACTTGACTTGGGACCTTGGCAAACATGACCCTGGAACAGAAGTTTTCAACTGTAACTGAATTCACTGGGGCTTAAACATTCTCATGCCTGGACTCCTGGTTCCAGAGGCCCGGATACAGGGAGGCATTTTGTTCTGTTTCTTAAGTATTTCAAAATATGCCCATGCAATTAAGATCTGCACCCAAGACTGGAAATGACTGCTTAGATCCAGTAAGGCTCTGGAGGAAGAAGTAAGATGAGGCACACTGGGTTCCTTCAGAATCTTCTGCTTTAATCTTATAAATGCCGGTTCAATTGTTCCATCCTTAGCCATTCTCTCTGCTAGCAGACATTTGCTTTTATTGGGTAAGAATCTTACTTTGGGGTGGTTTTGTCAACAAAGCACTTGCCTTGCAAACATGAGGACCCAAGTTCAACCCCCAACACCCATGAAAGTGCCTGGTGCGGTGACTCCCACTTGTAATTTCATCACTGAGGTGGAGATGGGAGGATCTCAGGGCTTGGTGGACAACGATTTAGCTTAATTGGTGAGCTCCACATCCCGTGAGAGACCCTGTCACGAAGGAAGTAGATGCGTGACACCCAAGGTTGTCATCCAGCCTCCACATGCAAGTGTGCACATGTTGATGCACATCTGTGCGAGTGTGCACACCACACACACAGAATCTTAATTGCTTTCTATAACAAGTCACGGGCTCTATTGAATTCTGACTGGTTGGATTGGTTTCCTGCGGTCCCATATCTGAGTCAGCAAGCAGGGTCTTAAAGCCATAGGTGCCAGTATTCCTTGTGTACTTGGATCGTTTTGAACCTCACAACGTCCAGTTTGGTAAATTCTGATGGTGAAAATCAAACTGTTGGTCTCAGAAGCAAAATATGGGCGTGCTTATGCTATAAAATGTATTGTGCTGTCTTTGAGTGAGTAAAGAGGAGACAGATTCACTAGCCACAGACAAGGGAGTGCTCTGGATTCCCAGGTAGGCCACAGTGTGCTCAGTGCAGTCCAATCAGGACCTCATCCATAGATGCTCAGAGAAGTGCCTGGATTACACGTGATCGCCATCCTGGAACAGGGGCTAACACTATTATTATAAAGCTGCAGGTGAGGGCCCTTCACACATATGCCATGGCAAGAGCAAACGACAACAGGTGGATCTAAAAAGTAGAAACTACAAAATTATATTATTACCAATAATAAACGAGACAAGCAAGCCTGCACAGCCAACGAACTGTGCACTCTATATGTCAGGGAGCCAAGTACCAATCACAGATTATCAGAATTGGTGCTGTCAGGGTTGGAAAGGCCTCTTCAGTTCTCCTCCTCCTCCTCCTCCTCCTTCTTTCTTCCTCCTTCCCTCCTTCTCACTCTTTTCCCTCTCACTCTCCCTCCCCCCCTCTCTGCAAGGCCTCTTTTTCTCCCTAGTGATGACATGATCTATTGAATTCACTAAATGTAAAGAACTTACAGGAACCTAACATGGTGGCTTATGATTCTAACCTGAACACTTGAGAGGATTGGAAAGGATCAATGTGAGTGTGAAGCCAGCCTGGGCTACATAGTAAGATCCAGGGCAGCCTGGACAATAAAGTGAAACCTTATCTATTAATTAACTAATTTATTAGTCAATCAATTAAGCCATGGCTGGCAAATGACTGTCCCTGAAGCTTCAAGAGAAAAGAAGAATTCCATTCTTGGGACAGCAAAAGCTGCAAGCTCTTGCCTCTTGTGTGTATCCTGTTGGCTCTCAGCATCCTTGGCTCCTTTGATCTCTGGGGAAAATTCTTTTGTAAGCTTGTGTGATGCTGTGAACTCATCCGTCCATCTTCTTATTGCCTTTGTTCCTTCTCAAGGCCTCTCCTATTTCCTCACCTCCATTTTGGGAGTCCCTGCCTTTGTGCTCCCTCAATTTTCCCCAGCAGATCTCATCAAAGCAGGGTGAACACCTGAGAAACAAGCGAAAGGGATCAAATGTTCCCTGGGGTGGCAGTGAGTTCAATGTGGGGCTGAAAGGCCCCCTTCCTCTGCCTCCAGGATCTGGTACTCTTTTCAGTTAGCAGTGAATGGCCCATCTTGACTCCGTAATCCCCACAGACTCTTTTCTTCCTCCTTGAAGTCCTCCTAGCAGATAGTTAACTTTCTTATTTAAAAAAAGGAAAGGGCCATGTTGCAGAATGAATCAGAGGAAAAGAAAGAACGAACTCCTGGAGTATAAGTGGAGGCATCTGGGGCATGCACTGGGGTGTGAACCGCTCTCTTTCCTGGGAAATTGCAGAGGGGCCAGCCCTGTAGCCAGGAAAGGGTGGGGTAACGTCCAGTCCTAGCGGCTCAGCTTGTTCTCCCAATGCTAAAGTGCTAACTGCTGCTCTCTGCCCCCAAACAGCTCAAGCATGGGGAAACACACATAACCCTAGACTACGCCAGGTATCCTGTGTTTTGAGAAATGGGTCCACACACCAGTCAGGGTGTGATGGGTAATGGGACTTCTGGCTGGCTGGAGGATGAAAGTAAGGAGGTGATGGGCGGGAAGACTTGGTCCAGTTCCCCAAGATACAATGTGTGTGATCCCTGGGAAACTTCTGCCCTCTTCGCTCCATGCAGAGATGGCTAGCTATCCTGGTGATTCACAACAGGGCTTCCTTTAGCATTGCCCTGGACTTTTAAAAACCACCCGGCCACAGAGACTTGTGTTTGGGAAGACTTGGGTACCAGTGTCTCTCCTAGCTCCTCAGGAATTTTCATATGAGCCAGGCTTAAGAATGTATGCTCTGAGGGTCTGACAGGAAAGGACTTTCTCTTTGCATTTCTGCGAACCACATCTCCTCCAGTGGTCCCAGGTGAGGCACAATGGGGACCTTCAGCTCGGGAAAACAGTCTCCTGGATAAGTCTGAGTCCTTGCTGAGCTCTCTGGCTTTCCTCCTACTGGATGTAACAGTTAGAGGCCTACCTCACTGGGTTATGTACACTGAACTCATTCATGCTTCCGAAAGGGCTTTAAATGATGCCAATCACACAACGAGGGCACAGTGAACTTCATGTTTTCTCTCTCAACTTTCTGGTGCTGGGGTTGACTCAACCGCTGAGCTAAATCCCCAACTTTGAACTTTAATCTTTTTCATAGAGGAAATTCAATAAAGAAAGAGGTGCCCAGGCTGGGGTTGCCAGGTGTTGTGTAGAGACAAAAGCTGAGACCTGGAAGCCAGGGAGCTTGAGTCTCAGGACTTCCATCTGGCAGGGCATGCCTGGGAGCACGGGACCCATACTGCGGCTGGGACGGAAAGCGGCAACATTGCAGCACACTTGAGGATAGTTCCAACATGAGCCTCTGGATCCAGAACATCACAGACTGTCCTGTGAGAACCCGTGTGCCCTCCCTTAGCCCTTCCCCTCGATGCTAGCCATGACTCCCCATCGGTATATACCCCATGTGCCCTGGGATTTTATCCCTCCCCTGCCTTGGCCTTGTGTGACAGGAGTCTTGCCCCTTATATGAGTCTGCAGGTGCGGAATGTGACACGGGATGGGGGCTTTGGCCCATGGTCACCATGGAAATCGTGTGAGCACTTAGATGGAGACAACTCGGGTTCTTGCCTGTGCCGGGCCAGATCCTGTGACTCCCCAAGGCCCCGCTGTGGGGGCCTGGAATGCCTAGGGCCAGCCATCCATGTTGCCAATTGCTCCAGGTAGGTGAGGACGGGATTTGTATAGTGTCTGCTTAGGATTCATATGGAGAGAACTGGGGAATGGGGCACCTCACCCAGGGGTTTACACTTCAGTGCAGTGCTGGGCAGAATGCTATTGTCTGAGGCAGGAATTATAAGCACTAGGAGTTTTCCCATCAACGGAAGAAGAATCTCTAGCTTGTGGCAGGAAATGCAGAAAGAAAGACTGGACAGACATGGGAGTCGCTGCCAGAACTAGCTTTGCTAGAGGGACAGCAGGAGATGGTGATGCTCCCAGGCTGCACCGTCTAGAGGCGTGACCTTGGACAAACCTCTGGCCACTCTTGAAAACAGCGGATGCCTACCTAAGGGTTGCTGAGAAGGTTAAGAGAGATAATATATGTTAGGAACCATACTGCCTACTACTTGGGAACTGCATAGAATGGTTATTATCACACCTGAGCCATAATTTTAAAGACTCTTAAAATAACTATTTTATCTGTATTCATTAATTTAACCCTCACAGCAACCTCAAGGAGGTCAGAATCCAACCATTAGTCTTATTTTAAGGATAAGGGTACCCAGTTGGCAGGAGAGTCCGGTTTTGATCACTGAGATCAACTTGGGCATGGATGTCTGAAGCTGGGGAAAGCTAATGCAAGGGGGAAGCGGGGAGAATGAGGTCTAAGAGGAGGCTTGGGTATCTGAGAAGGGGGAGAGGAAGGTTTCGGATGCCATGGTAACTGAGACCTCTAAAGAGTGTGTCCTTTTGCCTGTCTGTGTAGGGGCCCGGCCCTATCACTGTGTCCTTGGCCCTGAGCACAGCCTGATATATGGAAGAAGGCTCTCAATACATATTTGAGGCATGAATGAGCAAACGGATGAATGCACGAATCTGCCTGAGCCAGCCTGGTTAGGAGCTGATATTTTCTGTCACTGTCTCGCCAGTCCTGACAACAATACAAAATCCATCTGCCCCAGATGCAGCCCAGATCTATGAAGCTAGGGCTCAGAGGGGCATGTGTCTCTGTCCCCTCCCACTCCACCAGGAATGGGGCATGGACCACATGGTCATCGTGGGCACAGTGCAGCACGTCCTGTGGGATCGGCTTCCAGGTCCGTCAGCGAAGTTGCAGTAACCCAGCGCCCCGCCACGGGGGCCGCATCTGCGTGGGCAAGAGCCGAGAGGAGCGGTGAGCTAGCTGTGGCTGCAGAGAGGCAGGGATGGGGCATCCTCCAGCCTGGGGATGACAACCTGGGGATGGCAGTACCTCTCCCTAGGGTGACAGGCCTCCTACCTCCCCAGGTTCTGTAATGAAAACACACCTTGCCCGGTGCCCATCTTCTGGGCTTCCTGGGGCTCCTGGAGCAAGTGCAGCAACAACTGTGGAGGTGGCGTGCAGTCGCGCCGTCGGACCTGCGAGAATGGCAACTCCTGCCCTGGCTGCGGCTTGGTGAGCGCCTGGGGAGCTGGGCCTGGTAGCCAGATGCAGGGAAGATTGCAGGCTGCGGGGCTCTGAAACCACTCCACCCTGCAGGAGTTCAAGACGTGCAACCCGGAGGCCTGCCCCGAAGTGCGGCGTAACACACCCTGGACGCCCTGGTTGCCAGTGAACGTGACCCAGGGCGGCGCACGCCAGGAGCAGCGCTTCCGCTTCACGTGTCGCGCTCCGCTGCCGGACCCACACGGCCTGCAGTTCGGCAAGAGGAGGACGGAGACCAGGACCTGCCCCGCCGACCGCACCGGAGCCTGCGACACCGACGGTATGGCCCGGAGCGGTGGGGCGACCAGGAGCGCGGGAGCCGGGGAGGTCTGGGGGAGGAGCAGGGGCCCCCAGCCCTGGGGTCGCTGAGCCCACTGGCCCTCTGCAGCCCTGGTGGAGGATCTCTTGCGCAGCGGGAGCACGTCCCCGCACTCTCTGAGTGGTGGCTGGGCCGCCTGGAGCCCGTGGTCATCCTGCTCTCGGGACTGCGAGCTGGGTTTCCGCGTTCGCAAGAGAACCTGTACCAACCCGGAACCCCGCAACGGGGGCCTGCCCTGCGTGGGAGACGCTGCGGAATACCAAGACTGCAACCCGCAGGCTTGCCCAGGTAAGGTTGCTGAAAGGAAACTTTAACCTCAGGCAACCTCGTCTCCCCAGGAATTCTGAAGCCTGGGCAGGTGATCTCTCTGGGTCAGTTCTGCAAGGGGGTTCATAGTCTCTCTGTCTCTCTGTCTCTATCTCTCCCTGCCCCACCACTCAATAGGCCTGGGTAGCCTGGAACTGGCTTTCTAGAACAGCTTTGACTCACTGGGATCTGAGTTCTGCCCTCTGCATGTACTCACTCAGTGGCTACTGGGGTGGAAGAGAAACGAGGTCTTTCTCCAGTACTGCCTCTCTTTTTCTTTCCTCTACCGAGCTAGCCAAATAGGGAACTTGTTTGAGATGAAACTGATATGGAGTTGGAGGTGGGGCACCCTTTAATACATTGATCTGTTGATTTGAGGTAGGACGGACGTTGAGAAAATGAGGCTTAAGGTACCCTCTTTCTCTCTCACACACACACCCAACTCACGCTTACAGTGCGGGGTGCCTGGTCCTGTTGGACCGCATGGTCCCAGTGCTCAGCATCCTGCGGTGGTGGCCACTATCAACGCACCCGTTCCTGCACCAGCCCTGCACCGTCCCCAGGTGAGGACATCTGCCTCGGGCTGCACACGGAGGAGGCGCTATGTGCTACGCAGGCCTGCCCAGGTACTGGGTGCATCTGACTGGGGTTGGGGAGTGTTTGGGAGCCGTTAAGCCTCAACCGGGTAGATCTTGACACTTTCAACTTCATCCTAACCCACAACCCACAGAAGGCTGGTCACTGTGGTCAGAGTGGGGTGTCTGTACTGAGGACGGGGCCCAGAGCAGGAGCCGGAGCTGTGAGGAGCTTGTCCCAGGGCCAGGGGCCTGTGATGGCAACAGCAGCCAGAGCCGGCCCTGTCCCTACAGTGAGATTCCTGGTAGGTCCTTTTGTTACTATTTTGCCACCATCTTTCCCTTGGTCGGCATTGCACATACTCCCATTCCCCCATGTCCTTTCCCTTCTAAACGTCAACCCTGGATCGGAGTACAGGATGAAGCATCAGGAATGATACACTTGTCTCATGCTTGGGGCTGTCCTACTACACACCTATTAAATGGTCTACCCTTCGGGGGATGGAGAGGGTCTACAGAGAAACCGGAGAGAGTGAAGGTCCTAAAGCCATTAACCCACAGGTTCTCTTAGGTGACAGCCAGCCCAAGAGGGACTCCTCCCTCTTCACTCTCTTCCAACCTTCTCCATTTGTCCCCTGCAGTCATCCTGCCTGCTTCCAGTGTGGAGGAGATCACCGGCTGTGGAGGTAAAAAAGCCACTCGTGAAGTCCTTGCCCTTCATCCTTGTTACTATGTTACTCATGCCACAGCCCCTCATCCACCAAGTCTGCATTCTTCCCAGTTCTACTGCAGACCTCCACGCCCGGGTGTGGGGAGAGGGGCTGTCCCCACCTGGCTTCAAGGTTGTGTACAGGGTCCCCTCCCGGGCCTCCCATCTAGGAGGCCATGATCAGCCTGTGTTCAAATCCTTCTGCTGACACTTCTGACTCCACCTGCAGGCTCTCCTGGGAGTGAAGGCCCTGGTTCCAGCCTCCTTAACCTCTCTCTTTGGTTCTGGCCCCAAAGCTCTTTCCTTTCTTCACACCCTGGAACCTCTTGATGCCCCGTCTGTTCCCAGGACAACAATCAGAAGGCCTCCTCCTCCACAGTGGCCCTTTCCTTACCGACCATCTCTCCTCCCTCCAGGGTTCAGTCTCATCCACCTGGTAGCCACTGGTGTATCCTGCTTCCTGGGCTCTGGGCTCTTGACCTTGGCGGTGTACCTGTCTTGCCAGCACTGCCAGCGCCAGTCTCAGGAGTCCACGCTTGTCCATCCTGCCACCCCTAACCACTTGCACTACAAGGGTGGGGGCACCCCCAAGAATGAGAAGTACACCCCCATGGAATTCAAGGTGAGAACCTGTATGCGGAACATTGAGCAGGGTGAACAGGACTGCGGTCCTGGCTCTATGCTGGGCATCAGCGGATGGGGGAGCAGTGGTCCTGTGGAGGAGCCCTCTATCAATTTTCCTTAATGGCTGGCTTCCAGGACTGGACTCCTTGCCCTGGGCTCGCCCCTTCCTTATCTCTTCTCTCCTTTCTCTGGTTCATTCTCCTCCCTGCAGACACTGAACAAGAATAACTTGATCCCCGACGACAGAGCCAGTTTCTACCCTCTGCAGCAGACCAATGTGTATACGACTACCTACTACCCCAGCCCACTGAACAAGCCCAGCTTTCGGCCTGAGGCATCACCCGGACAGCGCTGTTTCCCCAACAGCTGATCCCACCCTCCTGGACTTCAGGCTCCTTGCCTTCCCAGGGCACAGAACAGTGGAATGGGACAGTAGAGCCATCTTGGTTTTCCCTCTGCCCTGGGCTGAGAACTTGCTTGCCTGACCTGTGGGGGTCCCATCCAGCTTCAGAAAGCTCTGTCTGTCATTAACCATGGGAGAGAGGGCTGGCCTCAGACCAGCACGTGGCTGCGGATCCAGTTTGGCCCAGGTTTCATCGTCTCCTGTGACCCAGCATCACTTTTCCCTGCCATGTCTGACCTGTGAACCTCCTGGGCATGTGAGGAAATTGGAGAGTAGAGATGGCAGGAGAGTTGGCTCCTAGGTTTGGGTTGGAAATGACTTCCAATGGCCATGGCCAAGTCCTCCCCTTTTGAATGACCCTCCAGAATGCCTGAGCTGCAGTCAACTTGTCAGTGAAAGGAATTAATCAGCTGTCCCAGCAGCTTCAGATCCCGGCCAGGACTGGACCACTCTGATGCTGCTTCTGAGTGTCACAGGGGATCAGTGCTGGCCTGGGTTGGCCACCTCTGTCAGTCTGTATCTTGACCAGGAGCATCCCTCTGGTTAGGGGCAGTGAGGACTGAGACTGGAGGCTGGACTGTGCTGAGAGACCCTTTAATGTGACTTGGTACGGGCCTTAGTCTTGCCTTCAATGCACGCAATGTGGCCCAGAAGGAAGGAAGACCCAAGACCAGAGGAGGCAGAGTCTGGCCTTCATGCCTATGGAGACTGTTGCTGCTCAAGAGATGTTGGCTGAGAACTGCTTGGGAGTCTCTGCTGGCCCCTCATGTATTCAGGAACACACACACACATACACACACACACACACACCATCTGCTACAGCAACAAAAAGGATATTAAGCTGTGGCATTATTAATTAAAGATGATATCCAGTCTCCAAACGGAGCTGTCTTTGTGCATATGTGTGTGGGCCCTCTTGGCACGATGTCGTCCATCAAGGGAATGCTCGAGGTAACAGATGGTGTCTGAAGATGGAGGAAAGGACTGGAGTGGAGTTTGACTTTAATAGAGGCCATCTTTCTGTGGCGGGGGGGTCTGTGCACACACATACTCTTCTTTCAGAAAAGATGCGAGGTGTGAACAGAGTTCACCAGTGAGGTCGCTAGGTTCGGCAAAGGCGACAGCGCAGAGTGGTGTGGGCCTGCCCTGAGCAGCTCCTTCCTGGGGATGGGAAATCCAGCAGGAGGTCAACGGTGAGGATGATTCATGAGATACATTCGAAGCCGAGTTTAACAAAACCAAATTGAGAAATGATGCCTGGGAGGTGGGAAGCCTAATGGGGTTTGTGTTGGATTAAATAAAAATCACCTCAGAGCTTCAGCTGCCAAATCAATGTGCCCATTGTGGATGCGATTGATGGACACGTTAAATTTAGAGAACAATTTCCTTACTTAATTGCATAGATCCATTCTCATAAGGTTCTCAGGAAAATGGAAGGTAGATAGGCTAGGAAGCCTGGATGCTCTGTGGTAGAGGGGTGGAGGGTCTTGGGGAGCAAAGGAAGAAATACCTGAAGCTTGAATGTGTCTGGAGGAAAGGAGAGGTGGAGCCTTCCTGAGACTCTGGTGGTCACATGAGAAAGCTGAAGTGGAATGTTCCTGGGCCAAGGGGAATTAGAGTATTATGGCTTTTGTATTTCTGTCTGGTTCTTGTCAGGCCCTGAGCTTCGAGCCTGTGGAGGCCTGTGGGGCATTTAGATCCTGGAGTTTCAATTGCCTTGAATCTGGTAGTACTAATTAATGAAAATCGAAAAGTGTTCCAGGGCCACTGTGTATGCCTCACCAGTGTCACTCACGTGTGACCAAGTGAGGGACAGCTCTATGGGCAGTGGTCAAGGAGACCTGTCAGATAAAGTGCGCCTCTGTTGATTGGAATGATGTCCCTGGGAAGATATACCCTTGGGTACTGCAGCACACACACCTGGATTCTCTTTTTAGAGCATGCTTTTGGAGGCTAATCTCAGGATGCACGGAAGGCACCACGCTGCATGCATGCAGAGGAGCTGGCACCCTCTCACGTGCCCTGATGAGGAGCTGTCAGGAGGCTGAAGTATCAAAGGAAAGTGGGCTTTCTCCACCCAGCTGGCTCAGTGAGAGTGAGGAAGAGGCAGGAGCAGGTGCTTCTGGCCTTCTTGGGTGGCCCTTTTATGTTTCACTCTGTGTGTAAGCCCACTGTCTTAAAGCCAGACATATTCATTGCAGAAAATTTAGAGGCTATATGAAACAAAAGAAAAAAGAAAAAAATTTACAATGATTATGCTTAAAACCAAGACAGGGATCTAAACATTTTAATGTTATGTGAATACAGTTCTTTCCCTCGCTCAGAATCAGCCCCCAAAGCAAAGGGAATAAAAAACAGAAGCTCTGGCACCATTTTCAATAAAACTAGGATGTAGTTCTAATCCCAACTCATAATACAGTCTTCCGTCTGTATTCTTGGGAAACTGGTTCCAAGGCACTGCTCCCTGTGGATGCCCAAACCTGCGGATGCTCATGGTCCCTCATGCAAAATGGAATGACATTTGCGTGTAGGCGGGGCACAACCTCCTGAACCTTCTCTGGATTATTTCTGATACCCGACGCGATGTGACTGCATTATGAATCACTGTTCCATATTGCTGAGGGAATAATGATGAGAAGAAAAATTTGGGTGAGGCGTGCATTTCGGATGTGATATTTTTCCCCAATCATCTTCCACCTGTGCTTGGCTAATGGCTATGCTGTGTGGATAGGGAAGCTACAGAGGGGGTCCTGTGAGAACGGGATGGGCTTGACATCCAAAAGATTTTGGAAAAGGATCAGAAATGGGGGGAGGGTGAGAAAGAAACTACAAAGAGGGGTGCTATGAATCAAATCAATGTGCAAATGTCAGCTAGATCCTCGGGTTTTTATTTGTGTTGCATGGTTAAAAACTTTTTTTTTTTAAAAAAAATAAAGGACAGGTACAGAAAAGTGAGGCAAAGCAACAGTATAGCTTAGTAATGGGGCAAAATCTTTACAACAAGGACTCAGGTCAAGAAGCAAACTGATGGCAGCTGTCCCAGGACCCCTTTTCTTTCATCCTCCTGCCTCACACAATGAGATAGTCATCAGGAAAAAAGGTAAGAGCACAGGTAAAGAAATGCAACTGCTGCCCATGGTGCGGCTAGACCAGAGCCTCCCCCTGTAATGGTGGCCACGGAGACACGATGTGGGCTCATGTATGCCTTTGTCATGTAGCTACTGCAATTTTTTTCCTATTACAATGTTTTGGTCATAGGAGAGGCGGTATCAAAGGGACAAGTCCCTGAGCTCCTGATGCTAACTGAACAGAGGGATGAATGTTTGAAGAGAAAAAAATGAAAACCCCTTTTATTTTCCCCACCATTACTGTGGTATGTGTTCCTTAAAGAAAATTTGAGGTCAGAAATACCCACCTGCTCCTAGCCACAGCGTATTGCATTTAAGATGGGCCTTTGCTCTGTGCGTGCTGTTTGAACCTTGTACTTCCAAGATCGTGAGTCTTTGTTTCAAAGTTAAAAGGAAGGAAGGTAATTTGAGGAGGGGATAGGATGTAGCTCGGCTGATAGAGTGCATGCCTTGTATCCGTGAGGCCCTGGGTTTGATTCCCCAGAACAGGGACATAAACAGTAATCCACTGGGGCTGGGGGTGTTGCTCGGTGGGCGGAATGCTTGCCAAGCGTGCACAGAGACCTAGGCTCAATACCAACACAGAATAAACTGGGCCTGGTAACACATGCCTGTAACTCCAACCTCTGAAAGATGGAAATGGAAGAATTCTAATGATATAGTGAATTTGAAGCCAGCCTGAGATAAAAGGGACTCTGTCTCAAAAAAAAGAAAAGTAATTTTGGAATACCAAAAAATTAATAAAATACTAATATCCTAAAGAGGCAATCATCAATATCTTAATATGTATTTTCTACATGTTTCTCTGTTCTATGTGCTTTTGGTAGCATTTTAGGCATACTAAGTGTGTGAATTTTATTTTGATTTTTAACACATAACATTATGTCATAATTTTCTTATGTTGCTAGAAATTCTTCTGTAAGCCTCGGGGTCCCTTGCAGCCTCTGTCCTGGCAGTGGGTAGGGAGAGGAGAGAGGGCTTTGCTTGCAGAGTCCCATGAGTGTTAAGATTTTCCCATTCTATCACTTCAATTAGAGGAAAATGCAGTTTTTACACATTTCATTACACCACAGTATACTTTCAAGTGTTTGCAAAATAGTTGAAAAATCTGAAACATTCTATCACATGAATTTCATTTTTATTACCTAAATTTGCTCTCCCCTACTATATAAATTTATCATTTACTATATAAATTTATCATAATTCGCATTAGCCACTCTTACTTGTTTCACATTTTCCTACGGCAAAGATTGCTATTCTAGGTCTCCTTGCGCATTTTTCCTACATGCCCCCAGCATACATTCCCAGAAGTGGAGGCAGGCAGGGAATGAGCTTGTCATGTGACTTTCTGCTTTAGTCATGGTCAGGGGGAGACAGTGCTGGTCAGGGTGTGACTGGTGGTCAGCCCTTGAAGAAGATAGTAGCTTCTTCACAGAAGTGGCTGTGTTGCTCAAGGCTGTCAACCAGGACAATCAAGCACATTGTGTCCATTGTCCTCGCACTGGAACCTGGGAAAATGTTGTCGTCTCCTTTTAAAAAAACATTTATTTTATGTGTGTGGTGTTTGAATTATATATATATGTGTGTGTGTGTGTGTGTATCTGTATACCATATATGTGCCTGGTGTCTGTGGAGGTCAGAGGAGGACATCAGATCCATTGGAACAGGGTTACATATGGTTCTGAGCCACCATTTGGATGCTGGGAACAGAACCTTGGTCTTCTGCAAGAGGAACAAGTGCTCTTTACTGCTGAACCATCTTCCCAGACCCAAAATCTGTTGCGAGATATTTGATTGCACTGTCTAAAGATATATCACTGTTATTGTTAAAACTAAAAACTAAATGGTCAGTGTCTAGGTGGGGGATATAGCCAGGACTTCTGGCCAGAGAGAGCTCTGGGAGAAAAAAAAGGGAGTCGGCAGC
Source organism: Neodon shergylaensis (assembly GCA_025134845.1). Classification (NCBI taxonomy): domain Eukaryota; kingdom Metazoa; phylum Chordata; class Mammalia; order Rodentia; family Cricetidae; genus Neodon; species Neodon shergylaensis. Next base: position 139,401 of record JABTXL010005656.1, on the reverse strand, counting down.
CAGATACAGAGGGAGCAAGACATGCAGGAGATGTGGTAAAAGCCACAAGCTATGTGGCAGCATGTAGATGAATAGAAATGGATTAATTTAAATTATAAGAGCTAGTTAGAAACAAGCCTAAGCTATAGGCCGAGCTTTCATAATTAATAGTAAGTCTCCGTGTCATTTTTTTTTTTTGTGTGAGCTGGAGGCAGAAAGAAAAAGCCTGCTACAAAAATCTCTCTGTCTCTCTCTGTCTGTCTGTCTCTATCTCTATCTCTCTCTCACACGCTCACACACACACATTTACCTGTTTATTGTGTGTATTTGGGGGGTACCTGCCATGTGGGAGCCAGAGAACAACTTTGCAGAGTCAACGCACTCCTTCTAGCTTATGGGGGTTCTGGGAACTGAACTCAGATCTCTGGAATTTTACTTCCTGAGCCGTCTCACTGGTCCTAAAAATGTCTTCTTGAGCCAACTAAACAGCTATTGTCTCTCCAAACTGCAGCTCTCTGAGAGCGGAGATCCAGGTGAAAAGACACGCCTCATGAACAGTACCAGTCAGCCGGTACTGCTGTGCTCTCTGCCTTGACCATCAGCACAACTGTATCCAGAACTGCCTAGAAGCCTAGACAGACCTCTGCTTGTGCCTGTGATGGCATAGTCAGAGACAATAAGATCATGGGGACAATGACACAATTGTTTGATGCATTTACAATACAATGGCTGTGGTGGTGTGAATAGGTATGGCCCTCATAGACTCATGTGTTTAATGCTAGGACGTAGGGAGTGGCACTGTTAGTAGGTGTGGCCTTGTTAGAGGAAGTGTGTCACTGTGGGGGTGTACTTTGAGGTCACACATGCTCGAGCTATGCTCAGTGTTACAGACTCCTTTGGTTGCCTGTTGATCAAGATGTAGAACTCTCAGCTCCTTTTCCAGCATCATATCTGCCTGCACACCGCCATGCCCCGCCTTGATCATAATGTATTAAACCTCTGAACTGTAAGCCAGCACCAATTATATGTTTTCCAAATGAGTTGCATAGTCATGGTGTCTCTTAGAAACTCTAAGACAATGGTCATTTGGAAAGGTGAAAGCTTGTTGGAGGCAGTACGGCACTGAGGATGTGTCTCTGGATGGTGCATCATAGCCTGGCCTCTTTCTATATGCCCCCCCCCACTTCTGGTCTACTGTGAAGAAAGGTCTTCCACAATATGCTCTTGTCACAATGTTCTGCCTAGTGCATGAGGCCAAAGGATCATGTACCAAACCTCCTCGAACTGTGAGCCAAACCAAAGCACTCCTCTGGTAGGTAGTCAGTATAAGATGTTTGGCCATAGCCATTAACAGACCTCCAGCACACTCCCCGTGGTCCCAAGTGATTGGCGCTCCTGAGTCCTAGTGTAATTCTGAGGAAATGGAAGAGCAACCAGACCATTGCTTTCTGTCCCTGGGCCTCCTCACAGGACTCTGTCTCTTCTGCCCTAGCCTGGCCCTCACCTAAGATGCCTCTAGCTTCACAGCTACGTTACCTCTAAAGATGCTCTGCAGAGCTGCATCACAGCAGGCCCTCCAGCAAAACCTTTCTCCTTGTCTCAAGCTTCCAAATCAGTTACTGTGAGTTCTCAGAGGATGCACCTCAGTGTCGGACTGTGATGACTGGATGGGACTGCCCTCTGAAACTGACTAGAAAAGTCATCTGTCACCAGAGGTGATGCAGGAGTTACTTTCATTGGTTAATAAAGAAACTGCCTTGGCCCATTTGATAGGCCAGCCCTTAGGTGGGTGGAGTAGACAGAACAGAATGCTGGGAGGAAGCGAGGCAATCGCCATGCCTCTCCTCTCTGGGTCAGACGAGATGAAGCTCCAGCCCAAGATGGATGTACACTAGAATCTTCCTGGTAAGACACCCCCTCATGGTACTACACAGATTATTAGATATGGGTTAAAGCAAGATATGAGAGTTAGCCAGTAAGAAACTAGAGATAATGGGCCAAGCAGTGTTTAAAAGAATACAGTTTCTGTGTTATTATTTCGGGGCATAAGCTAGCCAGGTGGCCAGGAGCTGGGTGTCAGGAACGCAGCCCGCAGCTCCTTCTACACAGAGGTACTTCCAAATACCACCAAAGGGATCTGGTTTCTCTAGGCATGAATTCCAGTGTCCAAGACAGGCAGGACACAAAGTATCCCATAATTGGGGCATTGCTGACCAACTTTTCCCAGTACTGAACATTCTCAAACACAAAAATCCACTTTCCCACTGGGTAACTCCCCCTGAGGAGACTCCAGAGCCGTAGGGTTCCCAGGAGCTGCCTGTGGAGGTAGGATGTAAGCCTTGTTGGGCAGTCTGCAGCCTTGAACACTACTTTCCTTGAACAACTTTGGTTCCACTCATATTGTTTTAATAATCTCTTAAGTGATAACAGCTGATATTGAAAAGAGATAAACTACTGGGATTTTAAAAATACCAGACAGTGAGCTGGAGAGATGGCTCTGTGGTTAAGAGCATTTACTGTGCTTACAGAGGACCAGAGTTCAGTGTCCAGCCACATGATGGCTGTCAACTGCTTGTTACTCCAGTTCCTGGGGTTCTGCTGTCCTCTTCTGGCCTCTGTGGTCATGGCATGCACATGGTATATATAAACTCACGTACCCCCCCCCATACACACACACACATAAACAAAAAGAAATGAATAAATCTTAAGCCTAGGCACAGTGGCACACACCTTTAATTCCACTACTTGGGGAAGGCAGAGGTTGGCAGATTTCTGTGAATTCAATACCACTTTGTCTATATAGCCAGTTTCAGGCCAACCAGGGCTGCATAATGAAACCCTGTCGGAGGAGGGGACAATCAAACAGGGGACAGGTTAAGGTGGCTCAGCAGGTGAAGACACTTGTTGCCAAGGCTGACCACTTGAGTTCAATCCCTGGGACCCACCTGGTAGAAGAAGAGAATTGATGTCCATAGACTGTCCTCTGACCTCTATTATGTGTGCCATGGCAAAGACAGGAGGATCATTGAAAATATAGGGCCAGCACAGTCAATGTGGTGAGTTCTAGGCAGCCAGGGCTACATAATGAGATTTTGCCCCCCTACACAACAAATAAAACAACACAAAACCCCAAAACAGTACACAATGAAGGCAAGTCTTTTAAAACTCATTTTAATTGATAACATGAGACGGTATAGAGTTATAAGCATTACATAATGTTTTGCTGCACACCTCTGCAATGCTCAAATCAGGATAAGCAGATCAACTTCCCTACTATGGTCAGTGTTAATTGTCATAACACTGTGACATAATCTAGACCCTCCTGGGAAGTGGATGAGTCGCTAGCATACTTGTGGGGGATTTATCTTGATTGCTCTAAGGTGGCAAGACCTGCCTTCTGTGGGGGGCACCATTCCCTGGCGGGAATCCTGAACTGTGTAAGTGGAGAAATGGAACTGGGCAGCCCTTGCATTCAGCCCTCCTGCTCCTGGTTAGGGATGAGATGTGACCTGTTGTTCCCAGCTACTGCCTTGACTTCCCAGTCATGTCGGACCATTGGACCCTTTATCTGTGAGTTCAGATCAACCCTTCCTTCGTGGTGCGTTGCTTTTGTCCAAGTGTTTGTCACAGCAATAGAAAAAAGAAAACAAGATACTCCTTAAACACGCCATTTCTTTATGGTATAAACACTCCAAATCTTTTAGCTTTTTTAATTTCCATTATATAATATTTTACCCTTATACATGTCTCCCAGTCTTAATTCTTAGGCTCCAGGGTTCTCATCCCCAAGGAAGCTGGAATTATAGAGATACATAAATGCTTAGGTTCATGTATGAAGATGCTTCCCCATTTATGATGGTCAGTGTGCCTATAAACCTAAGGTAGCCTGAGCATATAAGTCAAAATGCAGCTAAGATGCCTGACACACTGAACATCACAGCTTACTTTGGCCTATGTCAAACATACTTGGAACAGCCACATTAACCTGTATTTGGGCAAAAATCAACTAACACAACACGTGCTTTCTAATGAAGCTCTGAACATAGCACAGGGCTGTGTGGTAGCTCACCGACACTGTCTAGTATTTTGAGAGTATGGTGCCATATATTGCCAGAAAGGGAAAATAACAAAATTAAAATTGTGACGTGTGGTTTTAACTGCTTTCTTATTGCTTCCATACAATCTGAAAAGCAGAAAGCAGATGCCATATATGATAGACTCTGCATTTACGCATGAGCTTATCCAAGATGCCCTGGGAGTCTGGCCCTAGATCTGCAAACTGCCCCTTTGCCTTCAGCACTTGGAGCTGAGCTTGATGGACAGTTGAGGTCATGGCTGAGTCTAACGGGCACGTCTGCAGTAGTGACACGCACAAGGCTTGCCTTTGCGTTTATTAATAGAAAGCACTGTAAATGTCTAGCCAGATCTCCAGTGAAGATCTCTCTCCTGCTTCCCATGTGAACCCTCTATTAGTCAGTTAAGCTACGTGTGTGCACTTAGGATTGCAAGATGAAAATGCCATGATAATTAATGCTGATTACAAAAGCAATTAATTTATGTTTGAAAGCAACTCTGCACTTGGAAATAGCAAGTGAATTGGGTAGAATACTGAGAGTTTAGAAGAATATTAGTCAGATAAATTCAAGAAGAACATTATTATAATCTTCCGAAGCCAATATATGTCGAATAGTTTTCAATGATCTAAGGCCGACTAATACAGATTTGATGAAATCATGAGTCTAATATTTGTCAACTGGCTTGATGGCGGTCTCACATTCATTACATCAAATAAAATTACTTTTAAGAATTATGTTAATTTTGGATATTTAATCCCATTTAGGTTATGAGTCTTTCAAAAATAAATTGTATTTGGGAATTCATCTTACAAAAATTTAATTTAAAAAATAATGTCAGTTTTTCTACTTCGACACTTCATAAGCAGAAAAAATACTAATATGTCTAATATTCGTAACCAAATCACCTTTGATCCAGAATATGAAGGGATATACAGAGACATGAGGAAAAAGAAGTGATATTGCACAATGTAATAATACGCAGAAAGCGAAAGGCTTTCGAGCTGGGGCCGTGCTTACCTAACCTGCAATAAGCCCTGCCGTCAAGCCTCAGCATGGAGGAAATCAGAAGGTGACAGCTCAAGTCTGTCATCCCAGTACTCAGGAGGTGGAGGAGGGAGGATCAGAACTTCGAGGTCATTTTTGGCTACAGAGCAAGGTTAAAGCCAGCCTTGGCTACACGAGACTCTAGTTTTCACTACGGTTTCCAGAGACATCTGTCTCTGATGATGCAGCTGTACTGAAGTGACCGCTGGAGCCACACGCCAACTGAGAGCCCTGAGCCATTGCTGTTGCTACACAGTAACGCCCAGATAAAAAGCTGACCCTTGCGGATGTTAATCACACAGATGTAAGGAGAATTTCTTACTTCAGAGGGATTTTTAGGATTAATTCTTACATCCCAGAAAGCTTCATTCTGAGATGGCGCATTTGGCTTCAGCCCCAATTGGAACCCCTGACTGGTTTTTAACATTTGCCCAGGTGTGTGTTCTGAACCACATGCTCGTATCCATCTGCGAAGCTGCTTGGAGCTTTTCCCATACCAAGCCGTCCTCAGGATCTGTTTGTCTCTTCCATGACAACTGGCCTACTGCTTATTTAAACAAACCCCCAACGGAAGACAGATGTCTTCAAACTTTTATTACTGGCATTGAGGTAAAGGCTATGACAGCAGGATGAATTCTGAACTAGACAAATGCTCGGAGTGTATGAACTTTAAGTTTTGGTTGACTTGCCCACTTCATGTTTCTTGTTTTGTTCACCTTCTGTGATGTCACGGCATGTCTTGTAGTTTATTCCTACCTGTTCCTCTTGAAGTGAATTTATTACATTTGTGTGTATATGTTTTCTCTCTCTCTCATCTCTAATTCACCAGGTACCTACTTTCCTAGTTAACCCCCCCGAAGGACCTCACCACATCACTGATCCCCATCAAATCTTGTTTTGGTGCCCTACATTTCTTGGGTCTCTGGTTTTTTTTTTTTTTTTTTTTGGTATTGATTAGATAGCCGGAGTCTGGCTAAGGCATGACTGATTGACAAGGTTTTATTTACTAAAGGCTTCAAGAGCCCATCCTGAGGAAGTGAGTAGTGGCATAGTCTTGCAGAATGTAGTGTGGCAGGTGAACCCACATTCTGGACAGGATTCCCAGAGCCCTGGCATGGAAGCTGCCTGGGTTACTACAACACTTCCCCATCTCAGTCCACAGTTCTCCTCATTCCCGCCTACCTCCCCTGACCCTGAACTGCCAGTGCTCTTGGCCTGGGCAAGGAGTTGAGTCCCTCTCCCCAGCTTAGTCATCATTTTGTCTGTAGAAAAATCTCTTTACTTCCTAGAGCTTCACGTTAACGTCCATCTGGGAACATGGTCCCAAAATGGTTAGGGAAAAGCTGTACTTCCTCTTGATCTATGGGAGGACCATGAGACAAGAAGCAGGGGGAGAACCAGACTGTGGTTAGCCTGGAAAATGAGTCTCACATACCCATAATGGCCACCATCCTGTCATGGCCGTTATTGCCTCTGCTCAGTTTCAGCACCGCCACTCACCAGGTCCTCTTCTGCCTCAGTCACTTTTTTACTGCTATGATAAAGCACCACACCCAAGGAAGCTTGTAAAAAGAAAGCATTCGGTTTGGCTTACTGATTCAGAGAGCTGGAGTCCATGAAGGAATAGGCGAGATCTCACATTCTCATCAACAACCACTAGGCAGAAAGCACTGGGAATAGCAAACTTTTGAAACCTCAAAGTCCATTCCCAGTGACACGCCTCATTCAACAAGGCCACACCTCCTAGTCCTTCCCAAGCAGTTCCATCGACTTGGGACCAGGTCTTCAAATGTACAAGCCTGTGAGGTCCATTCTCATTTGAATCATCAGTTTAAAAAGAAGGAATAAATCTATCCAGGTACGCTGAAGAACTCCCTTCCAAAGCCTAGGCTGAAGAATGGAGAGAAGGTGAAGGTGGGGGAGTGAGGGGTAGGGAGGTGAGGGAGTAGGGGCGGAAGAAGAACCTGCATGCCTCCAGCCCATGTGCCAGTCTTCATTCACCTTCGTAAAGATGGCTGACATGGTTCTGATCCCTGCAGTGCCAGGAGCATACTGTCTCAAGGATATCTACCCAACCCTATGGCTCAGAATTCACTCTCTGGTCCCTTCTTCCTCCACCCAAATAGCTACTCAGGAGAATCTTTAACCAGAACAGGTAAAATTGGCTATGCTTAGGATTCTGATGGAGGAGGGTCATCTGTCTATGTGTTACTTTCATTGGTTAATAAAGAAACTGCCTTGGCCCTTTGATAGGACAGAAAATTAGGTAGGCAGAGTAGATAGAACAGAATGCTGGGAAGAAGGCAATGAGGCAGATGCTATAGCTCTCCTCTCCAAGATGGACACAGGTTAAGATCCTGCCCTGTAAGCCACCACCTCGTAGTGCTACACTCATTAATAGAAATGGGTTAATCAAGATGTGAGAGTTAGCCAGTAAGAGGCTAGAGCTAATGGGCCACACAGTGTTTAAAAGAATACAATTTGTGTGTTGTTATTTAGGGACATAAGCTAGCAAGGCAGCGGGAAGCAGCCCGCAGCTCCTTCTACAGGATTCTAACCTTTGAACTCCCCTTCAGAGGACAGAGGAAGCTGGCACTCCTGCCTGCCTGGCCCCATTTGGAAGGAAGCAGTCCCTGGGGCAGAGGCAGAGCCACTGCCCCAGCACCTCATCTCCCTGCTCAGAAGTGACTGTCAGCTTCCAGGCAGCATCATGCCAACTCCTGCTCAGTCCTTCACGGGAACGCAGTAGAGTTGAGCAATGAGTGTCTCTTTATTATTGTTATTTTACCCACACATTTTCTGAAATGACTGAAAAAGATTCAGTTACACTTGCTATGGTTTCTCAGTTGACATGTAGAATTTGAAATCACAGTTTAAACGCAATTTCTGGGGCATTGTAAACACTGACATTTTAAAAGCAAAGCTATTCTTTTAAATGTAGCCAACAGAATCTTAAAAAGCAGAGCATTAAGGAAACATTGGAAGAATTATCAACAACTACGAGTTTACAGTGCTCCTTCTACTCTCCCAGCTAATATATCATACTTCTTCTCCCACAGAATTTTACATAAAATAATATGTTTTTAAGCTTGAATATCTTGTACAATATTTTCTGCCATAGAATATATATATATATATATATATGAATTATAATGTAAAATTTAAAAATTTCCCATGGCTGTAAGATTTAAATTAAAAATTTATGATTACTGATAACAAACATTGTATGGGCATTTGAGCTTGTTAACTAAAAAGGCAAATTTTAGAGAGTAGGTATTTAAGTTAATGAGGTGAAGAGAGAGAGAAGAGATATATCATTGAAACTCTCAAACACCTTTAGGTTCGGGATTTAAAACATCCCCTGGTAACTGTTGCTAACTGAACAGAAGGATTTGCAGTGCTTTTGGTAAGAGCATTGACATTGAAGTCTGAGTCAGAGGTCTGTTTTTTAATAGAGAAGTTGGCAGTGAAAATGAGACTAGGGACTGAGTTCAGTGGTGGAGCGCATGCACCACGCGTGTGAAGACCTGGGTTCAACCCTCCGCACTTCAAAACAAACAAAAAAAGAATGAGAAGACAAGTTCATGTAAAAGCATCTATAGTGTTCAACCACTTGGCAGAAGTTCATAAAAATGAGGAAACTAGAAAAAACATAGATGAGGAAGGGGAAGAAGAGGGAAGAAGATGGCAAAATCTTTAAGACTTTAAAGACTTTAAGGTTAGACAAAGACCTAATGTGATAACCAATATTCAATATTGACAAATAGATGTAAACAAGGTTACTGCTTTTAAAAGACATACTGTTGGTAAACAAGATAGTCTGGCTGCTATGGGGCACTTACTACATGAGCCTGAGGATCCCGAAACCTTGGTCAAGGTGGATGAGTAGACCCTGCTCCACAAGCTGTCCTCTGATCTCCTTATGTGTGCACAAGTGCCTGCACACATCCATGTGCACTTTAAGAAAGATTCTGAAAATAGCAAACAGAGGTAATCCATGGGCTAGAAGAAAATAATGGCAAAGCCAGACTACATAACCATTAATGTCTAAGGGGAGCTGGAGAGACGACTCAGTGGTTAAGAGCACTGGCTGCTCTTCTAGAGGTCTTGAGTTTAATTCCCAGCAACTACATGGTGACTCATATCCATCTATAATGAGATCTGATGCCCTCTTCTGGCAAGAAGGCATCCATGCAGTCAGAACACTGTATACATAATCTAAAAAAAAAAATCTAACAATAACAAGAATTGAAAACAAGGAACATAATAAAACACAAGGAGAAGATCTGAAGAGACCTATTTTAATTAAAAATCATTTTAAAATGTTTTCATCCTATTCTTTCCCTTACCCCAGCTCCACCTGTTTCTCTCCACCTCCCTAACCATCCAAAACTTCATGTTCTCTCTCTCTCAAAAGAGACACAGCCTCCCCAAATGAAAATCAAAACAAATAAAAGACGGTAACAACAACAAAAACCAGTAATGCAAAAACAAAACAAAAGCTGAAACCAAAAACTTAAACCAAGACGAAAGACGAGCCCTTTCTCTGAGGAGATTGGAGGAAAGTGAGTAACCTGCAAAGCGACGGTCATTGCTCATGAAGAAGTAAACCCATACAAGATGCTGCAGCTTCCTGTCAACATAGCTAAGGGGCAAAGGGCTGGGCTGAGTGTGGAGTGGATCCCCAACGCTGCAGAAACAAAAATAAACTCCTCATGGTGAGCATAGTGAGGATGGAGATGTGACTCTCTTACACCGCTGGTGAAAATGACATTATTATGGGGTCTTAAGGCAAAGGTCTCAGCTCCAGGGATCCCAAAGGATTAGGTTCTTCCAACTGTCCTAAGATACCAATCCGAAGAGACCTAGCCAAGCCAAATGATACACAGTGGAGAAGACAGAAAAGAAGCTTTTATCTGTACAGCTGTGTGGAAAGACAAGGACACCAGCATCTCCAGCCGTGTCTGCAGAGACTTGGGGCTCAAAGATTAAATAGAATAAGAGGGAGGGCAGAACCAAGAGTGTGCACAGGCAAGCAGTCTTGGTCAAACTGTGGTCTGACTGGTTGCTACCTTTAGTCTGGCTTTGTGAGGTGGCTCCTCAGTCATCATTGCTTATAGCAGACAATCTGGATTCCACCATGAAATGATTCCTCCAGTCTCTGTTGGTATTATTGGATGGTCAATCAATCCCCTTTGGAAGGTAGGCTCAGCATGGGTTGGTCACTGTTTTTAAAGGTTCTGGGCCATTTCTAGCACTGCTCCTAGGGTCTGGAACAGGCTGTTGCAAAAGCTGACAGTTGACAATGTTGATTATAACGTCCCTGTAAATCTTTAAATCATCCTGGCTCTTCCCTTGGCATCTTCAACCCTTGAGGGAGAGAGGAGAGTCTAGGCAGATACAGGGCTCATCAGCCTTGTGGAATCCATTTGCCGACACACTTCTTAGGTGACCAACTTGCCTACTGTGCATAGCCAAGCAGGAATCCAACACGGGGTAGGGTAATTAAGGGACAAACACAAAGTGAAGGCAAAAATGACAAGTTTTATTATGTTTTTAATTTCCCACTGGGCATTAAAAGCCCAGTGTAAAAGCAAGCGCTTCCAGCAAAGCAACCTGGGACCCCCCATTACAGGAGGAAGCAACCACCCTGGGAGGCACCATAGCAGTTACTGGACAGACAGCCATTCCACTTGTGGGCATTATGGGGAGGGTTTAAATTGATTCCCTTCACTCTGAAGCTTCAATAATTTAGTGTATGAACTAATTAAATTGCCAATAGACAGATTAGCAGGAGAAAAGCAACAAATATTAACTTGCACACAAGGGCCAGATGTAAAGCATGAGACTCAGAGGAGGGCTGGGTAGAGAAGCTCACATCTGAGCAAAACAAAGGAGGTAGTGTCCTTTCCCGTAAAGAGATTGCAGCTCTGCAGAAAGGGGTCCATCAGATGGGAAAAGTCATGTACATATACCCTGGCTGTTTATAAGTGTGAATTTACTTTTTAGAATATACATTTCTCTACAAGGAGGCATCTTTTCCGATTTAATGTTGTCTGCAGTTTTTCAGAATGGTCATTTTGATATATGACAAAGAAATATACTTTGGAGGTAGAATATTTTGGGGTCTCACAGCATCTATCCAAGAGAGGAAAAAAGCATAGTATGTACACAAATGTTCAAAATGGTTTCCTTTGTAAGAGTAAAAAACTATTCATCAGCAGATGACTGGAAACACAAATTGTGGTATAACCATACATTGTAATGATACAGAAGTCAGTAATAAAAAAGAGTGAGCCACCAATACATGCATTATAGATATGAAAACACTTACATTGAGTGAAAGAAATCAGACAAAATTAAATACTAATAGTATATATAATAAGATTCCATTTTTATATGATCCCAGAAAAATGGAGCCTACAGTAATAGAAAGTAAATCATGATTGCCTGGATTGGAAGGTGGAGACAGAGAGAGGGATGAAAGGAGGGTGGTGGGTACTTCATTATCTCAATGGTGATGATGGTTTCATGAGTATGCATGTATCAAAATTTACTTCACTCCTTAAATATGCAAATTCATAATCATGTACGGTGGCACAGATCTGTAATTCCAGCACTGGGTAGGTGGAAGCAGGTAAACCAGAAGTTCAAGACCACCTCAGGCACCTAGTACTTAAGATAAGCTTACATGAGACTCTGTCTTAAAAGCAAAACATACCGCAACAGAGTTGTTAAGATATGTGGACTAGTGTGTAAAAGAATGCTGACGACTACCTCACCTCCTAGTGCAAGGGTTCTCAACCTGTGGGTTGCGACCCCTTTTGTAATTGAAAGACCCTTTAACAGGGTCGCATATCAGATATCCTACATGTCAGATACTTGCATTACAATTCAAAACAGTCTGTTCCGGTTGAGAATGGTCTGATCCAGTCTGGTCTGGTCTGGTCTGGACTTGTCAATACCAGTCTGATCCTGTTTGTTCCAGTCAATACTGGTCTGGTCTGGTCAACACTGGTCTGGTCTGGTAGAATCCTGTCAAGAGCAGTCTGCTCTGGTCTAGACCGGTCGTGTCCGGTTTGTCCAGTCATGTCCAGTTTGGTCCGGTCTGATCTGGACTGGTCTGTACTAGTATATTCTCATCTGGTCCAGTCTGGTCCAGTCTGTTCCAGTTGAGACTGGTCTGGTCCAGTCTGGTCTGCTAGAGACCAGTATGGACCAGTCTGATCTGGTTGACACTGGTCTGGTCCAGTCTGGACTGGTCAAGACTAGTCTGGACCCGTCTGGTCTGGTTGAAACTTGTCTGGTCCAGTCTGTTCTGGTCCAGTCTGGACTGGATTGTTCTGGTCTGGTCTGATCCAAACTTGTCTTGTCAGGACAAGTCAAAATAAGTCTGGTCCTGTCTGTTCTAGTCTATACTGGTCTCGTCCGGTCAAGATTGGTCTGGTCTGTTAGAATCCGGTCAAGAGCAGTTTGCTCTGGTCTAGACCGGTCGGGTCCGGTCTGGTCCAGTCTTGTCCATTCTGGTCTGGACCGGTCTGAACCAGTATATTCTTGTCTGGTCCAGTCTGGTTCAGTCTGTTCCGGTTGAGACCAGTCTGGTCCAGTTTAGACCAGTCTGTTCCAGTTGAGACTGGTCTGGTCCGGTTTGGACTGGTAGAGACCTGTCTGGAACTGGTCTGGTCCTGTCTGGGCTGGTCGAGACAGGTCTGTACCCGTCTGGTCTGGCCAAGACCAGTTTGTTCAGGTCTGGACCAGTCTGGTCCGGTTAAGACCAGTCTTGTTTGGTCCAGTCTGGTCGAGACCATTCTGGACCGGTCAAGTCTGGTCGAGACTGGTCTTGATTAGCCTGGTCTGGTTGAGTAGTGTGGTCTGGTTTGGACCAGTCTCGACCTGTCTGGACCAGTCTGGTCTGGTCCGGTTTGGACTGGTTGAGACCGGTCTGGTACGGTCTGGTCTGGTCTCGTAGAGACCGGTCTGGACTGATTTGGTCTAGCTGAGACTGGTCTCATCTGGTCTGGACTAGTCGAGACCGGTCTGGATCAGTCTGTTCCGGTTGATACTGCTCTAGTCCAGTCAAGACTGGTCTTGTCTGGTTTGGTAGAATCTGGTCAAGAGCAGTCTGCTCTGGTCTAGACCAGTCGAGTCTGCTCTTGTCCGGTCATATCCGGACTGGACTGGTCCCATCTGGTCTGGTCCGGTCTGGTCTTTTCTGGGCAAGTCAAAATAAGTCTGGTCCTGTCTGTTCCAGTCTTTACTGTTCTCATCCAACCAAGAGTGGATGCTGGTGACTGGGGGAGACCTGAGAGTGACAGAAAGAGGAAAGCAAACAGTTTCTGCTGGAGAACCACATTCCCCAGGGGCTTGATGCCCGCCACTCTACTCTGCCATCTCAAAACCCACGTGCCTGAACCTGAAGGACAAAGAGAGGTCTCCACAAAGCAGGAGCTCACTCAGGAATGAACACTGTGGTGGGGATGCACATGCCCTATGAACAGACTCAAGGCGGTTAAGGGAAGCGGAAGCATTTGAAGGTAAAATGAGGAAGACCGCATTAATTATTTTGGGAAAAAATTATGCTGGCTGTGGGGATCAATAACAAGGGTAGCAACTACCCAAGGCTGAAGAGTTGGGTGCTAGATGATGTCCCTGCAGGAGTACTTTGTGTGCGTGTTAGGTTTTAGAGGCCTTTGTGCAAGGCTGTGACAGAGGTGGTGTATGTATACATGGTGTGTCTATGTGTGTGTGTATTTGTGTTTATATGTGTGTGTGTGTGTAAGTATGTATATGTATGTGCGTGTGTGTTTGTGTGAGTATATATGCATGTGTGTGTTACTGAGAATCCAGGCTAGGGCCTTGCAGGTTTGTACTTTCTCACTAGCCACCTTTCAGGTCCCTTACAGCCTTCTGATAGTTCTTGTTATGGGACAATTGTACAGGAAGACCCTCTTTTTCTGATTTTCCCTGCTGTTGGCCAAGATTTGACAACAGTGGTGCCATTTTGATTCCGACAATTCACACACATCTGAGGTCAACAAACCATTTTAATTATAATTTTTGGTGGATGAAGGCTAGTGAGCTCCGAAAATAGAAAGAAGGGACTCTCCCACTTCAGGGCTCAAGGGTGGAGGAGGAGTTGGAGCTGGCTCGGCTCCTTCTACTTCTAACCCAAGCTTTTCCCACCACATCTTGCTGCCTGGATGCTCAGAGAGCTTTGGCTCCACTTCTCCTGCCATTTGGAGTTTGATTAAAAACAAAATTCGCGGGCTACATTATCACAAGTACTTTCAGTACACATTTATTGCAGATCCACAAGCAGACAGCCATAATGTCAACATGACCATATTTCCTAAGTGAGCAGGAAATCACCATCCCGAAGTGCATTTTCCCGAAGACACAGAGGCCCGTTTGCAAGCTTGGCTCGATGAGCGATGACTAGAACCCCTATTCTGAACTAGGCGTTTAAAACCATTAAACATTTAATTACCACTTTGGCAAAGCAATACACATTACCATCTCCACAGTGTAACAGCACAGGGGTTTTAAATGCACCCTTGTTTTTCCGAATCTTCACTATTCACAATGTGTAAAATGAAGCAGCATTTTAGGGAAAACGCTCTGCCAAGGTGCAGTTCCTTAAAAAGTCCAATTGAAAGGAAGAAAAATTGCATGTGAACACTACTTATCAGTGCTTATAGTTGACATTAACTATAGTTTTCTACAAAAATACTCAAGACATCAACATTCCCTTATAAAAGTATACTTGGCCAGAAAATGAAAAATCTAGCAATCCCCAAATATTATAAAAGCAAAACATAAAAAAGGATGTTTTTATTAAAATGTCATGCACTCTTTTCAGTGTACGAATATTTAAAAACACAGAACATTTCAAAGTTACACGCACTGTCATGGGATTCATCACTAACACCCCACACTCTGCCACCATGCAGACCTGCCAGGCACCAGGGCTAGCATCTCTGGGTACCAAGCCTCTGCAGGGCGGGCCCTAAGCACCTTCCTTCCGTTACCCCATTTCTCACACTGACCCAGCAGTTTGCCCAGGCACACAGGGTGTTGCCATTTTAAATCAGGGCTGGGACCAATCTAGAAAGCTGATCCCCAAAACTCTGGGAGAGTCTTGACCTTTCTCAGGCCCTCTAAGTAGGGAGTCTAGTACAGCTGCTGTATTCTGTGCACTGTTTCACATGGCAGCAGCCTCTGCCAAAGCCCGCGCTCAGAATGCACCCAGGTCCCCAATGAGAAAGGAGTCAGAGACTCCCAGGCAGCCAGGAATAGGCAGGGAAGGGATGGACTCAAGTGAGGATTAAGACCCAAGGGAGAAAGCCGGGCGATGGTGGCGCACGCCTTTAATCCCAGCACTTGGGAGGCAGAGGCAGGCGGATCTCTGTGAGTTCGAGACCAGCCTGGTCTACAGAGCTAGTTCCAGGACAGGCTCCAAAGCCACAGAGAAACCCTGTCTTGAAAAACCAAAAAAAAAAAAAAAAACCAAGGGAGGCTCAAAGATGAGAGATATTTAGAGATGAGAATGAAGAAGGCTCCCAGGCCACCAGTGTGGAGGGAAGTGGCAGGAGGATGTTACAGGCTCCCTGGCGGTGGCAGCCTCCACTGCTTCTGTGACCACCACCACCCTTGCCCTACTGGTCCTGCCTGCTTCTGTCCTGACTTTGATAAAGCATGGAGCTATGAAAGCCTGGTAAAGGATGACATACGATTAGTCCAAGTACCCTAAGGTTTGAGGACAGAGGGAGAACAAAGTGCCTGGACTACAGGGGAGTGCTCCGTGGTCTACGGGGAAGTGCTCTCCACTAGGCAGGCTTCTTGTTTGTTTCTGAGGGTGTAACTGAGAGGATGGGGGAGGTGGAAAAGTGTGACATTAGGAGATGGTAAGTCCACCCCTGAACTACGCAAGATCCCTTTCCATCCAAGAGTTGGCCTGAGAGCTAACTAGCTGAGTGTACGGAACACAACACAGAGAGGGAGGGAGGCCTTCGTCACAGGCCGTTCCTTTGCAGGGGGCCTTTTTGAGAATCACAGACCTTTGACAAAGATGTAGTTTCTCCTAGGCAATGCATACTGCCGTCCAGGCGTGGGTGTCTAATCCCTCCAACTGTAACAGTCGTGGGACCTGGAGCCCCCAGATGGTATTCCCACCTCTGAGAGTCCCACCATGCCTCGGAGCCAGCTACTCACACTTAAGAGTGGAAGATGTGTGAATATGGAGACGGGTCCCCACCTGCAGCCACCCTCTGCCCTGACCAGGCTCCTCTGGCACTGTTCACCCTCTCTCCCATTCTTTGAAGGTTCACACTTCCAGGAACAGCAGCAGATGCCAGAATGAGGCATAGGATTTCCATCAAGGGAGTCACACACACCCAGGCAGGATGTGCTTGGAAGCAGGAGGCTGGGACAGATGATTCGGTGAAGGAAAAAAAAAAGAGATTTTGGCTCTGTTTCCAGAGCCTGCTTCTACCAGAGCACATGCCTCCAAATTTCCTCCCCAACTTGGGCTGGGTAGATGCCCTAGCAGACATGTCTACATGACTGGTTTATGGTATATTTGGCTAACTTGTGACGCTGTTGGGAATTGAACCCAGGTCCTATGCATGCTAAGCACATACTCCACCACCAAGCTCCTCCCTAACCCATGGGCCTGACTTCTAGCTCAATGACTTCCCCCTGGGGTCTCAGCTCATGGACCCCCTCACACAGTCTCTGCTTCCTCTTGCTAGAAGGCTCTTCTGGCCTTAATCCAATGCCCGAGTGCACACTGGCAGCTCTGAGATCTCTGGAAGCTTTTTAGAATTCCCTCAAATCCTTCCACCTCTTTTCAAACCATGGAAGCAGATTTCTCTGCCTTTCTTTTCCAAAGCCACCCAGGGGCAGTTTTCACTCTATGAAGGTCACACACATTGATTAGTAAGAAGCATGGGTTTTTAATGTCTTAAGAAAATGGGATTTAGAATATATTTCCCCAAGAGAGTAATATCTCCTACAGATACCAAGACAGCCAGCTGAGATGAGCTACCAAGTTTCCAATAGTCCTTTGCGAGTAGCTGTTGGTTTTGAATTACAGTCTTGTTTTGCTTTGAATAGGTTTATTGAAATGAAAATCTCTGCAAGGGCCAGAACACCCCTCGGCTTGTTTGTGTATGCTCAGTGCCTAGCCCAGTGGCCAGCATACAGCAGGACCCCAAAATACACCAAAGTCCTGGATGCGAATTCCTCCATCCTCATGGTTTTCTTTCTTTACATAATTGGCTCCCTGAGCGTTTAACATCGGTGGTGATGAAATCCATGCTCAGCTTTAGAGTGTTCTGTTCTGTGTTATAAAGTAGAGAAAAAAATCACAGTCTGCTTTAAGATAAAAGTAGTTTGTGTGAGAAACATTAAAAGTTTGAAATCAACAAGCATTGCAGGACCTGGATAACAAAGAACTCACTGGTGCAGGACTATTGATTAGCATATAAGCAAGAGATCCAGCAGCGGCTTCATTAGTGTAACCTTTTTCCCAATTACACAGAAGGACAGTTCCAGGTGACGGAAGGAAGCCCAGTTTCCTGTGGTTTGTGGGGAGGGTCATCTAAATTAAATCCTAGCAAACACGGCGAACGAGGAAGGATGTCTCTATTCTGAGACAGAAGATGATGTAAAGACCGAGACAATAACTGATTTCCATTTTTTCCTTGAGAAGGGCAAGTGAAGTTACAAGAGTCGTGTTGGGTTTAGAGCTGGGGTTGGGGTCCTTCAGAGCACGGATTCAGGAGTGGATTGACCAAAGGCAGGAAGATATTCGGGAGAGGGGCAGTCTGTTGGAGACTCTGTGTCCCTTTATTCTCAGCACTAACTCAGGAAGAGCAACGCGAATTAGCGAGCTCCCAGAAGTGCTGACCCATGCAGCACACCCAGCCAGCGTCAGCTGGATTCACCTAGCAGCCAGCTCTGACCAAGACAGGGAGGGATCTTGCTGTACCTCTCAAGGCTGCTCCCAGGCACTTCTCCAGTCACAGATGGAGACAGATGTTGGCAGTTTTGTCGGTAGACTAACCGAGGGACTTGGTTGGGGACTTGTGGGTGTGTTTTAGGAGGGATGGTGACAGAATTTCCCTAATCAGCTACAAAAAGGATATACTTTGGGGGGGGGGGGAGAGTAAGCCTGGAATTGGGGATATCTGTGGTACATAATCCTCTGTGGGAACTAACATCTTTCATCTATCATCTATCTATCTATCTATCTATCTATCTATCTATCTATCTATCTATCTATCTATCATCTATCTATCTATCATCTATCTATCTATCTATCTATCTATCTATCTATCTATCATCTATCTATCTATCATCTATCTATCTTTTTCTCTATTTTTAAAACATTCTTTATTTTGGCAAAGGGGAAGGAGATGGGGACTTTGGCAGCCATGCATCATGGGTGGAAGGTTCTTTTCAAGGGATTCTGTGGTCTCAGCCCTTCCTATCTGGAGGTTGACATCCTAACCTCTATGGATTAAAACACTCCCTTTCAGTGTGGGCCTTTGCTAAAACTCAAATTCCCCTTAGACACTCCACAGCCATCAGAACACCTGCTCTTAGTATGTCTGCAGTTAAGATCTGCGGGAACTTCCAGATAGTGCCAATAGCTTCCCAGCCTAAAAGTAGCACTGACGTTGAACATCTATAAGAACCTCAAATGGTTGTGAAGAGTTGGAATGTTACAGATCCAAAGCTGAGTTATCTTGGGCTATCTCAGTCACTATAGTCATTGATTAGCTAGCTCAGTACTTGACCTAACATCTGTCTATTGAGTAAATCCTTTTGGGATGTACTAACAAAGACCTTACTAACCTAAAGGCTAAGAATGTTATCAGATAGCATCTGAGAGTGATGGCTGGAATGTCCCCATGTTGCTCTATTCAGAATCTATTTAATGCTTCCTCCAGTGTATTTAAGAAGTGTCTTGGGGGCTGGTGAGATGGCTCAACAGTGGGGAGCAGAGGAGCTGAGTTTAGCACGCAACTGCCTGTGACTCCAGCTCCAGGGGATCCAACTCGTTCTTCTGGCCTCCATGAACATCTTTTGTGGGAGGATGCCCAGCCCCTGGCCCACCCACACACAAAATTTTTTAATTAAAATATCTTTGAAGTATCTTGATACATGATTCCCTTAGTTACTAGAAAGTTTTGTAAACTCCTTGTGCCTCTTTAGCCATGTCCTTCTTTAGGTTAGGAAAAATTTCCTTCTGTGATTTTGTTAAATATATTTTCTGGGTTTTTGAGTTGGGATTCCTCTTCTTTTATTCCTATTATTCTTAGGTTTGGTGTTTTCATAGTGCCCATATTTTCTGGATGTGTCATGAGTCTTTTAGATTTAACATTTTCTTTGACCGGCGAGTCTATTCCTTCTATTGGATCTTCAGTACGTAAGATTCCCCTTCATCTCCTGTCCTGTTGGAGATGTTTGCATCACTAATTCCTGTTCTTTTACCCAGATTTTCCATTTCCAGACTTCCCTCAGGTTGTGTTTTCTTTATTCCTCCATTTCCATTTTCAGGTCTTGAACAGTTTCCTTCACCTGCTTGTTTTTTCTTGACTTTTTGGCATTCTTTAAGGGATTTACTGATTTCCTCTAATTTTTTGTTTGTCTCTTCTTCGATTTTTTTAAGATTTTTTTTTCATTTCCTCTTTAAAGACCTCTATCATCTTCATAAAACTGGTTTTAAGATCGTTTTCTTGTGCTTCAGCTGCAGTAGAATATCCAGCGCTTGCTGTGACAGGAAGCCGGGCTCTGGTGGCACCATGTTGCCTGGCTGTCGCTGATTGTGTTCTTACACTACTTGGTTTAGCCATCTGGGTTTGGGATGATTATAGGTCTTGGTGCTGATTTCTGAGTTTGTCTTTGCTGGATAGGTGTTTTGTTCCTTGTTTTCTCTGTCCTCTTTGGTCTTCTGGTCTTTGTGGTCTAGATTTCTTATGGCCAGAGTGACCTCTGTTCCAGTAGGGAGTCTCTGTCCAAGTTGGGGGCTGGACTGTTGGCAGCTAGCATGGTCTTTGGTGCAGTAGGGGGGAGCATCTGCCTGGGCTGGGGGTGGGATATGGTGATGATGGGGTGAATGGGAGCTTTAGTGGGCTGAGGAGGTCTGCTGGTGGGCCACCTACCTGTGATGGCTGCACCCTGGTCTCTGGTCCAGCAGGGAGTCTCTCCCTGCTTCACCTGTCTTTTTTTTTCCTTGCTGGGGAAGTCAGAAATCCGCTGGAGTTGGGGGTAGGGGCTCCACAGCAGGACGGGTGGTGAGGTGTGGGGGGTGGGCAGTGGAATGAGTCTTTGGGAATCAAATCTAGGAGTAGGGCAGTTCAGCCAGCAGGTGGGTCACCCCTGTTACTATAAAGTTACCAAAAACACTTTCTGAAACTGTCATATTTAACAGTTTTTGTGGTAACCCAAATCTGTGCTCCTAGGCCGGTGGTTCTCAACCTGTGGGTCGCGATCTCTTTGGAGGTCACATATCAGATAATTACATTACAATTATTAACAGACAAACCAAATTACAGTTATGAAGTAGCAAAATTACAGTTATGAAGTAGCAACAAAATAATTTTATGGTTGGGGGTCACCACAACATGAGGAACTGTATTAAAGGGTCGCAGTATTAGGAAGGTTGAAAACCATTGTGAGGCCATGGTCACTCATGTATCTCCAGAATCAACTATCTCTTGTTCCTTTTCAGATGAGAGCCGAGGTTTTCATGTCCATAAAATTGACTAATTCAATTGTGGTTGATAGCAGACAATATTTGGGCTTTGCTAGGCAGATTATGTATTTGGGAAATGCATTATTTTTGCAATTGTTAGTGCAGGAGAGTAGATGCTTTTGTTTTTCCTTTTCTGTTCCTATTTTAAAGGTTTTGAGAAAGATTTATTTTTCTCTATTTAAGCCTTGTGTTAGCATATGAACTTGTGTATGAGTGAGTGTCTGCAGAGCCCAGAAGAGGGTGCCAGATGCTCTGCAGGTGGAGGATGGGCAGTTGTGAGCTGCCGGGCATGGGTGCTGCAAACTGAACATGGCTTCTCTGTGAGAAGAAGAGAAGGCTCTGATGACCTCTCCAGCCTTCTTTCTTTTCTTTAAAAAAAATCTTTTGGAAAGGGTCTGGGGTAGAACCATCTTCCCCATTCTCTACTGTCTTCTAGCTATTTACTGTATGCACAAACTCACTTTGTAGACAGAACGAATGAAAGACCATGCAGACACGGTAGCACTCTGGTGTTAGCTTCTGGCATCTCTAACAGCCCACAGACAGGGTCTCATAGAAGTGTCTGGTTTGTCTGAAAATGCAAAGTGCAAATTGGGGGTAAAGAAACAAAGGTATCTCCATCGAGCCCTAACTGGGGCATCTATGTCACACGGCTCCGCCCAAACTCAGTGTGGAAGAGGGGGCAGTGAGCCAGCAGGAGCCAGAGGTGGTGAATGACTTCAAGGAAACAGTGTTTGCAGATACAGGTGCACATATGAATTCAGAGCGATGTGACAGAGCGCACAGGCCTCTTCAAGCTCAAGCCAGGCTGCAGAAGGCAGAGGGGCAGGAACTCCCAACTCTAGTCAAGGAGCTATTGGTGTTTGATTGCTGCCGGGACAGAAAGAGTCCGCTTTCTTCAACTGACTTGGCCTGTCAATCACACCCCATGTGGGCCCCACAAATTGGAGTAGTCAGCCAGCACAAACTGGACTTGATGGGGAAGGGGAGGAGTTGGCCAGAAAGTTGATGGGTGGGGAGAGATTAGAGGAGGGGGATTAAATATAATCCAGACTAGGCATTATATGAAAGTCCCCAAGAATTAATAAAAACGTTCTTTTAAAAGCTGTTAACCTCCAGTGCTTTTTAACTTTCTGTGTGTGTGACTCATAGGTATGGACCAGAGGGTTTGACTCACTCTCCCATTCTAGAGGTTGAGAGAGCAGCAACTCAGAGGGAACAGACCTACTTGTTAGAAGCCTCAAGCATGCTGGGCACAAAAAACCTTTCACCTCTCGGCTCGTGAAGCTCAATGGTCATCTTCAACTAGACTGGAGCCTGTCTGCGAGGGCATTTCCAGACAGGATTGGATAAGAAGAGAGGGCCCATCCTGAGTCCGGATGGTACCAGTGCGTATTGGCTGGGGTCCCAGTGTGAACAAAAAGTAAAAAGAGGCAGGCTGAGTACCAGCTTTCACCTCCCTCTGCGTCCTGACTGCAGGCATCATGTGACCTGCCTTCCACTCTTGCTGCCACACCTTCCCGGCCCCGTGGGCTGCACCCTCAGACTCCGAGCCCACCCTCACCCTTCCTTCAAGTCGCTTGTGCCAAGTGTTTTGTTATAGAATTGAGAAAAGTAAACAACACAGAACTCATCTCCCCACCCCCCCACCCGTCATCTTTTGGAAAAGTTCTGGAAGGCAGAAGCATCTTTTTTTTCCTACTTTTACTTTTCCCGACATACACTGACTACCCCAAACTTGGGTTCATATCTGTCCCTGGCAACTAATGTGCCCACCTTAGAGTGGAAGCAGAGCTCCATTTGCTGACACCAGCATATGGAGCACACTTCAGTGTTTGCTTGATTAGGAGATTGCAGCCTTTCAGAGGGGTCATCTCTACCAAGCACCTTACAGTGACTTGGTGCCAGAACCCTAGAGACACATGTCCAAGGACCAGCCTTCCTGTGTGACCTGGCAGTTTGATTTCTGCAACTGGAAGCTCAGGCCATCTCACAATGAATCAAACCAAAGGACAGGAATCTGGCTTGGTCTGACTCCAGTGAGCAAATGCAATACTTCTTTCTACCTGTCTGCCGGAATGCTATCTCAACATCAGGCGGCAGGGTTTCTCTTATTGTGTTTGATAAATTTAATAAATCCTGCATTCATATATAAAGTCCTTTGGGAAGATAAACAGCACCTGAAGCTTATCTCCCCCCACAGACACCAGAAAGCCACCTCTTCTTCCTGTAAGTGAACGCAGCACAGTATTTCATGTGCTCAGGGACACGGTACCAGGGGGAGAGGGAGGGCGCCGCTTTGCAAATGAACATGAAAGCACCAGGAGGTTCTTTCGGCTACAGACCGAGGCTGCCTCAGTCATTTCCAACACGGCAATATGCATAGATTGGGATTTCTGAAGCGTAAGAAACCCCTGGGAACATCACTGCCTACCCCTCATTTTCGAGGAGTGCATAAACGAGAAATGGATTGCTCAAGGTCAGGCAGCGGCAGTCACGAGGCCCGGGGGCCTGTGTCTCTCTAGTCTAGGCCACGAGGAAACAGCAAGGCCAGCTCTCTGCTGCTGGTCACCTAGTGTCACACAGCTTGCTTCCAAACAGGGTCAGAAATAGTTTTTAAATGAGCAGAAAGGAGTAAGCAGGATGGAAGGGAGAGAAAGTCACCCAAGTTGGACCAGGTGTCATAGGAATGTCATCCCAGGTACTCAGAGAGCTGAGGCAGGAGGATTTCAAGTTCAAGGCCAGCTTGAGCAACTTGATGAGATGTTGTCTCAAGAAAAAGACTGGATGTAGCTTAGCGCCACAGCCCTTGCCTAGCATGTGAAGTTCTCCATTTGGCCTGTAGCCACACACACAGACACACAGACACACACACGGACGAAAGGACCAAGAACACTGAGTTCTTATTTTTCTATGGAGCAGGGGCCTGCTGGTGCTTGAGGAGCTGGGTGGCTACGGATGGTAACAAGTCAACAGTAAGGATTACCAGAACTGCGGTGAGCTATTATTTTAAAAGCACAAGACACCACATACTTACTCTTTCAGCATCTTGTTCTTGTGCCTCCACAGAGACAGGGGAGCCAGGAAAGCCCTGTGTGGAAGACCAGTTTGGACTCAGGGGTCATTCTCTCTCTCTTGCAGTGTAGGATCTCAGTTGAGGGAGCAATGAACAGAAACAGTCTTCTCAGTAAGGAAACAGGAGTGTGCACACGAGAACTCACACTGCAATCACGGGAAAGCTACAGCTGGCTGGTACAGAACCAGCCGAGTTGAAAGGTCTGGAGAGAGAGGCCATGAGAAACAGTTTCGCAGATGACTGAATACTATGTTTCCGTAAGTATCTATGTAAATCCTCCGACAGGGTCTCACTATGGATCCCTGGATGGTCTTCAACTTGCTCTGTAGACCAGGCTGGCCTCTAACTCACAGAGATCCACCTGCCTCTGCCTCCCAAGTACTGGGATCAAAGGTGTGTGCCCACCACGCCCTGTTACAGAAATCTTTAACAGACTGACCCAGACAACCAAACAGACATTATCAATCTATATCCATGTTGTTTGCAATATTTATGACAGGCATTAGTTTTATGGTTGCTCCCAATTTGATTGGTGTTTTCCAGTAAGTGATTACAATGCATAATAATTTTTAATAATATTAAAAAATACATTATTCAGGGTCAGAGGTATGAAGAGAACATAACCTTAAAGCTATGCATTGCTTAGAAAATCCAAGGCATAGTCAAGTTGGTTATAGTGTTCTCTTAGAGGCAGATTAAACTTAAAACAGGTTTATACACAGTAGGACAGTAGATCGAGTACATTGTCTTAAACAGTCTCAAGGCATATTACTAATCTGGTGGCAAGGTCTGCTAAAAATTTTGAGGGGTCAAGATACGTTTTCAGAAAAACATGCCTTGGGTATTTTATTTGTGTTTTCCTCCAAAACTTCAGAAGTGAGAGAAAATTTATTTTAAAAGATTATTTCCAGCCTGGTCTACGAAGCAAGTTCCGGGACAGCCAAGACTATTACACGGAGAAACCCTGTCTGAGAAAAAAAAAATTACTTTCAGACTCTGATCACTGGTGAAAAGAATTCAGGCCTCGGAGCCCAGGGGTCTGTTAGAATCCAGTCATGCCATCTCCCTCAAGAGGCTCTCTGCTTGCTTATTTGTAAACCGAGAAGCTCAAATAAGATCATCGGTTTCATCCCATAGTCCTCTGAGGAAATGGAAAGGCAAGCCAAAGCAGACAGACCTCGATTAAAAATGGTAGTTGTTTCAAAGGAGTATTGCTTTCTAAGATTAAGGCAACCCAAAGGGGTCTGGAAGCCCATACGCCTGACCATTTTGTCAGCCAGCAGAAACCTTTATAAATGAGAGGATTTAGAGGGGCAGCTGAGGAGCACCACAGCTTTGGGGTTTTCTAGTAAGCCCCAGCCTTGCAATGTGCTGAACCCATGTTTGGAGCTAAAATGGTTAATTTGCTATACTTTGTTTTCACTTTTTACACTTGATCTGGCTAAGAGGCTGAGAAATGATCATTCGTTTTTGCATTACATACACACACAGACACGCACACACACAGGCACGCACATGCGCGTGCACACACACACACACACACACACACTAAACCTTGTTTAATGGAAAGACCAATTGCTGTGTGCTGTTGTCCTGGAAGTGGCTGAGATCGTGGTAGTAAGGCAACATACAAAGGACCAATCAATGAGCTCACTGTTTAAACACACACAATGACCACGAAGCCCTTTGTAGACCCCTGAAACTCCCAGTTCATGGAGGTGGTCTAGTTTTTAAGACTCTTGCTGTAAATACTGATTTTTCCCTGGCATTCCTTAGGTTCTTCCTGGGTCCGTGTCCTTCTCAGGAGAGACAACAGTAAATGTTCCTTGTCTGCTCCTTAGAGAGGAGACTGCCCTTTCTCCTGAAAGGCTGTGGAAGGGCTTTGGTCAAGAAGTCACAAGAAGTCAGTGCAGGGAAGTGAGGCGTCTTGGGCACAGAGCCGAGGGCACAGTCATCCACGGTGCAGAAAGCTGGGGTACTTCAGGCAAGCCGAACAAGCTGGAACTCCAGGAATCTGTAGGATTTAGTGGAGCTAGGGCTAGCCTCTCTCACTTCCATCTCCCACCCAGGGGCAGCAGCCTTTGGGTTCCCCCAGTGTCCTGGCACTTATTCCTGGAGCTGTCTCCTGAGTCTGAGATTCCACTTGAGCCAGGAGGGTACTGAGTAGGGATGAGGTCTCAGGATGGCCAAGATGCCTGTCCTGGCAGAGACCTCTGGTCCATGCTCTTGATGGTACAGCAAAACCCACTATAAACTTCTGTTCCGGAACCTCCCATTTTCCTGTACTATCTTTCCTAACAGACTAGCAAACTGCTGTCATAGATAAGATTTATCTCATCCCCTTCTATATGATTATAATAAATTGTATCTTTTTTGTATGTCTAAGCCTGCTCAAATGTTTTTACAGCTTTGAATTTTGACGTGACAGGGTTTTTGTTGTTTTGGTGCCGAGGACTGTACCCAGGGCCTTGTGTACCCTGGGCAAGCGCTCTACCACTGAGCTGCACCCCTAGCCTCATGCACACAGTTTTTACATGATCATAGTAATCCCTGTACTTAGTATTGGAAGAACAAATATGAAATTAATGTGAGTTTTAGCATTAACCGAAAGAAAATCTGATATGTATTTTTATTTGATCTTGATATTTTTAAAAAAACATGGTATTTAGGCAGAATGCAAGATGAGTACTCAATTTTAGTAAAAATAAGAGTTTTTAAAAACCAATTAAAAGATAAGTAGATGGGGATTTCATCTCTTCAACTTAAAGTCCCTTAGCCTGGATCCCTCGTTAGACAGGCTTCATTAAAAACAAGCTGTAAACATTTTCAATAATTAAACATGAATATATGATCCAGGATAAGACCTGGCCCTTAGGCCATTCACATTTAAATATGCAAAATTACATGTGTACTCGATTCCCTCTTGTGAATTCCTTCTTCCAGGGAAGTGCGTCTGTGTAATTATCTTGTTCCTACATCTCTACCATGGATCATATTAAAAACACTTCTTCCCATGAACTGTGAAGTATTAATTGATAAGCCACAGGGAGCTTAGACGGTAGCACATCCTCACCAATTAATAATGCTGTAGGCTCGCTTCTTATGAAGCCTGAATTATTCATCAGAATCTTTGCATAAAGTCCCTGCGAGGAAGACAGGAGAGATGCTAGCACGCCTGTGACATGGCTTAAACTGTATGAAGACCCAGCTGATGCAGTTGCGACCCACAGAGTGGTAGTCAATGCACTCTGCGGCCCCTCCTGTCTGGACACGTGAATCTTCATGAATAACCTAAGCATTTTAAATTAAGCTGTAGTGCTGTGAAGTAGAGGGGGAAAATGTGAGTTTGAGACTCAGAAAACACTTGGAAAAAACATAAAAATGTTTGTCACTATGGTGTCCCTTCCACGGAAAAAAAAGGTCTCCATGTGTAGTCACTATGGTGCCCCCTCCACGGAAAATACAAGTCTACATGTGTGGTCACTACAGCGCCCTCTCCACAGAAAATACATGTTTACATGTATGGTCACTACAGCGCCCTCTCCACAGAAAATACAGGTCTACATGTGTGGTCACTACAGTGCCCTCCACGGAAAATACAGGTCTACATGTGTGGTCACTTCTGTGCCCTCTCCATGGAAAATACAGGTCTACATGTGTGGTCACTACAGTGTCCCCTCCACCGAAAATACAGGTCTACATGTGTGGTCACTATGGTGTCCCATCCACCGAAAATACAGGTCTACATGTGTGGTCACTACTGTGCTCTCCACTTCTGCATCTATGGACTCAACATGCCACAGATCTGAAATATTTGAAAGCAAACCCTGCAACTGAACTGAGCATGTCTAGACTTCTTACTTCCTAGCAATACAGCATAGCTATTTACACAGACAGTTTGAGTATTCTAGAATATGGTTTCAAATACCTTGGAGGTGTCAGGGGGCAGCATGCAAATACTAACTCATTTTCTAGAGAGGCCTTGAACATCCAAGGGCACCCTGGCATAGAGCCCTGCAGACGCCGGATGATTCTAGTCTTTTGTCAAGGTAATTTACCTTTCTAGGGTTGTTTCTATAAATTCTGCAGAGAGCTGGGACTGGCGGAGGGCTAAGACTTCTTCCAGTGTGAGACAAGGACGAAGCTTGTATATGCTGACTACTAGAAACAACAGGATTTGCAGCCCTCAGGTACATGATGTACCACCCTTCCCTTCCCGCAACCTCACTGGCTGCCCCGTGAAGTTTTCATCACTCAGGAGAATTGGCCCATGAGAAGAGCAGCTGTTTGAGGGAGGCGGCTGGCCTCACCTCAGGCGTGCTGAAGAGAAGAGCTGTTGACCGGTACAATGCATCTCCTTGGAATGCCTTCAAGTGATTAGCTATTTTAGGCTCTATTCTTAAAGCGTTATTCTGTACTTCGTGTTAAAAGTAGAATTAACCACGAATTAAAATGTTCCTCATCAGAAGTCTTATTATAGCAGACTGGATATAGCCAACACTTCACATTTCTTCCCTCTGCCTTCTCTAGCCTCCCTCAACGGCCACGGTGACAAGCTTCCCGTCATCTTCATAATTGTGTCTTCTCTTACACTTTAAGAAGGATGAGGACAAGTTAGTGGAGCTAAGCCTGGCTGAGTCGATTGTTTGCTTCTCTTAGCAGGTTCCTCCGTTCGTTCTCGCTGCTAAGGGAGCAGACTGGTTAATGCAGCCGTGACTGAAGGCAGGGGTGGAATCCGGGGGCTCTGCTTTCTCCCCTCACAATTTAGGGCCTCAGATGATACTGGGCAACCCCAGACCCCTCCTCCAAGGCCAAGGTAGTTAGTGCATAGTCTTCCACATGAATTTGCGGCGAGAGGATGAACCTGCAGGTGTGTGATGGTGCACAGGGCCGGAGGTGCAGCTGCAGATGTGCGATGGTGCACAGGGCTGGCAGAAGTGAGTACTGCCCAGCCTTCCACCCGGGCTACTGGGAGCTGCCTTCCACCTGCACGGAGAAGGAGCTGTAAGCAGAGCTGGCTGGCAATTGAGCTGCTATTTCATGTGAGGAAAGGGGAAAGAGGAAGCAGACAGTGGAGGCTGCTGCTGCTCCGGAAGTTTGGGGAAGGCTTGCTTCTGTGTGAGAGGAGCTATGGATCTGTGAGCAGTCAGGTGGCACAGGCCCATCACAGAGACGTGTATGACCTCGTGAAAGACAGGTCCAAGAGCCATCCAGCGAGTATTTTTTTTAAATCCATTATTTATAGAAAGAAATAGGTATTGGGAAAATGCTGTCCAATCAAATACAATGACTTCATTTAGAATTGAGTATTATTACAAGCTAAATTAAAACACAAGGGTTAAATTCGGAAATCACGCACAGATCTGAAACCTTCAAGGTTATACACTGCTCTTTCCAAATGGGGGTCATTTAAACACAATCTAACCTGGTAATAACAGTGGCTGCTCGACTTTACACTTGTGCTACCACACAGTGACGCAGACACACATGCTTTGTGTGGCTCTCATTTCATCTTCAACAAAGTGCTAAATCACAATGGAATTACACTTTTCACACAACAGCTAATGCAGCCCTATTGAGCATTTAGTCACCTTGCTGCAGTGACAGACGCTGTATTCACAGAAATAAGGGCAAGTGGGGGTGAGGCAGTGCCTGTGCCCAGAGACAGCAAAAGGCTTCCAACCTGATTAAAAATAAGGAGAGTCATATAAGAAATGGCTTTATTAGAAAAACATGTAGTGTACATGTGGCCAACTTCTATCACTGCTATATGGCGTGGCTATTCTGTAATTAAAACCTGATATAGGGTTCAAACGTCTTTAGAAGTTAGTGGCCTTTCTCCTATTCTTGAGGAGTCATCTTCATGGGACCAATACCCTTGCTTCTTCTCCTAATTCAGCTCCTTAGTCGGTTAGCACTGGAACAACACACACAGGGGTTGCTTACGTGGGCAGTGCATCCCATGTGAGATGTCACACCTCTACTCCAGAAGCCAGCGCAGGTGTGCCATCAGCGCAGGTGTGCAAACAGCACAGGTGTGCCGCCAGCGCAGGTGTGCCGCCAGCGCAGGTGTGCCGCCAGCGCAGGTGTGCCGTCAGCGCAGGTGTGCCGTCACAGCACAGGTGTGCCGCCAGCGCAGGTGTGCCGTCCACGGAGTTTTCAAATCCCCGCGACACTCAAGTCTGCCATTATTATTACCTAGTAGTCATTAAATTAATGTGAGATTCTGTAACCTAGCGAAACCTCGGAAAGAAGTTTCCGCTCCTTTCCTCCCGTGAGATGTGCAAGGCTGACGTCTCGTCCCTCTGCAGTCCTGCGAGTCTGTGGCATTACACAGAGACAACCACATCAAGGTAGAGTCTGTCATAGGATTCCCTGAAGCACAGAATGAGGAGAAGACTGAGCAGACACGACCCAGGAAGGCACCAGTTGAACCAAGACAACTCTGTAAGTTAAAAAAAAAAAAAGCAAGTTTTAAGTATCTTTGCATCCCTCGAGTCTGCTCTGCATTCCAAAGCACATATAACAAAGGCACCCAGAAGCCATTTCACTACACACTGACAGTCTGGAGGCTAAGTGATGTGTGTAATACATTACCCGACTTTCATGTGGAATATTTAATCGATGTTGCTAACAACTTTTCATCAGTTTAATATACCTTGACTTTGGTTGCAAAATCAATCCATTAGTTGAAAGGGGAAAAATTGATCACTTTAAGTGTTAGCTTGTTAATTATTTTTTAAGTGCCCTATAATACAGTCACTCTTGTGCCTGTTTAGAAACACCTGGTGGGTTTAGGTAAAGAGAAAGTGACCTCATTTTCTTTATATGTACACATGCACATGTGCGCACACACACACAGGTGTGCACACATCCAGAAGCCTTCTCTATCACACTCTACCTTAATCCCTTGAGACAAGGTCTCTCACTGAACCTGGAGCTCATGAGGTTTTGTTTTACCAGCTGCACCTGTGGTCAGCAAACCTCAGCAATCCTCCTGTCTCCACCCCATCAGTGCTGGAGTTATAGAAGCGTGTCACCATGCCATGCCAAGCTCTTCACATGGGTGCTGAGAATCAAAATCAGGTCCTCATGTTTGCACAGCAACCCACGAACTGTCTCCCCACCTTCTCAATTGCCTTTTAAGATAACATTTTTGTATTTTTTGATGGAAATATGTACTCCTCAACAAAAATATTAAACAGTAACCACTGCAAAATGAATTAGAATATATGGAAAATAAGGTAAAACATTCAAGTTTGAATCATTTCTACTCCTAGAGAGACCACTGTTTTTAACTTTTCAACGCCCCACCCCCACCCCGCATTACCATGGACAGTCATGGATTATGCCAACCGTTAGGAAACCTGCAAAAGTGACTTGACTTCTATCTTGGTTTAATGGCATCAAGAATTAGCTTTAAAAAATACTCCGGTGAACTAGGATAGCATTTGCTGTCACTCAGCTGTGCCTGTCCCTGGCTGTCCTTCCCTCTGGCCTCACCAGTCCCCAGGCTTGGGAGAGATCAGCTTGTTAGCATGAAGAACTTGTCAGTGGTGGTTGGTGACATCTTCTCTGGTCTAATATCGTCAGTTCCAATGGAAAAAAATGAGTATGGATTTTTCCTTCTTTCCTTTCCTTCCACTTTCCTCAAATCACTAATGCTGTCTCGGTCGCAGCGTCATTCTAGAACCCTCACACCACTGCTTTAGTTTACCCAGAGACCGAGAGCAACCCTGCGGGGTGGCATCTGGACACTGCCTGGTAAAGCAGGTGCGATGCCGACTTTCTATGCTGTGCTCACAAGGCACCTCCTTCCCTCTCAGCTACTGCGGTCAAAGCCAGACTCGCCATCCCAGTGTAAACAGACGTGAACTCCACCCTCACTTTCTGCCAAGGCGCTTCTGCACTCTGAACACAGAGAGAACGCTCTGGTCCCGACCACCCTGCCTTCACTCTCACAGTCCCTGGAAGGACACTGGGGCATTTTCTGTTTTTCTGTTAAGCACAGGCTGGATCTCTGATGATAATCTTACTAGGCAAGATGAAGCAGGGAGAGGAGGGACTGACCACGGAAGCACAGGCTGTGCTAACAGAGAGCACGCTGACGTGGAGGCCACACTGTAAGCACCAGATAAAAGGAAGTCAATACCTGACAACAGCTTCACAAGAGCATCTTCTAACTCTTAGAGACTTTAATTTACGGGAAGCCAAAGCAACACACGCCATGACTGACTTAGCCTGGCTCTCTGTCAGGTGAGGAGTCTGTTCAATATTGTCAAAGCTGAGCACTTATTTCATTAGAGGGTAGAATTATTCCTTCTGTCTAGGTTCGGATGTTTGTTTCATTACTATGTCTCTCTGAAAAGTCAAATCCACTTTAAGGGATTTCTCTTGGTCCAACAGACAGCAAGTGTTCTTTAAAGAACTTCACTTTTCTGAAAGTAAAAGGTCAGAGGCAGGGGAGTACCTGCATTTCCCCACTGAAGACTATTCATGGAAACCACAGCTGGGAGGCAGGACGAGGAGAGATTCCCTTAAACATTTAATCTAAGTTGCCGAGCCAACAAACCACCGACCTTCTGAGCTTGATGTTGCAGAATATAACTGAATAGTGCCCAATCCACCAAACATTTGCATTCTTTTTTTTTAAACATCTGCATTCTTAACTTTCTTTTTTTAAAAAAAAATCTTTTTTGGCTTTTTCCTGCAATTGCTCCAGTTCTCCCACTGGAGAAAACAGAAATCTGTGCCGGAAGGCAGAACTATAAGACACCCCTGTAAGTGCTGCTTGCCAATGTCTACCACTCTGCAGCCTCACTGTCAGCCGATCTTCAGCTCCACATGGGCTCTGCACAGCACCTCTGCACCGGCCCCGTGCAGCACACTGACTGTGCACAGCACCTCTGCACCAGCCCCGTGCAGCACACCGACTG
>JABTXL010005656.1:44348-104478 GCA_025134845.1 Neodon shergylaensis | reverse complement strand
CCCACTAGGGCAGGGGTAAGCAGGTACCACTAGGGCAGGGGTGAGCAGGTCCCACTAGGGCAGGGGTGAGCAGGTCCCACTGGGGCAGGGGTGAGCAGGTACCACTGGGGCAGGGGTGAGCAGGTACCACTAGGGTAGGGATGAGCAGAAACAGTGCTCGGTGCTTTTCTGCTCACTGTGAATCTGAGGCATAAGCGTTCCGGCTAAGTCGAGCTAGGTGTTAATCTCTGCGGATCTATCAAAAGCTGCTGTAGGTGCTAGAAGAGCCATGGGCACTAAACACTCAGCAGTCTGCTGCAGTAAAGGCAGTGCTGAGGTGTGAGAACATGGACTGAGCCTTCAAGGGCCCCAGTGTGTGTCAGGCCTTTGAGAGGTGGGGTCTAGTCCTTGTCACATCATCTTGCCCTGTGACCTCTCTCAGCATGCCCTGAGATCTCACCAGACTGATACAGACAGCATCATGCATGGAACCTCCAAAACAATGAGCAAAATAAACCTTTTCTTAACAAAGTATCGAGACTCCAGAAGTAAGGTGTAACTGAGTAAAAGAAGCCGTTTCTGGAGTGTCGCTGTCACTGGGCCTGCCCTGCTGTACACTGATCAATATGTATCTGTTATATACTAGAGACCAAGAGAAGAGATTCACTGGGGAATAACACCAGGCGCCATCAACTGCTGTTTTTAAACACCCGAGGAGAAACTCTATTTCTAGTTGACAAGAAAACCATGTTCTGCTAGGCTGCACAGACCACTTAGTAAACCTGGGCCCGTCAGCTGGAAAATTGTTTCTATCATGCTAGGGGCACACGCTAGCTCTGATGCTTTGCCATGCAAAGAGGTGACAGCCCCTTAATTTCCACTGTGGCACAACTGAAGTGAATTAAAGCCATAACACAACAGTCGCAAGGTTCTGTGCAGAAAGCAAATGTCCTTTCTACAGGTGTTTTCCTGACTGGAAATGGGAGAGAAAAGGCTATGACTACTCGGAGTGCCTCCCCTCGACGGTAAACTAAGCCCAAACCAGATGTAGTATGCCCACACCTTCGTGAGCAACACTACCTGACAGCAGCCATCTAGTTTGCTGGTAGCCACATTATGAGAATCATTTTCATGATTTTCCAGTTGAGAGAAGTTCAAGTTGTTACGATTTTGTTCTGTTGCTTTGAAAGTTTTGAATGGTTTTTTTTTTGGTCGTGGAGGTTAACACGGTTATTATTTCAATTATAGGCTTGTCAGGAAGTTCCCTATCAACAACGTGGCCTCTTGGACTATCCCATTTTAGAGAACAGCACAGCTCATTGACTTCCTCTCATAGGTCCCCAAGGCTCTGAACCACATACACACCACCCCTGACACTAATTTACACTCTGTGCTCAGAGAGCAGAGTCTAGTGTATTTTATAAGTAGTAGTGCCAGTGACTTCAGTGTGAACGTTGAGTGCTGGGATCACCTGGCCACAGGGTAGGCTGGGAAGACATGGAAATAATGACAACACTCCTGGGCCAGGTTAATTCAAGCATGCTAGGGCTGGGGGTGCCTGTGGGTACACTTAAAAAAAAACCCACCTAACTGTAGTTATCGTTTTGTTGGTGGGTGAATGCTTACATAAATATACTTTAGTGAGAATTCACCACGCAGGTTCCTATCCATCAATTCCACAAACCTGTCCCATAACACACTTAGACAGCAAATAAAGAGAATCAAATGCTTACCTGTATGGTAAAATGTGAGAAAAAATAAAAGGACTCCCATGAACATATTACTTAAAAAAGTGACAACTCCACAAGTAATTCCTTCTGGAACAGGGTAGACAGTTTCCACAAAAAGCTCAAAAAATATAGGAACGCTGCTGTTCAAGAACACTCCCAGGAGGATGCAGGAGGCGTACAATGTCACTGAAAGAAACACACAAATATTTTAGCTCACGGAGGGCATCAGTGACGAGTCAGGACAGATGCGGCTTCTGGGTTTTCCCAAGCACCAGCTCTGGAGTTGCTTCGGTGGCTGATGGGAGTCTGACAGGACATCACACAGCTGTCATCTCCTCGCTCGCTTGCTCGGGGTGTTGCAGGAAGAGAGGTGTCACTGCTGAATGATTACCTGTTTATTTGCTTTTTCTTTCTGTTGGGCTATTCCAAAGCACAAAAGCAACTTAGCACAAGAGTTGAATTAAAAGCATTCTGGGCCAGCACGATGGCTCAGTGGTTGCACTTCATTATCTTAGGTCAATGCCCAGAACCCACACGGTGGGAGGAGAGGACAGACTCACACAAGCTGTCCTTTGACCTCTACCTGTGTGCTGTGGCACATGCCCCACACAATAGATACATTTAATAAAAAATAATAAAACTTCTGATGAAAAGCTTCATAAAAACAAAAATATACTTTTCTGAGTCACAGGCAAATGAGGTGAGGGAATGAAATGCAGGAAGGTAATTAATAAATCTTGTTTCGTTTCACAATTTTAAAGAGAACTTAAAATGCAGGAATAAATGTAAGACCCATTAAATGTTATTGAAAACCACTCATGCAGAGACTGGCTCACAGTGACTTCCAATACCTCTACTCATGTGTGTGCACTGGGGATGGGATGCTACTGGCAGCTTTGATAGTGTATGCTGCTTCCAATGTCCAGTCATTTAACGACTGGTCAGTAGCAATCAGGGCAGAAAGGATCACCGACCCAAGAACACATCAGCTAGGGTTTAAAACAAAGTGTACTGAAACAAATGACAAAAAATTCCAGCTGTAGGGCCCAGCCACACAGGATCACATACTGATGGAACTGGATGTCTGAGGAAACACGGTTAGAGATAATCTTTCCACCTTACCATTCTGGCCCATATCTGTAAACCCAGACTCGTGTCTGTAACTCAGCTCAGGAGGAGAGACAGAGGATTTGAGTTCAAAGCCAGTCTGGACTTCACAGAGTCTCAAGACAGTTTGGGCTACGGCGAGACTGCGTTTCAAAACAGAACAAATCAATCCATGAAAAGACAAATCAAAGAATCCCCATGACAAAAAACAAAAACCCTACATTTATATTGAAAGAGCTATACCCCTACATGAAATTATAACCAGGTAAATTAGAATGATTGAAACAATCATGATCAATTTAAGCGAACAGACATGGCAAATGAAATACACGGAGAAGTACATACTGGAAGGGACTGGGTACACGGTCTTGAAAGGAGAGATTAGAGTCTATCGATTTTTACCAAGCTTGCTACACAGACACACCTGGGACACACCTGAAGCGTGGCGTTCAGAGAAGTGGGGCCTAGTTAAACACCCTCAAGCAGCTCTCTTGGCCCATGCTCAGAAGGAGTCTCTAGAGAACTGTCACTTGGGAAAGGTCTGAGTTCTACCGTGGTTAAACACTGCTGCAGGGCCCACAGCTCATCTTCTGGTGGGTGATTTGGAAGTATCTAGCTTAAACAAAACTCCTTGTTTTAGCAGTTCCACTTCAGGGACTTTATGCTCTACCTGTGTGGGTACACACACACACACACACACACACACACACACACACACACACACGACAGTCGTTGAGATGCTATTTGTGGCACATGCAAAGATTAAAGACAAGTTACATGGGACCGGAAAGAAGATCAGAGATTAAGAACCTGTACTGTCCTTGCAAAGGACCCAAGCTGTGTTATCAGCATTCACACCTGTAATCCCAGCTCCAGGGATCAGTCGCCCCCTTCTGGACAACACAGGCACATGCACTCACACATGCACAAATCCACGCCCACACAAACATATACACATAAATTTAAAAAGAAAAAGAAAGCCGTATGCCATGTTTGGGGGTTGGCTGGTGAGAATTCTATTTAACAGCATTCCAATACAAATACACTGGACATGGTGACCTGTGCCTGTAACCCCAGCACTTGGTGAAGCAGGGAGATTAGGAATTCAGGGTCATCCTGACATACACAGCAAGTTTTAGGCCAGCTGTCTCAACGAAACGAGACAAAAACTCCAACAATAAGCCACCGCTGACAAAAGAAGAACAACAAAAACAAACTAAACAATCCCCCAAGTTCTTGAAGCAAAGGTATGCTATATGGCCAATTAACATGAAAAGTTGCTGAAAAAAGAGAGACACATACACATTGTAAACGTCAGAATTCCTCACAGCACAGAAGAAGCTCGTGACAGGGTCGTCTCTAGCACGGGAGACAGAGGCACAGAGTGGAAAGATGTTACTTTACTTTCTTTTTCTACTATTTAAATTTTAGGGGTCCTGTTTGTGCATTTATTTTACCATGCGCGTATCTTAGCTACTGACCAAGAGGGAAATTTCATTATGAATCAACACTGACAGTTGAAACGACTCTGCCTCCCAGAGTCTCAGCTCCGTGACTCAGAAACCATCAGCACCGTCGGTTGCCAGGCACCCAGTCAGGGTCCAGGATCCTTGGCATAAAGAGACCCACTTCACCATTAGAGACCCTGTAAGATGCAGAACAGACGGGCTACGCTACGTGTGGAATAACTGGATGACACCAGTGAAAACACGTAGTGTGAGTGCCTGAGGAGGCCAGAAGAGGATGCTGGGTCCCCTGGAGCTGGAGTGACAGGTGGCTGAGCGATGCCCCGTGTGGGTGCTGGGAATGGTACCCTGGGGTCTTCTGCAACAGCAGCAGGGGCTCTTACCACTGAGCCATCTCCTCAATCTCGGTATTTGTTCCTTTCATTTCTATAAAAATGATGACTAAGAGGGCTTTAAAAACAGATGGATACGCTGAAATAATCATTTTCTGCTGCAGAAACTCAAGAATCACACAGTCTACACGGGGAAGAGTTAAGTGACTGTCTTCCCAATCAGAGCGTGGGGAGAAGGCTATGAGCACGCTGATTCCATACATACATTCCTTAGCGTTCTGGGGCAGGCAGAGCACAGGAGCTGACTGCTAAAAGTCTAAATTTGGTTTCTACTTGAATTTCAGTTCAGTCTTGATATATTCAGTGAGTGAGTGTCACCTATTCAAAGTCAAACAGACAGGATAATTTCCTGCTCGTCACACAGGGTTCAAACTATATGATCATTAAATATTTCCATGACTTTTTATAATAGTGAGACAAAAATTATAATAAACTGCCTTTCAATTAAAACATCAGGGTAATTTAGCAGAACAAGCATAAATGAAGCACTGACGCGGATTTTTTCAAAAAAGCTAATAAGATTTCATGGGTCTGCAGGTTAAGCTGCAAAAAAAAAATCCCATATAATACAAAGTCGAGTTAAAAATGGATGAATGTTAGTCACATAAATTGGATCACAGCCTGGAAGTACTCATTCCCATGACAAACCAGATAACTAAACTTTAGAGGGAGAAAAATTACATATGAATACATTTCCATTAAGTAAAATACACAAACTCCAAGGTCAATGGTTCTCAACCTTCCTAATGCTGTGATCCTTTAATACAGCTCCTCACGTTGTGGTGACCCCAACCATAAAATTATTTTCATTGCTGCTTCATGACTGTAATTTTGCTACTGTTATGAATCATAATGTAAATATCTGTGTTTTCCAACGGTCTGTCCAGGCCTACAGGCTGTAGCTTGTTTGCTACCAAGCCACTGTGTCGGACTGAAAGACACCATTCAATAGTACTGATACACATGGCATGTGTCTCAAATCTGTATTCCATACCAAAGCTGGACGTGATTGCACGGAGACAGATTGACAGAAGCGAAGGCAGAGCATCCAAGGGTTAAAAATGAAAAGAACTTTAGTCATCTATCTGCAAAGTGGGTCAAAAATTATTGCTTAAGTATCTTCGAGGCAAAACTTAGCTTGAGCTGTTCTTCAAACCCCTGTGTCAGCAGCCTATCGTGTGCAGGCTGTGAGGCTACAGCAGTAAACAGGCACTGAGATCACTCCTCTTCTGCTGTCCCCTGGCTTGGCAGTCATTTCTAGCACAGAGAGGATGGCAATTCTATGCCTGATCCTAAGCAGCCCCACCCCCTTGGTCTCTGGCTGTGAGCACAGCAGCAAGGTGGAGGCACCAGTTCAGGAATGCTTTGTTTTTAATTAAAATACTTTAGGATGTGGGTGCTGGAGAGATGGCTCAGTGGTTAAGAGTACTGGCTGTTCTTCCAGAGGACCCCGGTTCAATTCCTAGAACCCACATGGCAGCTCACAGCTGTTTCTAACTCCAATTCCAGGGGATCTGACACCTTTACACCAATGCACATGAAATAAATTCAAATAAATTATTTTTAAAAATTAGGATCTGGAGAGATAGATGGCTCAGAGGTTAAGAATGTGTTCTGCTCTTAAGTTCTATTCCCAGCACCCGGGTAGCTCATAACCACCTGTAAGGGGTTCTGACACCTAACGTGAGATGGAGAGGTTGGCTCGCTCTCCAGGGCTTGCTGCTGCACAGCGATTACAAGTCCCCTGTAGGAAAAGGCAAGTTGCCATCAGACAAAGGTCTACCTGAAATGTTACAGAAGAGAATCCACTTAAATCTTATCATTATTGTTTCTTTCGAGGGGGGTGCCAAGGTGCTCAGGTGGCCCTGAACTGGCTATGCAGCCGAGGAAGACCTTGGGCTTCTGATTCTCCTGCCTCCAAGCATGAACCACCATACCCAGAATGTGTGGGGCTGGAATGGACACTAGGCAGGCATTCTACCAAATGAGCTACATCTCCAGCAAGAGGTTAATTTATTTCACTATTTTATTTTTATTGTTCATAATGGGAATGTGTGCTTATGTGCACACACGTCCTGGTACTCTTGATGGCCAGAGGCTTTAGGTCTCCCTGGAGCAGGAGTTACAGAAAAGTGTGACATGCCCTAGGGATGTTGAGGACCAAATTCCAGTCCCCTGCAAGAGCATAGTACATTCTCAAAAACTGAGTCACCTCTCTAGCCCCAAGGTTCATCTAGCCAATGATACATTGTACCAGAAGGGTAAAGTTTATTTAAGCAGCTCAGTGACAATTTTAACTCATGTAGCAAGAAGATATTTACCAAAATGTAAAAAACAAATTCTTATGGTGCTCCTAGATGAACAAGATTAGGAACTCGCTTTGTAGATCAGGCTGGCCTCAAACTCACACAGATTCACCTTCCTCTGCCTCCCAAGTGCTGGGATTAACAGCAAGCACCACCGCTGGCCGGCAATTTGTTTGCAGTTTTATTAAAAAAAATAAGACAACAGGCTCAAGAAATGGCTCAGCAGTTAAGAGCACTGGCTGCTCTTCCGGAGGTCCTGAGTTCAGTTCCCAGCAACCACATAGTGACTCACAATCATCTATAAAGAGATCTCGTGCCCTTTTCTGGCTTGCAGGCATACATACAGACAGAACACTCATACCTAAAAAATACATACATAATTTTTTTTTAAAAGAAAGAAGATATCTAGGAAGTGGTGGTGTACTTCTTTAGTCCCAACACTCAGGAGACAGAGGCAGACAAATCTCTGTGAATTCAAGACCAACTTGATCTACAAAGTGAGTTCCAGGACAGCCAGGGCTACAGAGAGAAACCCTGTCTCGAAACAACAACAAAAATTTAAAAATTACATCTATTTTCAGGCATAGTGGCATATGGCTTTAATCCCAGTACTTCAGCAGAAGCAGAGGCAAGAAGCTCTCTATGAATTCAAGGCCAGCCTGGGCTACAAAGTGAGTTCCAGGACAGCCAGGGCTACAGAGAAACCCTGTCTCGGGCAGGGGGCAAACAAAAAACAAACAACAATGAAAAAGGACATAAGATATAAACATGTAAAACAAAGACAATTTATTATAAATTACCTTAAGAGGGCTAAGTTTAGGACACAAATATAGTTTATAGGTAAGATTTCTTATGGTGCACACTGACAGGGCCTTTACTTCAGGAGAAAAGCTGGGAAGGACAGTTGGCAGTTATTAGACCAGACCATTACTAGAACTGCTTCCCTGCTTCCCTATCGAAAGTCAACTTAGAAATGAAAACACCTCCTTTGGAAATAAAGACACAGGTGAAAAGAAACAGCAAGCAGTAAATAGAAATAGTCACGTGCTATCTACATACTCTCTCCTTCACACACACACACACACACACACACACTTGGAGTAGGCTGAACATATGGAACAAAACACATCTACAGGGGCTGGAAGGATGGGTCAGTGCCTGAGAACACGTACTGCTCTTGTGAGGGCCTGAATTCGGACCCCAAGACCCACGTAGGGTGGCTAACAACCATCGATGATTCCAGAACCCTCTGGTCTCCAGGGACACGTGCACTCACATGCACATACCCTTATACACTTTAAAATAAATCCTGAAACCCAAAACACTATCACATCCAGACAGATAGACACACTTTACAGCCGTTGAGCAATAGACTTACGACCTTCCTGCTCCGGCCTCCCAGGTAGCTGGGCTCCAGGCCTGGCTCTCGGATTCTCCCCCGCTGAGCTGTGACTCTGCTCACATCATCACATTTTCTCCCTACAAAGTAGCTGCAGCAGCCCTCATAATCTACTGGAAATTTAGCATGTGGTCCGTGAAATGGGCCCAGATGAGGGTGGGAATATTGGGTGCGGTGTCATTAGTGGCTGTGATTTCCTTCTCTGCTGCTAATTTGCAGGCACCCTTGTTTAGCCTCTTTGCTGGCATACTTTAGGCCCATAAAAATTGACTGTTTGCTATGTTTACAGTTCTGTATGGCTGAAAGGCAAAGTAATTATCGTGCAGAAATGAAGCACAACAAATAATCCTCGAACGAGTGGGCCTGGAGACTGGTTGGGAAACGATACCAGCATGCAGGTTTATCAGACACTTTCCAGAGCCACCAATTATTTATGGTGCTGAAGAAGGCAGTGTACTACTAAATCATGAGCGCTGACTGACTGCCTTCCACCCGCCAGAAACACAATTCTGCCAAAGACTTATTTCTCTTGAACATTTCCACGAATAGATATTACATGATCTTCTTCAGTAGATCCTTTGGGCATTTTATTACATTAAGAAGTCATTTTTAAAGCATCCTTTGCGTGTGCACGAGCACATGCACATAGGTGCTCATGTCACGGCGCACGTGTGGGTGTCTGAGGCCAACCGTGGGGGTTAGTCCTCCGTTCCACCGTACTGGAGACAGGCATTGGCCTGGAGCTGGCCCATGAGCTCCCAGCACTTTTCCTGTCTCTGCCTCCTCACCCCACTGTGGAGCACTGGGTTAGAGACCTGCACAGCTGCACCTGGTTTCTTTACGTGGGTTCTGGGTTTCAAATGTGGGTCTCACACACTGAGCCACCTTCCCAGCTCTTGTGACAGTTATACCCAGAAGTTTCACAAATCCATTCTTTTCTGATATATATTCTGTTTTCCATTCTTGGGCGCGACTAACAGCCATGAGTAGAGTCACTTTTAAGCAAGAAAACTGAAGAGTTACTCCTTTTTATCTTATTTCCTGAAAGCTTCAAATCGCCTATTTCTTTAAAAATGTTTAAGGTCATATTCATCACTCTGTGAGAGACCATGAGCATGATCTTAATTTTTGCATGCTATTAAAATGGGCACAAGCTGCAGGGGACATAGGTACACTTTTACTTTTTGCAGGCTATTAGAATGGGAATAGTTATGTTAATAAAGGCAAAGGGCAAAGAATGAAGCAGTTTACTCCCTGGCCTACATGTCACGTGTCCTTCAACAGCTGGGAATGCTTCCTTTCTTGAGGTGACACTGGAGGTAACCTGTGGTCAGCTATCACTGCAAGAGCGTTCAGTGCGACAGCGTCCTCCAGTCTCACCCCGGACTTGCCGGGCAGCGTCACACTCATTCTAGTAGCTGAGATGAAATCAGATGAATAATGGCTCCCAAGGCAACTTCTGTCAAACAGTCAAATTGTATTGTTTCAGCAAACTCAACGCAAAAGTACGAACATTTTTCAAAATGCCATTTTCCGAGCATTCATCTGATCAGTAAAAAAATGACTGTGTGCGTTGTATCTAACGGGGCTAGACATCTCGTTCTCAGGTCAGGTGAATAATGTGCTCGCAGTGCTCTGTTTATAGCAAAAGCCTCGAGATTTTGAAGCTCACGTTATCTAGTCATGAAGTTATTTATTTGTCCCATTGTAAATACTTCAGTTAATTAATAATGGAAGTTTTAAAGATTAAGTTTTCCTAAGAGGAAAAAAAATGCATACTGCCAACAGCCTCCAAGAGGATGTGTGTAAGCAAGTGCATATATCAACCCCTTGTGCCTTCAGAGACAATGCCATGACCCAGTTTCTCTTCTGCAGAGATGGGCGGACTACACAAAGACTAATAGGGGTTGTCATAAGACAGCAGTGGGAGAAAACTTAACTAGCTCTTAGCTTATTATGTCCAGTTATGCTTATACAGTAGCCACTGTTTAGTGATGAGGGTGCTCTGGGAAACAAGCTATTCAGTCGTTACTGGAGCAGCAGATGCATGCACACGGCTGAGATGCTGAACTAACAGTCTTAGCGGACAAATGCTCAGATGCTGCCTGTTTTGACCACAGCACTGCTTTGTGGCATGGCTGCTTCGCATACTTCTCACGGAGATTCTCCTGACTTAGAAACCCGGAAGAGAACCACACATTTCCTAACCAAGGATGACAACCGAAAAGAAACACGAATTTGCCACTACTGACTTTAAATACTGAAATCAATGTCTAGATCTGTCCATAATTAGATTCTGTAGTAAATTCCCCTTCATGGAACCTTTTTCACTTGAAAAGAATTAGGTCAGATTTTTACAAAGGCAGAGGGAGTATCTGTGATAGATTTATTACAATTCCCCATTGTTCCATTACAATGTGCCCTTTTGCCTTCCCTGCAGCTTGGGTTGAACAACAGAGTGACGGGTTGCTGGGTCCTTCAGGCAGAAAGTTCTGTCTACTGAGGCTCTGGAGGAGGCAACAGTCCCTCCCCATCTCCCTTCCCAGGTGCAAGGCTGGGGACAGAATTTATGAAACACAAATCCATGCTGCAGATTATCCTCCTGGTAAGGAGGGGAGGATTCACTCAGAGAAGGCCGAGTGCTAATCAGTATGAAAGGAGAGGCCATGGCAATGTAGAGCGGAGTCGGCACAAGCTAGTTCCTGACCGGGGGCTAAGACGGGAAAGACATTGGGAACTGACTTGCAATGGAAAACAACAGTAAAATTTAAATAAATATCATGGCATAAGTACAGTGGACATTTTTTTGGTTGTTAAGATGGGTATATCAAACTCAACCCTTCAATCTGGCCCTGATTTAGTCTAGAAGTCTGCTTCACTTCCTGCCCAGCAGAACTCTTTCCAACCAGAGACTGGAAAACATGGTCTTGATCAAGCCAATCATATAAGTGGAAGATTAAAAAGATACACAGTTTCAAATATACTCCGCCCCTAACTATAAAGGACAGATAAGCTCGCTATACAGATCCAGACAAAAACAGGTGTAAACATTAAAGTCCCTGCTAAAGCTTCTACTCAGAGATGAAGCCGCACTTGAATCCAACAGCTGGACTGTCTTACAATAACCAACAGCTGCCACCAAGCACTCATTAAAGTCTCACAGACACAGACTTCTACATGGGATCGTGAAAAAAAAATCTATATGCAATCCCATGGATGAAAGGAGCTGTAAACTAAAATGGTCTCACCAGAGTGACGCCCAATTGC
This sequence comes from Neodon shergylaensis, assembly GCA_025134845.1. NCBI lineage: Eukaryota > Metazoa > Chordata > Mammalia > Rodentia > Cricetidae > Neodon > Neodon shergylaensis. The sequence continues at coordinate 92,832 of JABTXL010005656.1, read as the reverse complement.
CAAACTATACCAGAATGAAGTAAAAAAAAAAATCTGGCCCAATGGGCTGAAGAGATGGCTCAGTAGTTAAGAGCACGGGCTGCTCTTCCAGAGGATGTGGGTTTGATTCCCAGCACCAAATGGCAGCCACAACTGCCTGTAACTCTACTTCCAGGGGATCTGATGCCATCTTCTGGCCTCCATGGGCACTGCATACATGTGGCGCACAGACACACAGCAAGCAAAACAGCTATACACATACAATTAAATAAGTTTAAAAAGAAATCTGATTGGGAATGCTTGCCTAATTGTTTGAAACCCCGCACAGGAACACGGGCATGTAAATAGTCACAGAATTTTAGTCACTGTCCAATTATTATGTTCAACAACTGGGCTTCACAGCTCGAAAGGGCTGAAGGAAGACAGCAGGAGCTGAAACTTCCCAGCATTTTCCCTCTTAGGAAAAAAAACTTTAATTTTTTAATCTAAAAATTACATTTATTTATTTAATGTATATGTATGTAAAAATTAGATTTTATTTACTTATTTAAAAGGTACGTAAGTGTGGGTTCGCATGTATAGAGACAACTCTCTGCTTCTCCATGTGGGTCCTGGAGCTTGAACTCAGGTTGTGAGGATAAGCAGTGAGCATGTTTCCCATGGAGCCATGTGGCAAGCCCTGTTGCCTCTGTTCCTAATGCTCACTTAGTATGGTATCAACTTTTAATGGTGCTTCTAAGGCCAAAACAAATACCTAACAATTACATTGCTCACACACTTAGGAGCAAACAGTTCAGCGTATACATCCTGACAACTTAGTAGCCACTTAAAGAGTAGTATCCACAGTCAAAAGCACGGCCACCATTACTACCGTGTGTGTGCATCTGATGGGCAACTGGAGGGCTCCAATTTCCAGGCAGGGCAGTGGTGGCACACGCCTTTAATCTTAGAACTCAGGAGGCAGAGTCAGGTGGTTCTCTGTGAATTTGAGGTCAGACTGGTCTACCAAGTGAGTTCCAGGACAGTCAGGACTGTTTCACAAAGAAACTCTGTCTTGAAAAGGAAAGAAAGAAAGAAAGAAAGAAAGAAAGAAAGAAAGAAAGAAAGAAAGAGCGAGCCCCAAGGTCCAAGTTTCCAACCGCACTGGATATTGCCACCCTCATTTCCAGTTTCAAATCAGTTCTGTGAACATTTGCTGACTACTTCACCAACTGCTGAAAAACTAACTTCTCAAAGCTACGACATCATAAGAATGCGCCTAGTCTAGTGACAGTGGAGATGCCCCTCCCTGCACTGGAGGCTCCAGTGGAGTCCAGCAGATGTCAAGGCCCAGGGAGGCCCCTGTGGATTTCTGGGAAAAGGAACCACTGGTGCTGGGCAAGCGGACCCCTGATGCCTTCAGATCTTATTCACTCCTGCTCATCAAACGCTGGTCTGACATTAATCCCTCAATGTACTGCACAACAGATAATCCTGTAATTGAGCACCTAAGCCATGGAGGCTAAAAATTACTGGTAAGATGAGTATGAAACCTGCATCTTAAGCAACTTAATAGAATAAAGGAAGAAGCCATCACGATCCCTTGCCTTCCTCAGTAAGTCATCATTAGGAACCTGGACAAGACCCTGGGGCCGGCAGGAGGATTCCTCTTATTCCTGAAGACTGACGTTTCAGTCTCTGAAATTTATTGATGTGCTACCTTACAGGGCAATGAGGAATAAAGCCGAGACAGAATTAAGGTTGCTCATAAATGGAGTCTGAAATTGGGAGATTATCCTGGATTGTCGGCGTCGGCCCAACATGAGATGTGGATCCCTGATGGGGGGCAGGAGGGCACAGACACAGCTGTGAACAAAGTCAAGAGGCTGTAGCATGCTAGGAAGCTTTGGCCTCGGAGGTGGGGAAAGACATTCTTCCTGAGTCCCCATGATGCTCTTAGCCCAGACCCTACTGCAGGTGGCTTTCCATTCTCTGGGGATGTAAGACAGTACTTTGGGCTGCTGCTGAGCCACTACATTTATGCAACTTACTAGAGCAACAACAGAAAAACTCGGAACTTATATTAGTAATAACAACAAAAATAACAGCAACTACAAATATTTCTGGCCAATTACACAAACTAAATAAGCTGGTTTCAGTAGCTTCAAAAAGCTACTGAACAGCAGATGATGTGATAACGCCATACAGAGAATTGTACTGAAGTATAGTTTAGATATAATCATGCCTTGCTTTTATTATACTATTTAGTAACAATTATAAATAGGATAAAATATGTTTTGCTCTGGTGTGAATTTCACAGGAAAGCATTTTCACACTATATGAGATAATGTAAAGAAGACACTTCCCTATGCAAGATATTCAACTATTCCTTGGATTCTTTCTATCTGGGATGACAATATGATGATGGGACAAGGGCAGGCTCTCTGTTCATATATCTATGTGTGTGTGGCATGCACACATGTGTGCAGTTGCATGTGTACACAAGTACATATGCATGTGGAGCCCTGACACTGATTTTGGTGGTCTTTCCTTGACACCTTTCCACCTTATTTTCTAGCACAGGATCTGTCACTGACCCTGAAGCCCCTTTGTTGGGACAGGCTGGACAGTCAATAAGCTACATGGATCCGCCTGTATCTGAGCCCCCAGCTTTCAACAAAAGTAAAAAACTAAATTTTGTGTACAGGCATGGGTGTGTGCACGTGCCCTTGGAGGCTAGGAGTATTGGATCCTTGGAAGCCGGGTTACAGTGGTTGTGAGCCACATACCATGACTGTCAGGAAGTGAACACAAATCTTCTGCGAGAGCTGAGTTGTGACTCTAGCCCCTCGCTCTCACCATTTTATGTAGGTTATGGAAATCTGATCTCAGGTCCTGGTGCTTACCCATAGGCATTTTACCAGGGGGGCTGCTGTGGGACAATGGTCTGTACTCTGTCACTTATATTTTAAATAAATGCTGATTGGCCAACAGCCAGGCAGCAAATATAGGTGGGATAACCAGGCAGGAAGCAGAGGTGGAGCAATGAGAACAGAAGAATTCTGGGAAGAGAAAAGATTCAGTCTGCAGTCCTTACTCAGACACAGAAAAAGCCAGATACACAGCAAGCAAGATGTGACTGCCTTGCTGAAAAAGGCACCAAGCCACGTGGCTAACACAGCCAACAATTATGACCTAATATAAGTTATCAGAGTTAATAAGAAGCCTGAGCTAATAGCCCAATCAGTTTGTAGTTAATGTAGACCTCTGTGTGATTTATTTGGGACTAAATGGATGTGGGACCCGGTGGGACAGAAACCTCAGTCAACAGGGAGCCATTGCCAACTCCTGCCTCTTTATATACTGAACAAGGTCCTACTGCCACAGCATGCATGTTATTGTGAACCTAAAATAATAACCTGCACTCACCTGTCGTCAAAGGCAAGTGGGTGACGCTGTTGAGACAGGTCAGGGTGAACCACGTGGAAGACAGGGTAGCCCCAGAAAACAAGAGGAGGAGAATTAGCTTCAGCATACCCCGGATGAAGTCTGCAAACCTGAAAAGAAACAATAGAACATTAATCCTAGCTAGGCTTTTCAGTATCGTTTAAATGAACAACATTCTTTAAGCAACTATTACTTGAGTTTTCTCTGTAGTTTTAAAAACCAGTTATAAATATGTATTTACTTCTTTCCTTGTCTCGAGGATATTACTTAATAATAACGTCTTTTCCTCTTACAAATATAATGTTTGGAGTCTACAGTTCACAGAATAGACTTTGGACTTTTAAATTGACTTTAATTTTATTTGTATACGTTCTAAACATTCTATAATGAGTACACTTTAGCCCAGTTTTAGAATTGACATTGATGTACCACACTCTAAGAATGCACACAAATGCCTCAGGAGATGCTGCAATCACATGACCTGGCCCTGCTCTGCTCTCCTTTCCTCATTTCCAACTGGATGCTGTTTTCTGTTCTTATCCATGGTAAGGTTGGTTCCCACAGCAAGGTTTAGCTTTAGTACTTGCTTAGAGTTGCCTTTCTGTTGGCAATACCCAGACTCTCACACACTCATTACTGTTTATTCTTCCACTTATCCATCCTTTGCAATACTTCAATACTATGCTTTTTTTTTTCTTCTGCATTTATTTGATACGATGTGGGAGCTCCTGTTTGCTTTCTGGACTAAGTGACTTTAGGATGTGAGAGCTGCCGCCACCTAGTGGTGGGAAAAATGCGCTGCTTGGCTAGTGCCAGGGTTGCCCTCTTCACAGGAGAAATTTCTACAACTCTGGAATGATCCGGCAGCCTAATAAAAATGTCATCAAGAAGATGTGTCCCCAGGGAGATTCCAGAATTCTAAGTTCACTGGTTATCATTATTTATTATAGAAAAACTGTGTATGATTCTTGTCAGGACTGCCAGGGCAATGTGTCTTATAATCAGTCAAGGGAATTCCTAGCCTAAACCTTTAGCTTTCGGATTTTATTCATCTATGCTTTTCAAACATCAAACAAATAAACAAACAAAACAAATAAAGTGACCTGGAAGTTATAAATTCAATTTATTCCTACATCATCCCAGAAACACTATGTAAAAACTGCAAGGTCTACATATATTATCCTGTGTCAATCATGTTTAAGGTTTTAGATATTGAGGAGATTTGTGTATCTTCTTGATCTCCTCAAATATGTAATGAGATTCTTTCCTTCCTGGTGAAGTGATTGGCTGGTAGCTGTGATGCAATGGCTTGGAGGGTAAATGGCTCTCCTTCTTTCCACGTCACAGGAAGGAGTGACATTCGTTTTTCTAAGATTTCTGTTTTTAGAATAAATAAGAACCCTCTTTCTTCTTCTAACACATCCTAAAAGCTGTTGTCATAATGGACTGGAAGGAAAGGGAGTTTGAGGACACTGGAGACTCTGCAGACCCTTCCATCTAGGTGGGACACAGGGCAGAGGGTCTGCCGTTCCAGGAGCCCAGAGATGCTCTGGTGTGTGGCTCCTTCTTGCTAACTACTGCTTTACTATCGGTTAAAAATTCTATCACTTTTGGGGGTGGGCCTATTTGATGATGTTGCTCTCAACTATAGCAAAGAGAAGGAGCTTAATTACAATGGCAACATCTGTGGTCTTTAGAAACCATTTTGGGAAGGACGACTCCCAAGTAGGCTTCTTGTAGCCGGAATCCCTTCTACTACATGAACATCCCTGGTGGCCTGAACAAGTGTCTCTTTCTGGCTTTTTCTTCTGCTCTTTTCTAAATAATGTTCACATCGGGACCCACTTCTCTTCTGACTCACCCCCTACCACTTACAAGTTTAATATAAAATATTGGGGAACCTATTTCTCTTCTGCTACACTTACAAATTTGATATGAAATATTCTCACCTTGCCATAGCTATCCCAACAACACAGCCTCCAACTATAGACCAAAATCCAATCCAGCCAGCATCTACCTGTTAAAGAAGCAGCAGACACATTAATGCAAATCAGACTGGCATAAATGAAATCCTCTATAATCAGTATTAACAGCTAAATGGCAACAAATCTAGGAAAATTATTTAAGAAAATGGATAAAACAAAAGGAGATATGTCTAACTAAATGAATACAAATTTATCTTCATAATTATAACCTCCATTAATTTTTATTGAAATGTTTAAATCAACAAAATAATCCCACTAAATATTTTTGGGCACGTGCTATACACTAGCATTGTCTAGTGCTGTCTAGTACTAAGAACTCTGACTAAGAAATGTTTTACAGTCTCTGACCTCAAGAAGTTTAAATCTAATCATCATATATAAAATTCCTAGAAAATTATTTGTTGCTAAGACATTTGGCCACACCTAAGACCACACCCAGTGATGAGGGATGGAGAGGAGGGAAGGGGAAAGGAGGGGAAAGGTTGGTATCATAGTTTAGATAAGATATGCATAGCTAGGCCTCAGGTGACTCTGCTTAGCCCCCAGCTGGTGGCACTACTTGAGAGAGTGCCAGTACTTGGTGGCACTACAGAAGCTTCAGGAGGTAGGGCCTACCTGAAGGAGGGAGGCTACTTGGGGACACTTCGCTAGGGACTGTATCTTGTCCCGGGCCCCTCAATGGGAAGGTGGACTGCTCTGTTCCCCCACCATGCTGTTCTGCCTCTCAGCCCCACAGCAATGGGCTAAGGCAACACAGACTAGAATCTCTAAAACCGTTAGCCACAGTAGTGCCTTCCTTCTGTTAAGTTGCTCTGTCAGTGTCCTGTCACTTCGAAGTCTCATGAACACACGTAGATAGAAAGAGAAAAGCTGAACTCGGAAAATGTTTCTATCCCTGCTACAGACGAGCTCAGTGACCCTGGTCAATTACACCGCTTACCTACAAAACGATGAGCGGAACGGTCTGTGCCCAGGACTTAGCTCAGCAGACACACACTGCCCAGAGTCACTGGGCGCTAGTGGCTACTCTCCTGTCTTAGTTCTTCCCCACTTTGATGGAGGTGGGTCTTGTATCTTATCTGTTGCTTTCATTGGTTAACTAATAAAGAAACTGCCTAGGCCCATTTGATAGGCCAACCCTTAGATGGGTGGAGTAAACAGAACAGGATTGGGGGAGAAAGGAGCTGAGTCAGTGAGTCGCCATGATGCTCCCACTCCAGCCAGACGCAGGTTAAGATCCTTCCTGGTAAGCACACCTCATGGTGTTACAGGGATACTAGAAATGGGTTAGATCGATATGTAAGAGCTAGCCAATAAGAGGCTACAGAAAATGGGCCAGGCAGTATTTAAATGAATACAGTTTCCGTGTAATTATTTCGGGCATAAGCTAGAGCCATGTGGGCGGCCGGGTGCCAGGGACGCAGTCCAGCCGCCCCATCTTCAACACCACTTTCCAGTCACTTCTGAAGCGGCCCCTAGAAATCTCTTTTGTACACTTGTATACTTCCAGTCATTCTTCTGCTCAGAAAGAGTTGCTGGCTTTTCTAGAAGCTACACACAAAGTCCAACCACCTGGCACTTAAAAATCACTCAAGTTAATGTCTATCTTTTATTACCTTTTTTATTTTTTTTTTGGAGTCACATTTTTTACTGTGATGAGGACTGACAGCCAAATATCACTTCCTTCCACCTGCGCACTCAGGCAGACTACACACCCACTCCCATTTGGTATGTGTGATCATGAAGTTCCATTCATGGAGGCGAGGACCTGAAGACAGCTCTCTGCTGCTCCATGCTTGCTCCTCTCTCTTCCCACCTCCTGCCCTCAGATCTGTACATCTATGTTTGCAATGTCAAGGTCTAGGGGACAGAATCTGTACAAAGCAGAAGCAGTGCAAGTCTCTAGAACAGCATGAAGAAAAGGAGTTGCCATGCTGTGGCCAAGTGTCCAGGGCCATTTACATACTGTCCTGCACTGCTGTGGACAAGAAATTTCTCCTGCAGTCCTCAGAATGGGGAAAGTGGACTTCCCATAGTAACCTAGCCTACTCTAATTCAGTGAGTCTGATCCTATTTTCTACAAGAAGCACACAAAGGCTCTCTGGACAAGGAAGCATCCTGACACTTATATGATCTCTAGTTTTCCACAACACTGGCATTGGAGACAAGAAGACTCAGTAATGCAGGGCTATCCTCTCCCTTTGGGCATCAGCTATCTGTCACTCAATGCTCACTTAACACCTAGGACTCTGTACATTACTTCCTCTTTTTGAAAAATCTGTGTATGTGTGCGCGCGCATGCGCACATGCACACGCACATGATCACATGCCACCAATGCAGGCATGTTCATGTCATGCTGCACTGTAATGGACAACTTGTAAAAAAAAAAAAAACCAAAAGGACAAGTTGTGTTAGTCCCACCTTGCCTTTTACTTTGTTTGAGAAGGCTAAGACGGCCTTCAAGCTTCAGTTGATCCTCTCTCCTCTCACTGCAGGAGATGCATGCCTCTGCCATTGGTTTCTGTGGGTTCTGATGACCTAATCTCAGGTCCTCATGCTTGCGTGACAAGCCCTTTACCCACTGAGCCATCCACTCTCTAGCACAGCCCCACACATCCTCATCCACCCTGGGAGAGTGGCACTGTGTGTCTAGCTGTATTGATGCTGGTCTTTTCAAACCAGAGATGGTCTTTTCCCTTTGCTAATGGTATTCACTTTATTTAATAAAATTCTACCCAGTACCTTTCTTTACTTAATCTTATTGTTCTCATTTAATTTTAAATTATGCTTTAATAGTTGGTGTGGTCATGGACACTATCTCTCAGAGTTTATACATAGACAGATACCTGGAAGGGCTTCTTAGGGTTTGTAACACAAGGCACAGATACACAAAAATGAGCATCATTTAAATAGACTTGCACTTTCTCTTATTGGAACTGAACACACTCTGAATACCTGCCATCCAAAACATGGATCAGGAAACAGGAGTGGTCTCTTTATTTTTTAAAAAAGATTTATTTATGTATTTTATAGATATGAATACTCTATTTGTATGTATGCTTGCATAACAGAAAGGAACACATTGGGTTGAAGAGGGCACCAGATCTCATTTATAGATGGTTGCTAGGAATTGAACTCAGGACCTCTGGAAGAGCAGTAAGTGCTCTTAACTGTGGAGCTATCTCTTCAGCCTGAGGAGAGGTCTTTCAATGATGAAGTCATTGGAGATCTGCCCTTACGAAAATTGGATTAGTTTTCTTTATAAAAGTAGAAGGGGTTAGCTGGGCGGTGGTGGTGCATGTCTTTAATCCCAGCACCCGGGAGGAGAGGCAAGTGGATATCTGTGAGTTCAAAGCTAGCCTGGTGTACAGAGTGAGTTCCAGGATGGCCAGAGCTGTTACATAGAGAAACCCTGTCTTTGAAAAAAAAAAAAAAGTAGAAGGGGCTGTTTCATTTTCTGCCATGTGAGTGTACAGAGACATGCATACAACACAGCCATTATCCTGTCTATAAAAAAGGCCGCTAACACTGCTGCATACGCAAGTGCCTCAGACAGGTTGCACATTGCCTGTCAAAGGAAGCATACATGAAAAACCAGCAGTTCCATTCCCAGACATACAACCAAAAGAACTGTACAGGAGGAACATCAAGAGCCATGCATGAGAATGGTCACACAGCCCTCCTGTGACAGCAAAAAATTGGAAACAATATAGATGTTCATTAAAAGTAGATGGCCACACTGTTCATTCATAGAGCAATGACAGCATACCAACGTGTTGGATTTTTTCTGTCTGCCTTGCTAAACCTCACTCTGCCTCCTACCATACCATCTGGAATCAGAAAGAATGAGGTAAAGATACTGAGCATGGTAAAACGGTTTGGTTTCCTTGTTTTTGTTTTTTTGCATTTACATGTGCACATGCATGAATCTGTGTATGTATATGCATGCATAAATGCAGATCAGATGACAACTTGTGGGAGTATGTGTGTGTGCACTCTCAAGCACGTGTATGTGCACTCTCAAGCACGTGTGTGTACACCTGTGTATGTGTATGCATGCAATGTGTAGATCAGAGGACAACTTGTGGGAGTGTTTGTGTGTGTGTACATGTGTGTGCATCTCTGTATGGTATATGTGTATGTATGCGACATGTAGGTCAGAGGATAGCTGTGGGAATCAGATCTCTCCTTCTGCTATCTTCTGTTATGTGGGCTCTGATGTGGGTCATCATGTGTAGCCCCAAGTGCTTTTACCCATAGCCATCTTGCCAGCCATGGTCATGTTTATAGAAGGAGATATCCTAATTGTGAGACAAGAGAAAATCCTTAGAACAGCAATATATCAGGTGACAGGTTCATAATTTACCTCACCATGTATGAAACAAGGGTAAATGATGAGGTTAACCAAACTAAGAAGTTTTCCTCTTCTATTTCTCAGTATTAATAGCAGTCCAAGACATGGGAATTCACGGCTGATATTAAAAATCGAGTTTTCACCTGTCCCATAGGAATCTTATTTGTAGTAATGATTGAGGCAACATTTTATCTACCCTTGAAGCTAAAACAAAAAAAAAACATATCACAATTATTTATGCTAAATGAACAAAAATTCCTACAACATATACAGACACAAGTACTCACTTGGCTGACATGCACTGGTGTTAAAATTAAGTCCAGAACTCCAGACCAGCCAGCAAACACACCAAGTGGTATCGCATACGCTAAAGCAATCATCAAAAACCTCAGATTGCTGCAAAAGAAAACATTATTACAAATTTAAAATGTAGAACTTAAACTATTGATGAAACTCTTAAGTCATTTTGAAACTGTAACACAGAATTGAAATAGGATATATGTGTCCATCTTTAAAGAAACTCAAGATTCTTTAACCTGTTAATTTTTCCTAAGAACGCAGCCCTAAATGGGATGATTTTTACCACAGCCCTGCGCTCACAGCTCAGCAGGTGGAAAGACTGTAAGTGTACGGGTTGGCGGACGACTCCAGGGGAACGCCATTTTCCAGACATAACACGGCAGACACACATAAGAACTAGAGTCCGTGTCAGCATACACAAGACCTGCACAGGTTCAAACCAGACAAAATCCCAGCATGGAGAAGGGGAGTGGACACAAAGTCCCATCCCTAATCAAGAAGCCATTTGTAAGAGATGTCGGGAGAGGGAAAACCAGTTTTCTTTAATGGGGTGACAATGGTCAGCACCAATCAATCACACTCCAGGGCAGGCCCTGTGCTCAGAAACAGTTGGCCAACCCAAAACGAACTCCGCGATTTTGTTCGTTTATTTACTTTCTTCTGTTTGTGTTTGTCTTTCTTCAGAGAGAAAATATGAACCTGGGTGGAAAAGAATAGGGGCGAGAATCTGAGGAGAGCTGGAGGAGGGGAGAATGCGATCAATACATAGTATAAAAATTACAAAACAAAAATCCAACAAATCACACCAAAAGTATCCTTTTCACTTATATTTTTTAAATTTCCAGTGTTTGCTGTGTTATATTTTATGTGATATGTTGTATTTGCAGGATGATTGGTTTGAATTTGGGGCAAGTTTGGGTTACACAGTGAGTTCCAGAATAGACTGGGTTATTATACATCCCATCTTAAAAATTCCAACCAAAACAAAATAAAAGAAAAATCCATACAGCACCTAGGAATAAGCCAGGAAGGTCAGTCACACACACACACACACACACGGGGTGGGGGAGTGTGTGAAATTTTAAACCTAATTAAGAGAGCAAAGACAATCTAAGTAGACAAGCAGTCCACACTATCAGCCTACATTGATCTGTAAACTCACTGTGATCACAGCTAAAATCATACTTGTATTTTTCCTGGAAACTTAAGAAATATGAAAAAATGAAATTCTTTAAAAAGCTAAGTCACCCTTAAAAAAATAAGAAGATTAACGGAGAAGCCCCTGTCCTGAGACAGTAAGATTAACTGCTTGGCTAAGACAGTGAGAGTGTGGCATTGGCTCATGACAAAGAGGACTACGGAGAAACACAGACCAGGACACAGAAACTGCACACAATGAAACAGCACTGCCCACCAAGTGCCAAGGATGTCTCCAGATGTTGTTCCCAGACGAGGAAAAACACCTCCTATACCACTGTCAACAGCATTTACTAAGGCGGACTACAACCCGGATATGAAACGGAAAACAGAACAACTATTTAAAAAAAAAAACTCATGAGGCCATAGGAAATGTAAATACTTGGGCTTGGAGAGGTTGCTCTGTGGTTAAGAACACTGGCTGCTCTTCCAGAGGACCTGGGTTCAATTCCCAGCACTCACATGGCAGCTTACAACTGTCTGTAATTTCAGTTCCAGATAATCTGATACCTTATACAGATATACCTGCAGGCAAAACACCAATGCACATACATTTAAAAAAAATCATTTAAAAAAACTTTTAAAAAAGAAAATGTAAACTCTGACTTGTCAGGAAATTATTGCTAGGACCTCCTAAGGTATGATGACATTACACTTATTACAAGAGTTCTAAACAGTCAGGGGCTGATGCAGGCGGTTCCAGAATTTGAGGGAAGCTTGGGTAACATAGTGAGATCCCATCTCAGTTTTTTAAAGGTCTGTGTATTTTAACATAAATTACACATACTGCAGCATTTCTGGGTGAAGTTGACTGTCCTTGGGTGAAGGGAGTGGGGCCGAGATAAACAAGGTGGCTGTGCACCAATAACTGCCGGTCTGAGTTCTGGGGAGGGGGTTATATTATTCCACCTTGTACATCTTATAGTGTTCTAAAACCGAAAGCTTACAATGTGGTTCCTTTGGCACCGTGCTTGTGTAGCCTGCAGTTCCCAGCCTCACACACTGTAGCACACGTCTGTAACCCAGCACTCACGAAATGGAGACACACGTAGGTGGAGGCAGGAAGATCTGAAGTACAAAGTCAGTCCTGACTACACAGTGAATTTGAGGCCATCCTGATCAAAATGACACTCTTTCTCAAACCAACCAACCAACCAACCAACCAACCAACCAACAAAAACCAGTCAAACAGAATGGAGCACATAATCTGAGCACAGATAACATAGATAAATTATATTAATTATATTTACAAAGACAAAGAGGTGAAGAAACTCACAAAGGCACCTGAGAAACGGGAGGGGGGTGAAAATAAAATGAAGGGTAACAGTGTTGATGTGCTCCCAAGAGCAGATTCGACTCTAAAATGCAAAATCAGCAGCCGTCACCAAGCATGACACTGGTGTACAAAAGGGGCAAAGGTCACATTAGGTCACACAGGCAAAAGCCTGTTAAAAGTAGCAAACTGCATGGTGGGACCCTGGAGCGGAAATGCTGATGGGTTTGATGCCTCCAGGTAATGAAATTACAGTTTTCAGAGCCAGCTTTTTAAAATTAAAATGTCTTTAAAAATCAAAAGAAGAAGTAAGGATTTCTGAAGTTCTTTGAAAAACCAGAGGAAATTATCCTGTAGGTTTGAGGTATTGGCCCCCAGAATCCCCCTAAGTGCCCAGAAGTATAGAAGGTTACCAGGCTAAATAACAAACCACAGTACAGAGTGCAGGCTTTGGTGGTCCTCATGAGGAAGAGGACCACACTCCACTCTACACAAACACAGAGCCCTGGCTGGGGGACATCCTGGTCACGGGAATAAAGTTACTCTTCTTTCCTGTCGGAGCGATTTGTTGGTAACTCAGCAAAACGAGGGCTTCACATTTCCGATGGAATAGTCAGCTAGGAGCTTTGCCCACTGACAGTTAACTTCTGCTGTTGGCTTTGCCGTGAGAAAAATTTAGATAAACAGCATTTTAAAGAGTTGTTATTTTAAACTATCACCTTGTGAATGTGTGCTACAGACCCCAATTAACAATTTTTGTTACAGTTATTTAATTATCGTGGCTATGAAAGACAGAAAGGGGCAGAGATGGGGGTAACGTTCACGAGTCTGCTCTTCCTGTCCACCATGTGGATCCTGGAGATGGATCTCAAAGCACTGAATTTGATGGTGAGCGCCTTTATCTACTGAGCCATCTTGCTGCTGCCCATGATGCTTTTTTAAATTAATTTTTAAATTCTATGTACATTGGTGTTTTGCCTGTATGTATGTCTGTGTGAGGGTGTCAGACAGTTTTGGGCGGTCATATCCCCTGGAAGAGCGGCGCGTGCTCCCCACCTCTGACCCATCTCTGTACCCCACAAAGCTTTTCTCACTCTGTTATGTGGAAGGGCAGAGCACATGGCGCTATGGAGAAGTGGATCCTCAAAACCTTCTCACTGTACTTTAGAGTAAGGGATTTTATTTTATTTGGTAACGTCTCCACAAATACATACCATTATCACATGCAAAAACACGGTATTTCCTACCTTCATCTCACTTTGTCTAAAAAATGGTGTTCAACTCATTAAATTAATTGGGCTGTGAACTATGTGAAATGGGACTAGACAAACAAGGAACTTAATTTTTAATTTCTTCCTTTTAACTAGTTTTAGCCTAAATTTTAAACCACAAGAAACAAAAAGCATGTTTCCACTAAACTTTATTTATCTGCTAATTTATGCACACTGTGGGAAATGCAGCCCAGGCCTGCACGCGCTAGGCACTGTCCAAACTGTACAAACCCCTGTGCGTAAGCTTTACGTAAGACACTATAGGGGCACACACTGTGGCCACTGACCGTCCTGGCGTCAATGAACTGGTTCCATCCCCATTCTCTTCCACACGCTGCTCTACTACTGTAATCCACCACTTGAAGAAGCATGCCGCAGATATCACGAGTGGCAGTACACCGCCCCAGAACTAATATCTGCTCTGCTGTGGGAAGATGCAGGCTGCTGAAGTGAATAGTGCTAAGAGACACTTTCAGCAGACCCACGGTGAACCCTGACAGACATTTGTCTTCAACAATCCAAATGGAACCGAGAGGCCAGAGGTGGTGTGCGCGCCTTTAATCCCCGCACTCCAGAGGCAGAGGCAAGTGGATTTCGTTATGTTTAAACCTAACCTGGTCTATAAAGCAAATTCCAGGACACCCGGGCTACAGAATAGGACACTGTCTTATACACAAACAACAAAAAGAAAATTAGCTGCTGGAAATTAGAGTTAAATGCCCAAAGAATGCCCCAAACAGCTGTAGACAGACCTGAAGTTAGGACTCAGGCTAGCTATCCAACACTTTGGTTCTTGCACAGAAAGAAAAGCGATTCTAGAAGATGAGATGGGAAGATTGTTATTCCAGCTATGGAAATTGGTTTTAATTTTGAGAGAAAAATAAAGACGAGTGTATTCTAAAGATGTGACAGATAGCCAACTGTGACCCCCAACAAGGCCTTCCTTTTAACATCAAGGACCTGTACAGTCAAGGCGTGGGAATACAATGATTTTGTTTTTTATTTTAAATGAAAAATAAACTGGGAAATATTGTTCATTGAGTACATTTCAACTATATATTTGATGGAATCTGAATATATAAACTAATTCCAATAAAAACAGAGTCTAAATTGAGATGTGTTCAAAAGTGAAAACACAGTAGACACTAAAAAAGTAATAGTAAAATATCCTATTAATAATTTTAATATTGATTACATATTAATGTGTTTTAGATATACGAGGTTGATTAAAATATGCTACCAAAATTAATTTTACTTATTCCCTTCTAATATTTCCTAGTGAGGTACTAAAATCTTTATGATAATGTATGTATGTGGGTTGGGTATTAATACTCAGAGTACAATCATATAATTCTTTATTGGAAAGAATTTTCCATAGGGGAAGGGATGGAAGAAAAAAAAAAGAACCAACTAGAAAGCTAATGAATTAGTAACAATTCCTGATCACTAATTAAGAAAGGAAATTCAGATGGTAACATCACAAGTCACATCCCATCTACAAGTCACAACCCACAGTGACATTTGATATGTTTGGAGTCAGGATAAGTCCTAGGGCTTTTGAGCCTTTGAGGGCAGAGCCTAGCTACAACCAAGTTAAACCAATAAATGAAGAGATATATTGCATTTCCCATTCTATGAGCCTAATGGGGGTTTTAGATGATACACAAAGAATTGTCATTTTATTACCTCGTATTGACGAGTGCCTATGTAATGTGTGTTGATATATAATAATAAAACCAAACAGTAAGAAAAATGTAACAAATACAAAAATTCTATAATTTTACAGACAATATGGTGTATCTATATAACAGAAATTAAGAGATCTGATTTTTAAAATACTAGTGAGTGATAATCTACAAGGAATACGGACAAAACAAAATTTCATGACATTTTGATGTATGAATTTTCAAGATATATTTTTGATAGAAAATTAAAGTAATTAGTATTTTAATTAATATTAACATCAATTAGTTACAATCTGATTAATGCTGAAAAATTATCACCTCAAATTATCCTTAAACATTAAGAATTAGGGGCCAGGGAGGAGACTTAGGGGGTAAAGCACTTGCCAAGCAAGGATGATGACATGAGTATGATCCCTGGGATCTGTGTGAAGGTGGAATGGAGAACTGACTTCATAAAGCTGTCCTCTGACCTCCATGTGTGTACTGTGGCACGTGTGTCACCTCCATATCCGTCACCCACACACAGAGACTCACAGACACACACATAGACACACACGGACATAGACAGACACATAGACACACATACAAACACACACAGGCACACACACACACACACACATGCACGCACAGTTACACTGACGGCAGCCACAGCCACAGACTGCTCACCTTAGTAATCTACAAAAGCTGCGCCGATAACTCAGCCGCTGGCTGGCTGCAGCAACACTGGGAGGAAGAGGAGGCCGGGGTGGAAAATAGGCGAGGGTGGCAGAGAATATTAGACAGGCAAATCCAAACTCTGAAAGAAAAATAAAAGTGAAGTGTTAACCAATGATACAAAAGTTAGTACTTACTTCTTTAATATCTAACTCTACAAAGACAAGCAAAAACTCCACTCAGCCCAGAGAAGAGGCTGGGTGTGTGGAGACCTAAGTTCCGCAGGCCACCAATAGGGGGCGCGTTATGAACAAAGATGCACAGTGGTGCCTGGCACACACCAGCGATCCAGAGGCCCAAACCCTGCAGCAGAGATTCCGAAGCAGGTCTAAGACAACTCTAATAAGCATGGTACTCAGGAAGAAGGGATACAGAAGGAGACTGAAGAGGGTAGGGTTCTGTCTCATGGAAGACAGGGCATCATTCTGATGCACAGGTAAGACAGATTCAATTCACACACTGTGCGGGAAAGTTAAACAGGACAAAGAAGCATCTAAAAGTAAGAAACCAAGAGACTGAAAACGCTAACAGAATGCTCCCTTTTCTCCTCGGTCCCTGCTATGCCAAATCCTGAAATATAAATCTCCTCGTGTAACTTGGGGATGAACTTCAGAGTGTGGCCTCAGCCCATGGAGAGGCCTGCTCTGGAAGCTTCCGTAGGCTGGCTTCCCTGGCTCTACGGATCCTCACTAGATCTGAACTACTCTATGTTTCATCCGTCTGGCTGCCCAGGCTCTCTCCCTTCACTGGAGTCTTCTCTGGGTCTCCCCTCATCTCCTGTGCCCAGTGGGCTTTGCTGGCTCCTGCTCACCTCCGGGTTCTAGGTCAGAGGCTAATCTCTAAGGAGCTCCACCGTGCACTCAGTGGAGACAGGCATGCACTGCAGAGCTTCAGAGCCCGGGCATGGCCATCCCAGTGCCCAGGCAGGGGCAAGCATACAGGAGGAGTCCGATATTTAGCAAGCAAGTTAAGGCAAAATTCAGTATAACCTGGTACCTTATGTTTCTTTATCAACTCCATTTTCTGCTGTTTGCTACTGACACACAAATAGTCTCATAGTCTCATGTATAGCACTGGAACCGTATCAAATTAGGGGGTCACACCCTAGATACTCTCATACCTTCTCTGCCCTTCAGGGTCCCCTGCATGAAACACCCTCACTCATTTGAACATTTGGTAAACAGTTATGATACCTATATAACATGATAACTATATTAATTATTACAATTATTATATCATAATATATTACTATATCTATATTTTTTTTTGATTTTTCGAGACAGGGTTTCTCTGTAGCTTTTGGTTCCTGTCCTGGAACTAGCTCTTCTAGACCAGGCTGGCCTCGAACTCACAGAGATCTGCCTGCCTCTGCCTCCTGAGTGCTAGGATTAAAGGCGTGCGCCACCACCGCCTGGCTATCTATATATTCTTAATTTAATTCATTATTATGTTCTTGGTAAAACTTTCCTTAACACCTCAATTTCTCTCTAAACCCAAGCAGGTTTTGTTCCTCTACCTTGGACGTCCCTAGTTGTACTACAATGATCTCAACACTGATCTCACCACCCCTCCGTGCTGAGCACTATGCTTAGATACAGCAAAGATGTATAAAAACAGGAGCAAGAAACAGGCATATGGGGCGGACATAAGAAAAAGCTATAAGGGTGGAGTATAGGGCTGGACTAGAGACAAGGGAATGGATGTAAGAGAACTCTTTAGAAAGGTCGCTGTCTCTGATTAATAAGACTAACATGCATAGCCAAATCTAGAAGACTATGGAATATGTTATAGAGTGCTTTACTGTAAATAGATTAAAAGTATAAAATTAACAAAGAGTTTTCTATGTAGCAAGCTCATGCTACATTTAGTGACTTTCTAGGAAGGGTTGTTTCAAGCTAGTATCTCCATATAATACAATAAACATACAGTCTGTGATATGATCTGGCACACCAGAACTAGAGAGCCGAGACTGGATTGGATACCAAAGAAAACCAGGAAGAAAAAGCTCCACAGTACCTGCATACAGCACAGTCTCGATGCGGTCTTTGATATGAGCCCGGCTACTCTCTGCAGCCAGAAGGGGCGATGTCCCATTGGGAGCTGGAACAACAAGGGGCCCAACGAGGAACGCACATGCTCCACCGAGGTAACTCAGCATTGATGCAATTGCTGTGGCCGTGGCTCGTTCATCTGCAGAGAACCATGTCGTAGAGAGGAACGGGGCTGCATTCATGACAGTTGGACCTGCCAGCCCGTTTAATATCTGTCCTCCGTGGATTAATCTGGAATTAGGAAAGTTACAAGGCAGGACGATATTTGAAACAAGCATTTTCTAAATCAAAAGGATATTGTTAAGCAAACAGCAGTTTAACCACGGAGATTAAAATGTATATGTAAAATAATGGCATTCTGAGAAGGTGAGCCGCTCTCAATGGCATGGTGACTCTCTGGGAGGGATGCTAAGTGCACCTAGGTGCATTTACTCACTTCACAAACACTAAACTAAGAACCTGCTGTAGCCTTGGCGTGGTGGCTTGAATAGGAATGGCCCCCACGGTCTCTTAGATTTGAATGGTTGTTCAACAGGGAGTAGCACTATTAGGAGGTGTGGCCTTGTTGAAGTAGGTGAGGCCTTGTTGGAGGAAGTGCGTCACTGGGGATGAGCTCTGGGGTTTCAAATGCTCAAGCCAGGCCCAGTGTCTCTTTCTCTGTCTGCTACCTACAAATCCAGATGTAGAACTCTCGGTTCCTCTCCAACACCATGTCTGCCTGCATGCCACCATGCTTCCCACTATGTTAACAGACTACATCTCTGAACTGTAAGCCAGTCCCAATTAAATGCTTTCCTTTATAAGAGTTGCCATGGTCATGGCGTCTCTTCACAGCAGAAGAACACTGACTAAAACACCTGGTTCATTTACCCATTATTGTTTCAATTTGTCAAAACAGGAGAGCCTAGGCTTGGAAGAAACTTGCCAAGGTGCTAACAAAGCAAGTCAAAAATTAGATTAAAAGTGCATTGTTTTTTCCTAGTAGACTACTTGCCATTCATTAACAGTCCTTAGAAATGATTCAGGTGAGCTCAATATTTCATGCCCACTCTATGCCAAGCTTTGAATGCTATCCATATACAAAATAGTCACCAAGACTCTTCTAATGCCAGACAGAAGGTGCTCTAGCCTGGGTGGAGACCCAGCATTTCAATTAACCTGGTTCACTCACTTGATGCACCTAGGGACCAGCCCTGAGACGGTGGACGCACCTAGGGACCAGCCCTGGGACGGTGGACACAGCTAGGGACCAGCCCTGGGACGGTGGACACAGCTAGGGACCAGCCCTGGGACGGTGGACACAGCTAGGGACCAGCCCTGGGACGGTGGACGCACCTAGGGACCAGCTCTGGGACGGTGGATACACCTTAGGTGGTGCTAGAGAGACAGACAGGCAGAATAATTCATTCTTTAATGAGACAGGAGGAATCATTTGTTCTTTAATGAGATACTGAACTTTTCCTCCTCAGAATTCGTGCTCCAGAGCATCAGCTTAGAAGGCCGCAGCCATGTAGGTGGTAAGCCTGCCTGCTTTGCTGAATTATTAGAGTGAGACTCTCTCTCCTTTTCATCTCTTTTCTAAGCACCAGTTGGCTCCCTGTCCACCCTGTGTCTGGCCTATATGCCAGTACAAATGGCAATGCTTTTCCCCTTCTCTTCCCATCGCCTCCTCCAGGCAGCTGCTGAAGTTTTACAGCCTGCCTGCTCTGGAGATTTACAATAAAATGTTTTCCATTTTAGTCCATACTTGAATTCTTTTACTAAAGAGACTAAGAACCCTAAGGTGGGACCCTGATTCCCCTGCATCACTATCTGGATCATGTGAGCAACTAGAGGTCTGAATCGCCCTGGGCACTGAGGCTCCACTTCTTGTACTTAACGAGAGGTAGATTTAGATTCCGTGTGCACTTCCTGGAACCTTCAGCTAATGAGACCTTTTAAAGGTATGTGTGTGTTTTGAGGACTGTACCCAGGGCCTCATGGCCCCACAATTCCAATGCCCTCCCTTCTGACTTCAGTTGTACGGGTTAGTGAAGGACAGGCTCACTTTTCCTAATCAGCTACCTAGCACTCCTATCTCTCGCTGCCAAACCCTAGGCCCCTTCAACACTCCTGCTCTCAACACTTCTGCTCACATCCCAGAGCAATCAGGTGTTCATGGAAGTCTGGGCAAGAAAGGAAGGCAGGTTGGTGCCTCTGCTGTGGAGGAAGGGGCCCAGCAGGTGACCTTCTCCTACCTGAGCTTTTTAAGTAGCGCATGCATTTTCAGTTCTTTCTCTCTTTTTACTTTCTAGTAACTGGTATCTTAAGCCATTTAGAAAAAACATTTCCTGAATGCAGAAAGAAATAATAAACCAACATGGAGGAGGAGGCAGGGGCCTATGCGGGAGCTAAGAAATGAAATATGCAAGCCAGGTCTGCTCTTCTCCCCATGAATGCTGGGTGGATTATCTGGAGGGAAAATGGCTCTAAATGCCATTTAATATTCCTAGGTTCAAAGATGAAAAAAGTTAAGATCTCTTGTGTAAGAGAAATAATTTGCTAGGTAAAGAATTGAATTCAAAATGTTTATGTGATGAATTGGTTCCTCTAAAGTCAGCAGATCCCAAGATACCCACAGCAATTCTATCACGTGGAACCTTCTCCACTGTAGACCTGTTTAAGCACAATTAGCAAGCAACTAAACTGTTTAAAATCCTCAAGTCAGCAGGGTATGGTGGCGCACATGTCTGATCCCAGCGCTTAGGAGGCAAAGGTAGACGGATCTCTGTGAGTCTGAGGCCAGCCTGGTCTACTGAACAAGCTCCAGGGAAACCAAGGCTACACAGAAACCCCGTCTCAAAACGAATAAAGAAAATAAACCCAAAATAATAAAATCCTCAAGTCACTCAAATGCATACATGAGATCAATAAGTTTTTAGAGATTTCAATTTAGCAATACAAAAAAGCAAAATCAGGGCTGGCAAGATGGCTTCATGTGCTTACTGCCGAGCTTGACGTCACAGTTCAATCCTTGGGAACCACAAGTGAAAGAGAGTCAGGGCTCCCACAGGCTGTCCTCTGACCTCTATAACCAAGACATGACACACATGTACTGTCCCCACCACACTCCCCATACTAAGGGGGAAAAAAGGCCATTGTAAGGTCAATATGCCGTACTGTCACAGCACGCTGGGCAGGGACAGGGCGGAAGATAAGGCAAATTTGTTTCTGGCCAGTAAGCCACGTGACACAGCAGGAATGGTTAGACACTGCCCTGGGCTATTCAAAGGGTATAAAGCTTCCTTCCCAGAAACAGCACACTGGATGGGGTCTGTCCTCTGGGCCCGTGCCAGTCTGTCAGCGCAGCTGGATTCCCTCTTTTCCTCCCAGCCTCCTCACCTCTGTCACCAACCTCAACTCCTCTGGCTTCCTTTCTCCCACCAATCTTCTCTTTTCTCCCACCACTGTAAGCCAGTGGAAAACGGATGAGACCTCACTTCTTAAGCATGGGATAAATTTAGGCTTTCCATAGCAAGCAGTGAGGAGAATAAGATGGAGGCCCCTCTGTACCCACAAACCTGGAAAACAGCGACAAGAATGTGCACTGTCAAGGTTTGCTAGCAAGGCGCTGACCATGAGGGATCTGAATCCTACGACGGCCCTAGGCACCTCTGCCTTCAGTTAGGGCCCTGTACACAGAGAGGACAAGCCCTGAGGGACACGCAGAATGGCACTCACGTAAAGCTGCACCGCTTTTCATATTATTCACTATTATTAGATTTTTCAAAAAAAATGCCAACAGCTCAAGTTCAGACCCAAGAGCTACACTCTGTGTTTTCTAAGTACCTGATGTTTCGATTTGCATTTAATGATATTCTGCTATCTCATCCTTTAGCTTTCTGGCATCATGGAACAAACACCTACGATTTCTAAATGATTCCTATGCATGATATGTTTTATCATTTAAATTTTTATGGCTAAAAGTGACTTCAGACCAAGAGGTGCACGGAGCCCAGAGCACTTCCATCCTGAGCGCAGCCCTACTTTACCAGCCCCCAGGGTATGACTTGCACTGCTGATGCCAGAGACTGACATTTTTAAAAACATAGCAGATATTTCCTTGGGGTAAGCCAG
Source organism: Neodon shergylaensis (assembly GCA_025134845.1). NCBI lineage: Eukaryota > Metazoa > Chordata > Mammalia > Rodentia > Cricetidae > Neodon > Neodon shergylaensis. Next base: position 70,480 of record JABTXL010005656.1, on the reverse strand, counting down.
TGTTCTTTACTTAAATTCTATTTTTAAATATGAAATATTTTAAAGTTCATAAAAAATTACTTACCTCTTAGACTTAATATGCCAACAATTCAGAAACGTTCTCCCAATTGCTAACCTCCCATCAACATAAACTCACTGGACACTGAAAACAGGAGAAGAGCTAGAAATAGCCTGCCTTCTTTGTAGCCCAAGAACGGTTCAGAACTAACTCTAGGAAAAGGGAAGTTAGGTGAGGAGAAACAGAAACCCTGGCAAAGTCCCAAGCTTGGACACTTTGTTAGAGCTTCTATTTTTAAATGAAAACTTAACACACTTCCAAACCTTTTTTTTAATATTTTATTTATTTATTTATTATGTATACAGTGTTCTATCTGTGTGTATGCCCACATGCCAGAAGAGGGCACCAGATCTCATTACAGATGGTTGTGAGCCACCATGTGGTTGCTGGGAATTGAACTCAGGACCTTTAGAAGAGCAGGCAATGCTCTTAACCACTGAGCCATCTCTCCAGCCTCCCCCCACACTTCCAAATCTTTAAACAACTTGGCCAATTAATGACTAAATTACAAACACCCCAAGTATCCGCAATGCTCAAGGCAGCTGCAGCCGTCACTGAAGAGAACATAAAGCTTGGGCCCTAAAGACACTCTACATAGGAACGTCTCTAACACCAAGAGAAAGGGCAGGGAAATGGTAGTGAGAAGACTCAGCCTCTGGGCTCTCCTGACTTCCTTAGCTGTATAACCTTTGCTGAACCACTCATTCATCTGTTTCAGTTTCCACAAGGCTCTTTATCATTCTAACGGGCTGTTTCACAAGGCCCAATACAACAATCTTTTAGCAAGATACGGGAGGAAAATGGATTTAGTCCTGGTCTGAGAGAAGCCTGCATCCCCTCAAACTGCCTCGTACCCTTTTTTCTTTTATTTCATCCTCTTGATTAAAAGTATATGCATTCATAGCAGAAAAATTGAAAAGAAATGCAGAGAAGAAAAACTTCATCCATAGACTCCACACATCACTTTGGTGGCTGTTACTACTATCTTTTTTTTCCAGTTGTTTAATGGTCAACAATCAGGTGGGGCAATCACAGATATTATATTGAATATACAAGTTTTATGTAGTAAATTATTTTGACTTTTCGTACCTCAAAGCATTTTCTCATTTCATTACTTTTATTATCATAACCATTAATGGTATGCGGCATCTTAAGATAGATGTGTAAAAACATTTACCTAAGGTCATCAAGTTTTTGATAACTTATCTTTTTAATAGTAATACTGTTGGTGGCAGTCATCATAAGTAAATATTAGCCATTATCCAAATTACCTCTCTGGAGCCAGTAAGGCAAAGGAAGCACCCGAGGTGCTGCAAAACACACTCCACAGAGTTCTGCTGAGGAGTCTGCAGTAATTCACATTTGCATCAATGAAAGAGCCTCCTCAAACTGCCTTGCACACCGACATTACACACTCATGCGCGGGCACACATGTACCCGTGCACACACATATTCATGCCTCTCATACTAGTTTTCTACTGCTATTTTAATTAATTACCTCCTCTTTATTTTTACTGCACGCTTTGGAAAATCAGAAGCTTACCTTCGGTCTCAGGAAAACCAAGATGTGGCAAGGCTGCTTTGGGGGAGGAATCTTTTTTTTTCCTTTACCAGCTTCCAGCAGCTCCCCATTTTGAGACCTCCCTGTGCTCCTCTTTGGGCTCTGTTAAAGAGTCTTGCGATTCCACAGGCCCTACTTGAACAACCCGGGGTTCTCTCCCCGTTCTCAGGTCAGCTGATTAGCAAGCTGCAAGACACTTTCTTTTCCTATAACAAATACCTCGTCTAGCCTACATATGAAGAAGGGGGGCACTTGCTTCAGAGTTTTAAGGGCTGACTCCCCAAATGTCATCTTTTAGGCCCTGTATTGAACACGGCTGTGTGGCTGCCCCAACTCATGCAGACAACAGTGACAAAGCCTGCATGGGAGAACAGACAATAGTCAACCCATGAGGCACTGGAGACAGGAAGGCCTGGTCTTGCGCCTTCTACAAGAATATTCTCAGATTACCATCCAAAGGGTCATGGAGGAATAACATGTGCCCCAAACAAATTAAGGACGTGCCATTACGCCTTACCTCCTTAAAAACATCATATTATACAAGGTTACATAAGATCATTTGCATGCATGTATATAATGTACTTAGTACACACACACACACACACACACACACCATGCTCCACTACCCTCGTCTACCCCTCCCCCGTCTCACCGGTCCCCTTTGCTCTCTAGACACTTTCACTTCTGGTTCCTGTCATCTGTATGTACACATATGGCTTTGTGTCTCTATAGCGACTGGGATCCACAGATGAGAGAAAACATATGGCATGTGTCTTTCTGGGAATGACTTCATTAGTTTACCATGGTTACATCCATTTTCTGGCAAACAACTTTACTCTGCTATTCTCTATGTCGGAAAAATCAGACTATGGATGTAAATCTCACTTGTCCATTCTTCTGTTGAGAGACACCCGGGGTGGATCCATAACTCAGCTCTTGTGAATGGTGCTGCAGCAAACACATGTGCCTGCACCTCTGCAAGGCAAACACCGCAGGAGGTACAGCTAGGTCACATGGTAGTTCTATTTTCAGTTTTCTGAGAAACTTCCACACTGATTCCCAGAGTGGTTGGACTAGTTTTTACTCCCACCAGCAGCGATGAAGTTCCCTCTGTCTGCATCTAGGGCAGAACTTGCGGTTACTTCTGTTCTGACTGGGGTGAGGAGGAATGCCAATGGAGCTTCAAATCTGCATCTCTGATGGCTCGTTATAGTGAACGTTTTCCCCACGTTTACTGGCTATTCGTATTTCACTGTTTGAGAACTGTCCGCTCATTTCCTTGGCTCATTAATTGACTGGGTTGTTTGTTGGCATCTGGTGCGATGAGTTCTCACACAGATCCTCTATCGCATATACAGTTAGCACTACATTTCTCTCCACGTGATCATTTCTTTTACTGTACAGAAACTCTTTAATTACATGAAATGCTATCTTTGTGCTCTTTCCTCTGTTGGAGTTTCTGGCCTTCCACTGGTCCTACTTCCTGTCAATACACAGTCTCAATACACAGTCACAATGGCCCTTCAGGATACATCACTTCATTCAACCGTAGCACTCCTTCATGATTAACATAGCAGTCACAGGTTCAGATCACATGGATCTAGTCTACCAACTACCTGTAAGTCAAAAGTCCTTCCTTTTATTGTGTTTCTTTTTGGTACTGTTGCTCTTTCTCTTGCTATGTTACAATTTTTCCTTGTTTGTGCAGAGGTGGATACACTGTGCAGTGTTTGTGGCAGGAGGCACTCTGTGGGTGTGGATGTGCATGTGCATATGTGCACAGACGGGGAGGCCAGAGGCCTGTGTCAGGTGTCTTCTCTGACTGCTTTTGAGCCATGGTCTCTCACTGAACTCAGTGCTCACTGACTGGCTAGAACGGTTGGCCCCCAGCTCCAGAGATTTGCCTGTCTCTACCCCTCACCCAGAGCTAGTGTTGTAGATGCACACTGATCACACCTGGCTTCTTTGTGCAGGTGCTGAGACATGGACTCAGGTAATAGCTTGTATGACACTCCACTGACTGAGCCGTCTCCTAGTCTGCTAATTTATTTTTGGAGCACAATAGTTAATAATTTGCAAACAGCCGCATCTGTCCATTTATCTCTTTATTATTTTCCTCAGAAAAGCACCCTCTGCAGGTAAGGGATAAACAGTCCCACATACTGTTTTGCTATTAAATATATAACTACTTCATCTGAATTTGTTTTGATACACCGTATGAGGTGAGAATACAAAATATTCTCTTCTTCCCAAGAAAGAACAGACAATGAACCATTCACCCATCTGTGCAGGGTAAGACACTGTCTTAATTTACACGTCCCTGCTGCTGCTTGCTATATCTAAGTTTGGGCTAATGACTTTATATTGGAAGGACTTCAAGGTCATGTCCCAACAAGATGTCATTTGAGCCAGTGTGTTCTGGGATCTACTTGCTACGACAGGTTAACCTGCTCCCCTATTGAGAAATTAGCCAGGAACTAGGAGCTGTACTCTCAAAGGCGTGTCATGAGTGGCACTACCCTCGTGGTTCGGCTGTAGGCCTAGAGGGCTGGCCACCTGTAAACTTAGAGTAAAGCAGTCACTTAAAATAACTAGGAGCCAGGTGAGGAAGCTGTGACATGCCTCTGAGTACTGTGGTCTGGATCTGGATCGTGTCCCCAGATCCCAGTGACAGGCCTGGATGCCAACCTAGGGTGAAACTTTTGGGAGGTGGAAGCGGTCACTTCCTGCCTTGTAGTGCCTTTGACCTGAGGCACTGTCTTATACCACAGGCCCAAGAACAACTCTGAGGGCCAACTGACCTGGGAGTAAAACCTCTGAAGCCATAAGCCAAAATAAACCACGCCTCCATTTAAGTTGTTTTTTTCTCTTTTTGTTTATTTTTAATTTTGATTTGTTGAGACAGGGTTTCTCTATGAACCATGGGTGTCCTGCCTCCTGAGTGCTAGGATCAAAGATGAAGACACCCCACTTGACCTTTTTTTAATCACTGTGGTAAACCACACTGACTTCAGGATGTCGCTGGGAGTAATACAGTCAGGAATGAGCTAGCTGGTGCGCAGGCATTAATGTGAGGTACAAAAGCTGGAGTCTCTTCCCCACTCAGGGCCTGCAACCTTAACTTAATGATTCCTGAGCACAGATACTGAAACTGAAACAATACAGAGACCAGATTGGTCCCTGCACAAGGATGACATTCAAATTCGTAAAATATTCCATATTTTTGTGGGGGTCATGGGAGAGGGAAGAGAAGAAGGAAGGGAGGGAGGGAAGCAGAGAAAACTGTATAGCACAATAAAAACAAGAAATACATATTAAAAACAATAATAAAAAATTGGAAAAAAACATACTCATCAAATTGGGGGAATAGGAGTTGGAGAGATGGCTCAGAATTTAAGAGTGTATATTGCTCTTGCTGCAGCAAACCCAAGTGTTCAGTTCCCAGCACCCACACTGGGCAGCTCACAACCACCTGTAACTTCAACTCCAGGGAGAACCAAGGCTTCTGGCCTCCATGGGCACCTTCACACACTCGTACACACCCACAAGTAGACACACACATAACACATAATTAAAAACCAGAAAAATAAGTCTGAAAAAAGGGATGGGCAGTAAAAGTAAAGAGGAGTAAAAACCAAACTAGGAGTAAAATTCTCTTGGTGTGGCTGCTCTCACATGGAAACCTCTTGACATAAACAGGCCTGGAGACCAGGAAATGCTTGAGGGGTGAACTGTGAAGATCCCACAAAACAGTCCCAGTTAAGATTGCTCAAAAAGCAACCTAAAGCAACCTCTGGGTCCCCAAATCTGCTCCTTGTAGAAAGTCAACTGAGAAAGTTGTGTCACCCCAAGAGGCATGCAGAGTTCAAAACAACACAGCCACTGAGGATAATGGATAAGAACAGGCCGGGCGGTGGTGGCGCACGCCTTTAATCCCAGCACTTGGGAGGCAGAGGCAGGCGGATCTCTGTGAGTTCGAGACCAGCCTGGTCTACAAGAGCTAGTTCCAGGACAGGCTCCAAAACCACAGAGAAACCCTGTCTCGAAAAAGCAAAAAAAACAAAAACAAAAACAAAAACAAACAAACAAACAAAATAAAACAGTCTTCCAACGGCTGAGGCCAAAAGTCCACAGAAAAATCAAGGGAGTTACAAAACCAACCAGACTGTGGGGTTTAACAGGACAGTCACTGGACAAGACTTTGGATATGGGAGTGCTTTGATGACATGCATGAGACTATCTGCATGGGAAGTGGAGAGTGTGTTTGATGACATGCATGGGGCTATCTGCATGGGAAGTGGAGAGTGTGTTTGATGACATGCGTGGGGCTATCTGCATGGGAAGTGGAGAATGTGTTTGATGACATGCGTGGAGCCTTCTGCATGGGAAGTGGAGAATGTGCTTGATGACACGTGTGGAGCCTTCTGCATGGGAAGTGGAGGCTGTGTTTGATAACACGCATGGGATTATCTGCATGGGAAGTAAAGAATGTGTCTTCTGTTGTAGCATCCTCAAGTTTTAACTGGATATCTGGAAGCTGAGCTATATTTTACCCTCTTCTGCAGATGGGTATGCCTGACCCCATGGTGAGCCTGTACCAATGAGAGGGAGAGCAGAAATAATGCATACAGCCTTTAGTCATCTAAATATGCTGTGAGACTCTATTCAGGGGTCAGCCCTAGTCACACAGCCAGGGTGATCATCCGAGAAAATGCTGGAACCACCATTTCTCTTAAGTAGCTCACTACCTTTCAGACTGAATCTGAAACACCTCATAATACTAATATTTGGAAGAAAACTAAAATTTTACTAAAGTATATTTTTAGTCTCTTTGTTAGAGAGACCAGCCTATACTTTATTAATACAAACACAGGCTGTTAAGTAAATATGACTGAATTATGAATTTAAATGATAGAATATGGAAATCAACATTTATTAAGTATGGCTACTATTTCCATTTTCGTAAATATTTTTCCCATTTTTCTTTGATTTTTGAGATTATAATACGATTACATCATTTTCTCCTGCCTTTTCCTCTCTTTAAACCCTTGACATTTTTGTTTTAAACACTGTGATGGTTAATCTTCATTGTCAACTTGCACACCAGGGAAAAGGAAATCTCAATTGAAGAAGTGCTTCCATCAAGTGACCCGTGGGCATGTCTGTGGGACATCTTCTTTATGGCTAATTGATGCAGGACGGCTCACTCACCGGTGGTGACGCCATCCCTGGGCAGGTGGTCTAAACTCATAGGAAGGCTGGAACAAGCCAGCCAAGCAGGAAGCACTGTTCCTCCTTGGTCTCTGCTTCAGTTTCTGCCTCAAACCCACACTCTGGTTTCTCCCAGTGAGGGATCGGGAAGAAGAAAGCCTTTCCTCCCCTACGCTGGCTTTGGTCAGTGTTTATCAGGACGAAACTAGGACCAAGCTTATTAATTTACAGGCTATCTAAAGCATTTCCCATTTTGCATTTTATGATTAATTTTGAAGCATAAAATTCAGGTGTTGATGCCAAAATATCAACTTACCCATCACCCTAATTCTAATCACAAGTGGTTGTTGCCCTTTGTGATTTCTGTACTGATTTCATGCTTAGGAAAAAAGTCTTTGGAAACAAGATTTACTTTGCTTTCTTTTGTCTCATTTGAAATCCCAAATTTTCAAACCTGTCAGGGATGTGCTTTGATGCGTGCTGCAGAGTAAGGACCCTGCTTTATTTCTAATAGCAACAATTTCAAGAACAGATACTCTACTTGGAATGACTCAACAAGCCAAAACAGCTTTTAGCCTATTTGGTTCACAGCTTTTTGCAGTGTATAAAATAAAATTTTATTTGTTTCAATGGTATTATGAGAAAAATATTCAAGACAAATCTTATTTTGAAGGAAAAAAGAAAAAGGCATTTTCAACAGCCTTTGAAATACTCTTAAAAATGTATTTTCTTCTTGGGGCAGGATGTGGATTCAGTGTAGAGTGCTTGCCAAGTAGGCAAGTTGGGGATGAATCCCTAAAACTACAGTAGCTAGGTGTGGTGGTGCACTTAGGAGGTTGAGTCCGGAGAATTAAATTCTAGGTCATCCTCAGCTACATAGGGAACAGGAGGCCAGCCTGGGCTACACATTCCCCCAAATCCCCCCTCCAAAAAGTCAGAGAAAAACATCTATTTTCCATTATTTATTTTGTGTATTGGGTGTATGTGTGTGCACACGTGCCATGGCGTGTACGTGGAGGTCAGAGGACAACTTGCTGCCATGTGGGTCCCAGGGATAGAACTCGTCATCAGTTGTGGCAGCAAGCACCTTTACCTGCTCTGCCATCTTGTTGTCCCTGAAATAGTCTTAGTGACCCAACTCAAGCTATTCTGAAAACCTCACCCACATCTATGCTGTGATCCGACGGGAGGGAGCAGGGAAAGTGGGTGGCCAGTTGTGTGCTGGCTTTGTAGAGTTCTGACCTGGGCGATGGGCCTGAGGATGTGCTTGATGAGACAGGGTTTCTCTGTGTAACAGCCGTAGCTGTCCTGGAACTTGCTTTGTAGACTAGGCTGTCCTCTAACTCACAGAGATCCGCCTATCTCTGCCTCCTGAGTACTGGATTAAAGGTGTGTGCCACCATGCCTGGCTGTACTTTACATAGTTACCTATATATGTATGATATGTTAAACAAGAAAAAAATAATATTCTTGTGTGATACTGGGGTCCTGGGAACAATTTCAATCAACATATCACAATGATAACCAAAGGGGGAAAGGACATATTGCCAAAGCTCTAATTTCACACCTTTCTCCCCGCTCCTACTGCCAGTCTTGAATCCCAGCACCATGCAGAAATACTTAAAACTTGGCCCTAGAGCTTTAAGAATCAAATGGGGCAACTACTATGATTATTAAGAGAGTCTAACTCTTTAGATTTATTTTTGTTTTATGAGTGCTTGCTTGTGTGTATGCATGTGTACTGTGTGTGTGCCTGGTGCCCACGGAGGCCAGGAGAGGGTGTCAGATCCCTGAGAACTGGAGTTACAGAAGGTTCGGAGCAGCTATGTGGGAACTGAACCCGGGTACTCCACAAACAGCAGCAGTACTCTTAATTGCTAAGCCCCTGCTGTCTAAACAGTAATCTGCCTAAAAGGCATTTATGTGATTGTATCACAGAACAGGTTAGTGAGATACAATTTACTTAACTGATTGTAATTTGAAGTGAAGGCACTCTACACCTAGGCATGTAGTTCTTAAGTCTAAATGGAATGAGATTACCTAACAGACATTGTTAAAATTGTTGGCACTGGGGTGGGGACCATGGATCTAGAATATAGTAAACAGGTAGTTTATGAAATTTATTTTTATTTTTATTTATTTATTTATTTTATATTTTTTTTATATATTCTTTTTTCTTTTTTTCCGAGACAGGGTTTCTCTGTGGTTTTGGAGCCTGTCCTGGAACTAGCTCTTGTAGACCAGGCTGGTCTCGAACTCACAGAGATCCGCCTGCCTCTGCCTCCCAAGTGCTGGGATTAAAGGCGTGCACCACCACTGCCCGGCTTGGAATTTATTTTTAAAGACAACGATGTAAGGCAACATTAATTTTGCCCATTTTATAGAAAAGAATCTTAATGCTTAAATGTTCATATTGCTCATTTTTCTACCAAATGATTCATATTTCTACACTGGGAAAATTTATTCATAAACCTCCCTCTCATTATTCATAGTCCCCATGAACAAAATAAGGTGCTTGACCAACACAGGTAACTGAATAAAAGGTCCTGGACAAAACCACCCCTTACACTGACCCTTGTACAAGACTGATTAATTAGAACCTCAAAGTTCAAAGTCAAATTACCTTCAGCCATCTTTAGGCCCCTTAATAGCCACTTAATTGCCATCCTCCGTTGTGACCATTAGGCAAATTCAAATGTTCCCACCAAGCAAAAGGCTAAGAATGCACCTGAGACCCAGGGTGAGAATGAAGTCTTGATTCACTGTACACAGTTTGTGCTAAGCGCGAGCTACAGTCCCAACCGTGGCCATTCACTGGCTCGGGAAAATGTTCTCTTATTCTTTTGAGGTAAGAGTTGTGTTTTTCACTAACATTTAGTAACTACTTTAGTTTTACTTAATTAGTCAGAAAGGTAACATATGTTGCCCTGCTTTTTTATTTTGTTTTGTCAGCTTGACACAAGCTAAAGCCATTTGGGAAGAGAAACCTCAGTTTTAGATAAAATGCCTCCAATCGGATTGGCTACAAACAAGTATGTGGGACCTTTGCTTGATTAATGACTTACGTGGGAGGTCCCAGCCTATAGGGGTTGGTGCCATGCCTGGGCAGATGCCTGGATGCTATAAGAAACCAGGCTGAGCAAACCATGGGGAGCAAGTCAGTAAGTGTTCCCCCTTGGCCTCTGCTTCAGCTCCGGCCTCCAGGACCTGCCTTGAGCGCCTTCCCTGACTTCCCTCAGTGATGGACTGGAAGCTATGAAATGAAACAAGCCCTTTCCTCCCCAAGCTGCTTTTGGGCATTGTGTCTATCACGGCAGCAGAAAGCAACCTAAGACATAGACACCTAGGGCAGAATATTCCCAATAGTAGGAAAGAACATAACACAAGAAGTAAACGTTTCTTCTCTCCAGACCTGCAGTTCCTCAGCCCCTTTCCCACAGACAACCAACAGCAATGGCTTCTTCGAGGAACAGCCTTTGCCAAAGCTGCCATACCCACCTTTGCCTTTGTTTTCTAAGTAGAAGCATACTAAACGTACTTTCCTAAACCAGACTTCTTTGCTCAGAAGCACATTTTTACAGCAGCCCACATCAGCACCTGCAAAACTATTACACTTTCCACAGCTGAAACAGTCCCACAGTCAGCTGCACGGTCCTTTGTGGCTGGCAACAGGGTGAGTGCAACCTTCCGCTTTCACAGGCAGAGCTGCACACATGCGAGCGCGTGCACACACACACACACACACACACGCACACACACACACACACACACACACACACACGGTGGGCCTGCCACTAGGCACAGCTTTACAGGTGGGCTAATTTTCTATAAATGTACACTAAACCAGATACAGTGCCCAAATGCCCTGCAAATGGGACATCCCAAACTGCTCCAACACCAGGAATGCCAGATAGGGAGGTAATTATTTTTTAACCTCCGCTTATTTAACCATGACAGAATGCTGGCTTCTCTCTTTCAGTTTTGTCATTTGTATTTTCATTTCTATTACTGCTTGTCATATCCACTACCAATCTCCTACTGAGCTGCCACGTCTTTGTTGATTTAAATAATTCCTTTCAACTGAAGAAACTGCCCATTTGTCTCATTTGTTGTACTTCCTACCTTTTAGCGTCTCCTTTGACTTTGTTTCACTGTGTGGCTAATCATGAAGACATTTTGAAGTTTATGTAGTCAAATCTCTTTCTCCGGTGGCTTTTAGTATTTGTGTCTTAGTTGGCAGGCCTTCCCGACTCTCAGCTTCTTTAAAACAACTGTTTTCTAAAGGCTTGTTTTTCATGCTTAGGTCTTTGATCCAACAGGAACTTACTAAAGCAGGAAGGCAAGAGTCTAGGTTTCTCCTCACTGCTTTTTAGATAGCTGTGTGGCTTCCAGAAGCCTTTGAGCAAACAACCTTTTCCTACCACAGCCATTCTAAAGGTAACTGTGCCAGCTGCAAAGCATTTCACAATGGAGACTATTTCTAGAAAAACCTATGCTTATCAGAGCCACACTCTTCAACTCTCTGATGTGTTAGTCATTTACTGCTTGCACAGACAAGAATGACCCTGAATGGAAAGAAAACAAACACAACACGTGTTATGGGATGACTCATCCATCCGTGAACAAGGACAGAAATTACCGGCTACAACTCTACTCTTAAGAAGCCTAGATTGTTCACGGAGCGTGGCACACAGCACTGCCATTCACTGCTACAGAACATTTGTATTTTCTTCTGATTGCTGCTATATCTGGTATCAGAGCTTAGGAGAAATGTTTTGTAATTCACTATTTGAGCCTCCTTTTTTATCCGTGATGCTAACAAGAAAAAGTGGCAAGATATTTTTTCCTAGGTTTTCACCATAACATTCACATAAAATATATTATATCCTATAGTCTCAGGAATCAAGAGCCAAGAAGTTGGGGTACAGGGCACTATTCTAACAGTTGGAACTCAAAAGCTCCATATGAGATAGGCCCAGAAGACATAGATTGCCAAATTCTTGTTTCAGTGATGTTTAAATACATATTGTATTATCTGTCATGCACAATGTCATATAAACTGAAAAGTAGCAATCTAGCACACTTATCAGTGCTAAAATATGGGCTATAATTATAGTATTTTCATTTTGACAGCTGTATCGTGCACTGAGAATACTGCTTAAAAATACTGCATGAACACAAAGTATCGTATTCCTGGGGGAAACTTTTCTCTACAGATGAACACAAAAGTGAGAATTAAATTTATTTATACCATCTTCTTAGGAAAGTTTCGCTATCTCAGAGTTGTTTCTCCTTCCTGTCCATCCAACCTTTATCCACATTTCTTTTTTTTTCTTTTATGTGCTTTTTGGTGTTTTGCCTGCACATATATTTGTTTAAGGGTGTTGGGTCACCTAGAACCAAAGTTACAGACACTTGTGAGCTACCATGTGAATGCTGGGAACTGAACCAAATCATCTGGAAGAGCAGCCAGTGCTCTTAACTGCTGAGCCATCTCTCCAGCCCAGCTATTCCCATTTCTTTATGAATTCTATTCTCTTTTGTTCTACTTTTCTGCCAAAATGCATACTCAATTCTTTATTTCTAGAATCATAACTGGGAAGGATGGGAGGGGGGATGTAACAGCATAGGGCCCGGAGCAGGATAAAAGCCAAAGGCTGCTTGACATCTTCAGAGTGCATTGATGACATCATACTGAAGCTGTATTTTAACACTGTGGATACTTAAAACCAAAACAAACAGACCAGTAATGTTTACAAAAGTTAAGATCATGTCAAACAAAATGCCAACCCAACTCAAAAAGGGTGGAAGTGACGGCCTTCCACAGGGCACATGATCTCTGCTAGCTTCCTTTTACAACACAAAACATTTGTATTGTAAAAGAATATATTTTGAAAACCAAAAACTGAACATTTATTTCTGAACTGTAAAGTTCAAATGAAAGGCACCCTGTCACTGAGACCTACCTCTGCTCCTGTGTCCCCACCTCTGCTAGCCATCAACAGCCATCCATCTACTCTGGGAAGCCTCAGACCCGTCCTTGTCCTCGCAATTGCTCTCATGCATGGCATCCTTCCCATCTCCATGACTCCTCGCAGTCAGGAGTTAACCCAGGCCCCTCTCCTGCTCACATCTGCCCTTCCAGTAGCAAGCTGTCCAAAATATAAGCAGAACTTCGCCGCTTTGTCAGGTCAGTGCTACCACAACACCCGGCCACCATCCCCGCTGGTTGGCTGACTGGTTTCCCAGCCGGTTTCCTCATTCTGCCTGTGACCTCCAGCTTCCCTACATCAATACAGCAGCCTGAAACCAGGGCACGCCATGGCTGAAAACCTCCAGTGGTTTCCTGGCTCAGAAGAAGCCCTGGACCCTTACAGGATCTCACACAATCTTAAAGAATCCAGTCCACAATCGCACAGCACCTACCGCTGCTTGGACCTCAGGCCCTTTTCAGATCTCCCCACACTTTCCCACAAAGCCACTCCCCTGGTTCTTGCCATCAGAGCCTCCCTGCCTGTGTGATCTTCCCTCCTCTACACTTTCCACCTCTCTGCACGATTAAAACTTCTTTATCCCACAGGGTGACTTTATATCTTCTCTATACCATTACCTCTGTTTTTAAAAATAATTTTAAAGATTTATTTGACTTTGTATGCATGAATGTTTTGCCTGCATGCAAATATGTGCACCATGTGCATACCTGTTGGATCCCTTTAACTGGAGTTACAGACAGTTGTGAGCTGCTGCCATGTGGGTGCTGGGAACTGAACCCGGGTTCTCTGTAAAAGCAACCAGTGCTCTTAACCTTGAGCCATGTCTCCAGCCTCACTGCCTCTATTTTATGTATACATACACACATGTGTGTGTGACCTGTTAAACTTATTTGTGGAATACTATGTTTTCATTTCCTCATGGCTATTACAGTTCCTAGATAACAAGAAGATTCACTTGTTTGTATTTTTTCATTTCCGCAACTAGTCCAGCATCTTCCATGTGACAGAAAAAAGTTAGCCATTACACAGAATAAAAAGAATAAATGTTTCCACACCTGTGACCCTCTGAGATCACATTACCAGAGACTTATAATCAAGCATAAATTATACACTTGTAAAAAAGAAAGGCTAAAATTGCAGAAATGTTGTACAGGACTTACCTTCTCCTAAGGGTTAAGTCAGATACAGGTATGCACCTTAGACCAGTTCCCAAAACAACAAGAAAGGATGTCAGAAGCACGGTCACCCGCAAACCTAGGGAGGAGGAGAACATCTGGGTAAGTCTGTTTCCTTTATATGAGCTCAACATTAGCTGAGATTCTTTTTTACATAATCAACCTAATATTACATTCTAACACAATAACTCTAGTTCCAGGGGAATCAATACCCTCTATGAGAAACAGGTTTAATGGCTGGCCTTAGGCCTGGTTCTCTTCTCTCCCCTCCTCCCTGTGAATGAACATTGCTCAAAAGAAGCTGTGTCTGGCTGTGAAAACTCCTGGAAGGAGTTTCCATGTCTGTAGAGACTGATGGACCCACTGGAACTTCAGTGCTGTGGAGAGACTGAAATTTAGCAGGGTCAAATGCTAATCACTTTATCTGGGGCTAGTTGTTAGCCCTCTGGGACAACTGTTCCTCATCACCCTCTGCATCTGAACTAATGCCTCGTGATAACAAATAAAAAATCTCTTAGCATCTAGTGACTTAGCAGACCACTGGCTTCTATCAACGCTAAAGCTAAGAATGTCATCAGTCAGCATCTAGCTCTAGAGAACAGCTCTCCCATCTTGGTGTACCTGCCTCTCAGGTGTACCCACTGGTGTATTTTAAACTTGCCTCGATCCATCACTTTCTTTGTTCTGTGAAACTATACAAACTTCATGGAACTGCTTCCACGTTAGAACCTGGAATCGAGAGTAACCTAAATCTGTGTCCCAGGCCATGGTCACTTAGAATGGCTTCAGAATAAACTATCTCTTATTCCTTAAGGACAAGAGCTGTGGTTCCTATGTCAACATGCCCCTCAAGTCTCTGACTTTCCTTTTCCTTCTACTTCCCAAATCAGTCAGTTGAGAGTGGACTGAGAGGGTGAACCTTCCACAGTGAGGAACAGCCAAATGCCCTCTTGTGTCAGAGACAAAAGACACTGCGGTCATCTACGTTATGTATGTTTGATGCACCTCTGTACAAATAGAAATTGCATAGCCAGGTTACTTTCACTTTGTTCTCATGTTTGTGTGACTCTGAGAGCAAGACCAACATTATTCATTTCTAATACCTTTTCTGTAGGCACCAGGCATGCATGCATACATACATACATATGTGTCCAAAACATTCATGCACATAAGACAAATATATATTAAATAACCATATATTAATACTATATATATTAAATATATATATTTATAAAATATATATTTACTAAATGGATCCATTAAAAATTAAAATCAGAAGCAAGTAAGATGGCCCAGAAGTAAGTTCCTTGCTGTGCAAGCCTGAGAATCTGAGTTCAATCCCTGGAATTTCTAATAGAAGGAGAGAATGAACTCCAGAAAACTTGTCTAACTTCCCCAACCCCCATCCTCTGTTGTAAGGCAGCTTGTACCTCCTTCCAACAAGATTCCTTTCATGGAAGGTGTCCTGTAGCCATGGCAACTAGAGCAAAACAATCCAATGGAAGCCAAGTCTTTGGTCATGGTAATGGAGCTCCAGTACAACCTGAAGTCAAGAAACCTTGCCTGGATTTAAACTACTGCCTCCCCCAGCTCTGGGTGCAAGTGATCATGGCAGATGCTAAACTATTTAAGATGTGTGTGTGTGTGTGTGTGTGTGTGTGTGTGTGTGTGTATATGTATACATATGTATTTATTTATATATAAAAAAGGTGTCTGAGTTTTAACTGTCAACCTGACACAGACTGGAGTCACCTGAGAAGGGAGCCTTAACTGAGGGACTGTCCAGAATAGACTGGTCTGTGGGACACTATCTCGATTGTTAACTGATACAGGAGGATCCAGCATGTTGTGGTCCAGCCTTTTCCTGGGCAGATGGCTCTGGGCTGTATAAGGAAACAAGAGCCAAAGAATGAGCCATAAACAACCTGGCTCCAAAGTTTCTGCTTCAAGTTCCTGTCCTGACTTCTCTAACAATGGATGAACTGCTACCCAGAATTGTAAGCCAAATAAATCCTCTCCTCCCTTAAGACGCTTTTGGTCATGGTATTTGTCACAGCACAGAATGGAAGAGAACACTAGGGAACCAGAAATACACGTGGTAACTCAGTAAGACGCTCACTGTGACTGCATAATGGCACACCTGATGGAACTGCAGCTGCTATGCTTGGAATGCTCTTCTTTTGTTCACACTGAACTATGATTACCTTAATGTCTGCGGCAGCCACATCACACAGGTGACTCACACCTGTCATGGTTCAGGTGGCCCCACATTCTTTCAAATGTCTCCCAAATCCAACATATGAAACTATGCCACAGAGAGAACAGAGCTAAACAATTGATGAAATTGTGGCTTTTTTTTCCCCGAAAAAAAAAAATACTTAGTAGAGGGTAGATGGCTAAATGTTTCATTTTCCAATTTCTTCTCTGCTTGAACAAAACTGAAAGTCAACAAAATGATGATTATGCAGAACAAACATCACAGGGAAAATATTTAAGATCCAGATCTGGCACATAAACGCCACACTGAGAATACTTTGTGGTATGAATGGGGCAAACTTTATAACATTCTTACATAATCTGAGTATGATTAATACAACTTGGCAGAAGGAATGCCTCAGAGAATCGTGCTTCCTGGTAACAAGCAATGCATACATACTGCTCATTACCACTTCTACCAACAGAACTCAGGCTTGGAAAAGGCAGTACAGCTACAGGAAATAGAGTGTAATTAATGAAAAACACACACACGGCCATAAATACCCTAAAACTGCATGATGATGCTCGCTTAAAGTTACTCTGGGCACCCAGTGAGACACCAAACAGTTTTATATTTTATACTGTACCCAAGGCTTATCATCCTCCTAAGGATTTTGCTTGTAATTACAGAGGCAGCAAAGAAGTGGGGGGGGGGGGCACTGACTGAGCCATATGCTCCAAATACACAGCTTTCCATTGCTACTGCCCAAAACTTTTCTATGCAGTGATGCAGTGTTGCTTCTAATCAAATATATGATGCTATAATAGCTTATATAAGTGTAAAAATGAAGAGGTTGTGAAAAGGTGATTATTAAAGCAATTTTTTGGATGGATACAGCATGGTCGTACAAACAGATAAACTACAAGCAGGCTTTTTTATTTAACTGTTGCCAAGTGTAGATTAATTTCTACACCACTTAGACTCTCAGCCTTGAATAGAATGCTTTCTGCCTGTCACATACCTCACAAGGCAGGACTCTCTGATTCCACTTAATCAGAGAGATATCAACTCATTGGGGGAAGAGGGATAATAAAGGACTCTGTGAAATACAGTAAAAAAAAATACAGAAAATTTACACATGAATGAATCTTAAGGGATTACAGTATGTGAGGGTAAAAATCACACAATGAAGAGGATGGTTAGAATATACTTGCAAAAGCAAACAGCATTGAAATTAAAAATAAAATTCTATTAAATATAACATCTAGATACTTCAGGAGGTTGCCTTTCAGCTGATGAGCTATGGGGACTCATGGATTCTCCACAACAGGTACTAAACATCAGGCTATGACACAAGAGAGTCAGGAAGTTTTCGTGAAACAGATCTTTTCAAATACCTGCAATAGAAAGTAAATTCACGGGTCTGAAAAAAAATGGCTCAGCTGGGCGGTGGTGGCGCACGCCTTTAATCCCAGCACTCGGGAGGCAGAGGCAGGTGGATCTCTGTGAGTTCGAGGCCAGCCTGGTCTACAAGAGCTAGTTCCAGGACAGGAACCAAAAGCTACTGAGAAACCCTGTCTCGAAAAAAAAAAATGGCTCAATGATTACATTTCCAAAGGACCTAGGTTCACAGCACCCACAATGTGGCTCACAACTATCTGTAGCGCCCTCTTTGGGCCTTTGTGGGCACTGTGTATATATGTATTGCACAGACATGGATGCAGACAAAATACCCATGCATATAAGCAAATAATCTTTTTATAAGTAAACTTAAAGATTTCTATAATTACATTATAGAAAAATGCAAGTATTTAATAAAAGAGAAACATAGAACCCAGGTGAAGTTAATTCAAGAATAGAATGCAGGAAAAAAGCTCCTTTGGTGAGAGCATGTTTGTCCAGGGGCCTCATTTTCCTGAGATGGAGGGAAGACATGATGCTGCTCGCTCTCCTCCCATCACACCAGCAAACCATGTACACTATCAGGATAATGACATATGCCTGCTTATCCTGCTCACAATGGGGACCAAGAGATCCAAAATCCATAGGTCGCCCTTATTCCACTATGTGTCTATCTAAATATCCTTTAATGCAATGTCTCTAAAATCTAGCTCTGGAAGCCTCCCCACTGTACCTTCTGGAGGCTCAGCACAATCAATCGGACCCCAGCTTTCTCAAGCGCTTCTCCAAAGGGTCTCTCCACCTTGTCTTTCAATAATGACTCCCCACTTACTAAACATGCCCCTTTTTCTGTCTTTTAAGAGTTTTGGCTCTCCAGTATCCAATTCTTTTATTTCCCTCTTGTGTATTTTAAGAGTCTCTGTTATCAGCCAGGCAGTGATGGTGTGTGCCTTTAATCCCAGCACTTGGGAGGCAGGCTGATCTCTGTGAGTTCAAGGCTAAGCTGGTCTCCAGAGCAAGTTCCAGAACAGTCAAAGCTATCCTGTGTGCTTTCTATATTTTTCCTTAACAAAGTCAAACTTTCTCCCATGTTCTTAAACATATATGGGGTATATTTATAAAATTTTTTTTCATTCTGGCTGTCATGGGTATATGCCATATACAGGCTTCAGAAGCATTTTTTTCCTGCCTTCTCTTTTAGGCTGGTTTTTTGTTTTGTTTTGTTTTTCTCCAGACTTTGGATGTTTTCTCAGATAAAACACCTCTCACAGATCTAGAAATTTCTTTCTCTGAGGTTTCCTCCTCTTTGGTACTGTACTCTAAGAATTCTTTTTGTTGACCTCTTTTTCTTTTTAAAAATTTTTCATTTTTATTTCTCTCTGTATGTGTATGCATACATACATCTGTCAGAGAACAATTTGCAGGAGTTATCTTCTTTCACTGTGTGGGTTCCAGGGATTAAACTCAGGCTGTCAAGTACGGCAGCAAGTACCCCTACCTGCTGAGCCATCTCACTAGCCTAAGAACCAAAGTAAGACCAGAACCCACCAGTCCAACCACAAATTCCGTGGTGTCAAAGGCCTCAGATACCTTCCAGCTTTGCTGCCTGTAAGATCATCTCTCTCAGGTTGTCTCAATCCCCTGTGTGCAGCTCTTCTTGGCAGGTTATAGCTATCCTGTTGTTCTGAGATGGTCTTATGGAATCCATGTAGGCTAGGAGCCAATGAGGCAGAGCACAGTCTTGAACTCCTACTCCCTCCCCACCCCTTCTACAGTGGTTGGGATTACAGGCCAACCACTGATTTAGGTGGTCCTGGGGATCAAACCCAGGAGTCTTACATGATAGATGGGTACCCTACCAACTGAGCTACATTACCAACACTGAATTCATAACTGAGTCTTCAACTTAAGAAAAGGATGCCTTCTCCATCTTTGCACTGCTACATGGAGTAAGACGAAGCCATTATAAGGACCACTGATGTGCTCAGTTGTTCAATGTCTGAGATCCATGCTTGATATGGAATGCCCTTCTGTATGCTGGGAAAATGTTTTATTACCATTGGTTAATAAAGAAGCTGATTTGGCTAATAGCCAGGCAGAATAAAGCCAGGCGAAAAATCAAAGCAAAGATACAGGGAAAAGGGAGGCGGAGTCAGTCAGGGAGTGGCCAGAGCAGCTAGGGAGCAAGATGTGAGGCAAGAAGTGACGAGCCTCATGGTAAAATAAAGACTAATAGAAATGGGTTTACTTAAGTGGTAAGAGATAGTTAATAATAAGCCTGAGCAGCCGGGCGATGATGGCGCACGCCTTTAATCCCAGCACTCGGGAGGCAGAGGCAGGCGGATCTCTGTGAGTTCGAGACCAGCCTGGTCTACAGAGCTAGTTCCAGGACAGGCTCCAAAGCCACAGAGAAACCCTGTCTCGAAAAACCAAAATAATAATAATAATAATAATAATAAGCCTGAGCTAATAGGCCAAATAGTTTGTAATCAATATTAAGCCTTAGAGCGGTGATTGAAGAACTAATAGGTGGGAGAAAAACGTCCAGTTACATATATTTTCTGTACTTTTTTGGTGTTTTGTTTTACTGAAAACCCAGTTCCTGATTTTTTATCAGGCTTTATTAGTTACTTTTCTGCTACTTTGATAAAATACCACGACAGAGGGAACTTACAGAAAAAAGGACTGATTTGGTTCCAGAGAGTTTGAGGACAAAGTGGCAGGAACAGCATGGAAGCTGGCAGCAGGAGCCGGAAGCCGAGAGATCACATCTCTAACAATAAGCATGAAGCAGAAAGCAGACTGGAAGTGGCACAAAGCCTTAGACTCTCAAAGCTCGTCCCTAGTGATGTACTTCCTCTGCGAAGGCTTTCCATAACCTCTCCAAACAGCACCACAACCAAGAGACCATATTTTACTCCCTGGCACTCAGTCTCATGGTGACATCATAATGCAAAACACATTAGTCCAACTTCGAAAGTGTCCATAGTCTTTCATAGTTTTAACACTTTTTAAAAGTCTCTTCCAGGTAATCTCTTAATTGTAACCCCCTGCAAAAATCAAAATGCGTATCACAATCTTCCAATATTTAACAGCACAGAATATAGGTCACTAGACCAAAAGGGAGGATTGGGGGCACAGTCAGGGAATACTAGGCCAAAGCAAAATCAGAACCCACCAGTGCAAACACAAGTTCTGTAGCTCACATCTGGTGTCAAAGGGCTCAGATACCTTCCCGCTTTCTGCCTGCAAGATTCATCTCTCTTGGGTTGTCTCAATTCCCTGTGTGCAGCTCTTCTTGGTAGATGTCCCACGGTTCTGGCACCTGACATCTTGGGGTTTCCACTGAAACCAAGACTTGGTCTTCACAGTTTCACTCAGTGGCCTCTCGGGGCCTTCTCGCAGAGACAGAGCCCACCTTGCCATATGCCCTCGACAGCTCTGTTAAGGCCTCAGAGAAATAATCCACAATCTCTTCATTCTTGCATCTTTCATGCCTCTAAAACCATCACCGTGTGAACTGGATGATGCTGTCAAGTTGTACTGTCAGCATGGAATGGACCCTCAGCCCCTGGAATCCCATTAGCTGCAGTTTTTATTTGCAGTTCTTCCTAGGAAGAGAACATTCTTGAGGCCTTTTCCTTTGACAAGGTGGAAGCTTAGCTGGGCAGGGTCTTGACCTGGAAGCACCCTTCTCTTGGTCAAGCGCAGAGCAGGCCTCTCCCCAACACATTAATTTCCTTAACAATTCCAGTCTCTCTTCCAGCACGGGCCTTGGCTGTAACATTATGGTTACTAGTGTTTCTTTTCTCCTGACTATACATTTTGTATTTCTTTTTTCCCCTACTTGCTCTTTTTCACTGTAGACCTGCCTAAGGCCTATCATAACAACCACACCACAGATTGAACATTGTAATCTTGAAATTTCCTCCACCAAATAAATTAGTCCACTATGTGTTATATTAGTCTCAACTAAGTTCTTAGGACACGGACAGAAGACAGCTAGATTCTTTGTCAAATCTTCACAGACATGGACTCTTGCCTAATTGCTGTTAAAGTCTTGCTTTTCTCAGGAACCTCTTGAGCTGGGCCTCTGTAGCCTGCCCATTTCAACCACTGTGCTGGCTAGTTTTTTGTCAGGAGGAGGCAACCTCAACTGAGACAATGCCTTCATAAGATCTAGCTGCAGGCAAGCCTGTAGGGCATTTCTTTCTTTCTTTCTTTCTTTCTTTCTTTCTTTCTTTCTTTCTTTCTTTCTTTCTTTTCTTTCTTTCTTAATTTATTTATTCTTTATGTCTTTCACATCACACCTCCTGATCCCACTCATCTCCCACCCCACCCCAAAATAAAATAAAATAAAAGAGAAAAAGGGGAAAAAAGAAAAAAAAGAAGTAATGGAAAATCTCATTTTTATATGCAATCTCTATTTTTATATGCAAGTGTTTATCTAAAGGAATCATTGGTCTGGTTCGAGGCCCCTGGTCTCTGCAGCACCATTGATTTTGGACCCTCACTGGAACTCTTCTTGAACATTCTATTGCTGCCCTGTGTCACGAAGATCCTGCAGTCTTGGATCTAGAGTGCTATGCCTATGTCATGGGACCCCCAAACAAGATCACCACAAAGCCAGTATCTGATACAAACACACTGATGTGGGATTCCCCTCTATATGCTGTGAATATGTTTTATTACCATTGGTTAATAAAGAAGCTACTTCAGCCTACGGCAGGGCAGAATAGAACCAGGTGGGGGAAAACCAAACAAAGATATAGGGAAAGAGTAGGCCAAGTCAAGGAGACTCATATAACTGCCAAAGGATAAAGGCACCACTGTCGGAACCTTTCTGGTAAGCCAAAGCCTTGTGGCAATACACAGATTAATAAAAATGGGTTAATTTAGGATGTAAGAGTTAGTTAATAAGAAGTTGTATAGTTTCTGTGTGATTATTCAGGTCTGGCGGCTGGGAAATGAACAAGCAGTCTCTGTTTACAACACATTGAGGCTTATTCAAGCTAGTTTGGACCATAATCTAACATACAGATACAGCGGGTGGGAAAAAAACAGCCCCAAGCTCTCAGGGTAAAAGGTTTTTTTTTTTTTTTTTTAAAGATTTATTTATTTATTTATTATGCATACAATGTTCTGTTAACATATATACACCAGAAGAGGGCACCAGATCTCATTATAGATGGTTGTGAGCCACCATGTGGTTGCTGGGAATTGAACTCAGGACCTCTGGAAGAGCAGCTAGTGTTCTTAACCTCTGAGCCATCTCTCCAGCCCCCAGGGTAAAAGGTTTTTAAAGGGAAAAATTGCAAGCAGGGTGGTACAAGCCTTGGCACTTCAGGATTGGGTAAAAGTATACGACTTTTGCATTCGGTGGTTGGGGTATAGGGGAATTTCAAAACAGTGACTCCCAGCAGACAGGAATTTTAAAACAGTGGTTAATCAGATACCTACAAGGATGTTTGAAGCAAGCAGATACTGTTTGGATGGACACCCTGGTGGGTCACTTTGACCAGGGCTGGCACAGTTTCTTGGGAATGTTTATGACTTTGTTGGGCTGCATTTATCCCCCTAGTCAGGTACTGTCTAAAATGGAGTTCTTTGTCAAAATGGAGTTTGTTCTGCTCCTTCAACAGGACACCCATCCCTGCTCCAGTAGATCATAGATGGGGTGTTGGAGAGGGACAACACATTGTTCTGGTGGAAGTTTCACCCCAGCCCCTGGCATCCATATTCCCAAAGAGTCTGGAATGTTCTGGTGGAAGTTCCACCCCAAGCCCCCTCCCCTATCTCTCTTCAAACCCTGCCATATCTTAGAAAGCCCACCAAATGACAACCCCTCCTCTTGAGATGTTCAACACCACACTCCCACAGGGTATTTAAACTGCCCCCCCTCTGGAAAACAGATAGTTTCCTAGTCTCTCTTATCCATCTCTCCCCCCCTTCAGTCTCTGTCTGTCTCTGTCTCTGTTTCTCTCTCTCTCTCTCTCTCTCTGTATGTATGTATGTAAAATCATCTGGTAGCATTTTAACCATTAAATCTGGGCTTTTTCTAATCCAGTTTGATTTAGTCATTTGGATTGCTGCACTGGCAGAGAGGCTTATTGAGGAGCAGAAACTTTGTACACATAACCCTGGTTCTGAAACTGGGTAGTTGCAGGGTTGGTCAGTGTTGCAAGGGAGGAGGCCACTTGTTGGTTCCCAGATGCTCGGCAGCTCAGACCCGAAATAACCGCACAGAAACTGTATTATTTAAATCACTGCTTGGGCCATTAGCTCTAGCTTCTTATTGGCTAAGTCTTACATATTAATTTAACCCACTTTTATTAATCTGTGTATGGCCACATGGCTGTGGCTTACCTGCTAAAGTTCTGGCATCTGTCTCCAGTGGGGCTACAAGCATCTCTCTGACTCTGCCTCCTTTCTCCCAGCATTCAGTTTAGTTTTCCCCACCTATCTAAGGACCTATGCCCTGCTAGAGGTCCAAAGCAGCCCTTTATTAACCTATGGTATTCACAGTATACAGAGGCAAATCCCACACCAGGTCAGCCAGCCACAGCTCCCCTGTCTTCACCAGGGTGTGCTCCAACAATGCCCTGGCTAGTTAACCCCCTGCAGTGATAAACAAGGGGCAGGGCTAGTTCTCTGGCTCTCACATCCTCTAATCAGTTTTCCCATACCTATACTTTCAGGGCCAGTTCTATTGTGTTGCCCAGGTGAGTGAGGTGGAGGGGCCACTCTCCCTAGTGCTGCAGCTGATGGAGGGCAGGAACAGCTCTCCCACCTGCCTCAGCCATTGACGAGAAGGACACCTCTGCTCTGTGGTGGTGGTGGGGGGGGACAAACAAAAAGGTGAACCTATTCAAGAGAGTTTGAGCTTTATTTTTGCTTTTTCAAAGTGGTGTGGCTACAAAACAAGATATCCTAACTTAGGGTGTGGTTACTTGGTGTTTTGGACAGTAAGATGACCCGTAGAAGTGGATCTGTTCCACCCTAACCAAAGGTCAGAGTATTCAAGCTTACTCCCATGCTCCTTCTTTTAAAATATCCTGGCTGCCTACAGGATACTTGGTGTAGGGTGTGCTTACTGCATATTCCTGCCCAAACATTACTTTACTCAGGAAATAATGGTTTGATGTCTTAAGTACTGAAGCAAGTAACTGTTCTGGTTATCCTTTGTGTCATGTTAAAGCAGTCTTTTACCTTCTTCCCCCCTCTTTTGTATTGGGGTATAAAAGTGTGTGAAAAATGCGGGCAAATTCAGCATTCACTTTTTACTGAGTTGCCCCCCCCCTCCAGTACTATCCTGTCTTTGTATTTCTTTCCTACCTAACATTTCTAAATCCTCAAGCACCTACCCTGGAACATATGAACCCATTGTGGCAGAAGTCATCCCAAAAAGGTGGCTCATGACAGATGTGGTGCTTACAACACTGCCCATGTCATCACAAGACAGATGAGTCGTGGGGCAGCTCTCCCATGCTTACAATATGGAGGCTGGGCTCACCCACACATGATCAGCTCTACTATGCTGCCCAGGCGAGGTGCAGGACCTGCCTGCTCTCCCAAGTGTTGCTGTTGGTGGGGGCATAGGAGCAGTTCTCCCATCTGACAAAGGTGTTGTTGGTGTGTGTGTGGGGGGCATCTCATCTCTCTATCACCATAAGGCATCTTTTACGTTAGTGATTAATGTAAGGGGGACCAGCCCATTGTGGATGGGACCACTTCTGGGCTGGTCATCTTGGGTTCTATTAGAAAGCAGGTTGAGCAAGCCATGATTAGCAAGTCAGTAAGTAGCACTCCTCCATGACCTCTGCATCAGCTCCTGCCTCCAGATTCCTGCCCTGCTTGAGTTCCTGCCTTGGCTTCTCTCAATGTAAGCCAAATAAGCCTTTTCCTTCCCAAGGTGCTTTGATCATGGTGTTTCATCTTAGCAATAGAAACTCTAACTAAGACAACCATCTACTCTCTTGGTTACATTCTGTCTTTATTTCTACAAAATTACACACATGACATAATCTGAATTACAAGTACCGGGCTTTCCAATCATGACCTCTCTTTCCCACACATTCCCTCTCGTACACTAACATCTGTGACAAGAAAATTTTGATTTGTTTTGTTTTTCAAGGCACAGTTTCTCTGTGTAACGGCTCTGGCTGTCCTGGAACTCATTTTGTAGACCAATCTGTCAAAATTATTTACCTTATAAAAAGCAATTGGTAGATCTACTACTTTTTCTTGATTCAGTTTTTTTCTTTTTCTCTTTTTTCTTTTTTTTTTTTTTGACTTATATTCCATGGTCCCTTTTTTGTTTCTTTGTTTTTGTTTTTCGAGACAGAGTTTCTCTGTGTAACTGCACTGGCAGTCCTAAAACTAACTTTGTAGCCCAGGCTGACCTTGAATTCAGATATCTGCCTGCCTCTGCATCCCAAGTGCTGGGATTAAAGGCTGTGCATCACCACTGCCCAGCCCATGGTCCCTTTTTATATCACTCTAAACAAACCCTTCATTCTTAGCATAAACTTTTTTT
>JABTXL010005656.1:23509-40818 GCA_025134845.1 Neodon shergylaensis | reverse complement strand
AGATAGATAGATAGATAGATAGATAGATAGATAGATAGATAGATAGATAGATAGATAGAGAATGTACTACAGGCTTGCGTGCAGACCAGTCCTCTGGAGACATTTTCTCTGGAAGGATTTGCTTTCCAGATGACCCCAGGCTGTATTAAATTGGCATAAAAACTAGCCAACCTAAGAGTCATTCATGCTAAAACTAAATTAAAACTTAAATAGGAAGTGGATAAATCCCCAAACAGAACAGTCTTTCCTGAATAGGAGATTTCTAGGAAGTTAGTATCTTAAGGATTTCTCCTCTGCTTTAACATAAACGTGGCCCGGAGCAATCTGGTGTCAACAACCACATTTCCTCCCTTCTGTGTTCTTGTCTGCACTCATGAAACCCAGTGTTCGCAGTGAGAGTGCACATCTACTGTGTAGAATGGAGGGGGTCTCACTCAGTGACCACAAGTCAAAAATTAGTGTTTTCTTTAGTTGTGTGTGTGTGTGTGGTATTTGGTGTTTGCAGGTGCACGCGGTGGCAGACAAGTGCATTGGGTACCTTCCTCTATCACTTTCCACTTTGTGTGTGTGTGTGTGTGTGGCACGTGCACACTGGTGTTTGCAGGTGCAGCGGTGGCAGAATGAATTGGGTGTCTTCCTCTATCACTTTCCACCTTATTGCTGAAGACAGTCTTTCGCTGAATCTGAAGCTTACTGGAGCTCAGAGACCTCCTGTCTTGGCGCCCATGCTCAGATTTTTACATGGGTGCTTGGGGATTTGATCTTAGGTCCACTTACATTCACAGCAAGTACTCCTACCCACTGAACCATCTCCTCAATTCCTTATTTGTTGCTTTCTGATGACTCTTAGCATGGCCAACTTTTAAAGGAATGACTAAAGAATTTCCAGACTGGAAGAAACTAAACTGAATCTTAATATGAAAAATGAAAAACAATAGTGAAAACGTTGATGAGTCCAAATAAAAGCTATAATTCAGCTTAAAGACAAATGGAAAGCTCCCAAACAAAGGCCAACCCATCTCAGTGAGTGTATTGTGGGAATCGTTCTGGAATAAGCACCCCAACACCAATGAGGATGGAAGAGAGATGTCACCAGTGGACAGAAGCCAGGCAGCTCCTGAAACCCAGATCCAGTTTGTGTTCTCATTTTGTACTAAAACAAAACAAAACCAACCAAACAAACAACAACAAAAAAACAAAGGTGGAGTGGGCAAGCAAGTTCGACTTTTGTTTGTTTGATTGTTTTTCAAAGCAAGGTTTCTCTGTACAGCTCTGGCTGTTTTGGAACTCACACTGTATAGACCAGGCTGGCCTTAAATTCAGAGATCCACCTGCCCCTGCCTCCCAAGTGATGGAATTAAAGGCACACCACCCAGCACACGACAGATTATTAGGTAAGTGATCAGGAAGTCAGCAGGTTGTTAAGGAACAACCCATTATTTCAGCTACTTCTCTAGGTCATTCTGTCGCACAAAGCAAGTGAAGTCCTGTTGGGCAAATAGACAATATCAGCAGTGCTTTAAGTAAGTCACTGAATAAATCAGTAATTAATAATTGGTCATTTCTACCTTATTCTACTTCAAGTGCTTTTTGGAATTCTCTGCCCACATGCCTGCTCTTCCTAGAAGTCCTAAGCCAGTTAAGTCCCTTCCGCCCTGCCATGACACACCTCTTATTGCTTGCAGATTCTTCCCCTCCCAGTGACATCGTAGCTCTTCCTTTTAGAATTACACACATTCAGTCTCCCACCCGTTGATCTTCACAGTCTTTATTCTGTCTCAGTGGCTTTGGAGCTTCATCCTAAATTTCATGATTTTTACACCCATTATCATTCTTGTCATATGATTCTTAGTCATTCCAGTTTGCCAAATGATCTTCTTAAAAAAAAAAAAAACAACTCAATGCACAGGACTAAATGCTAGTGTGGAACACATCAAAGTACTTTTCCTTTTCTTTTGAACTCTTCTGTGCTTAGACCTGCCCCCCCCCGCCTTTGAGCAGCTGTAACACATATTGATCATGAACGTATTCAGGCATCGATTTTGCTGTCTCCTCTGTGTGGACTCCCGTGAGGGAATCATCAGAATGGGAGCAAGCACAGCGGGATGTTGTTCTTCCACTGACAACAGTTTGAGTGCTGTGTCGCACCAGACAAGCACAGCCCCACACCAACCTATGCTCCACTTTTACTTCGCCCGGAACGTTTGTGTCCACTCAGATTCCTCTGTTAAAACCCTACTCCCAATAACGTGATTGGACTAAGCGGTGGGTGGGGCTTTGAGGACCTAACAGGTTGTGAGGTCTGTACAAATAGGATTAATTCCCTTATCAAAGAGACCCCAGAGAGACCCCTGGCCATTTCCCCTGAGAGATTAGAAAGAAAAGAGCATTGTATGGATGATCCTCCCCAGACAAGCAATCTGCCTAGCTCTTAGTCTTGGACTTCCCAGTTTCCATAAGGTTATGTTTTGTTGTTGTTGTTTTCTAAGTTTATGGCCATTTGTTAACAGACCTGTAGGTTAAGACAATGATATTTGAAAACTAACCCAAGAATTTATTGCATCAAAATTCATAGAAGGTTGAACAGAAATCTACAAAAAGCAGTTTCTGACCATTATCCGACTACATATCTAAGAAGTCTCAATCTTGCACAACAGCCTCCTGGGGGTTTACTTATACTCAGGAGGGATAATTCAACATCTTGATTCTTCCCTCACTGTCCTTCTCCCCACCTCACAGATTCACACTACTGGCAAAGTGAGGCGCCTGGAGTCCCGAACTGAAAGGAAGCCTTCCTGCATCTGCGACCTTTATCTGGGAGTAATAAATTGCAACCGAACAGTCATCTGGGCAAACGCGCTCATTTTAACCTGGGGAGCTACCTTCCAGAAATCCAAGCGTCAGACCTGAGTTTCCCAACAATGCTTCCGGAGCTGGAGTCACCACGCCAGCTCATTGCTTCCTTACACCTGGGCATCACCAGTCTCTTTTCTGATCGGTCCCTCTCAGCACCCCGAACCCCTTTGAAATCGAAGCATGAGTCACTTCTGTCAGGTGTCAAAAACACAGCAAGTGCACTGAGTCGCTCTGTGGGCCACATTATGCAAAGACTTCAACATCTGGTGATTGTCTAAATCTCTAGTGTTGTATAAAGGGCGTAACAAAACCCATCAATACTTGGAAAGCATCCTCCTTATTTGTCGCTTTGGGGACAGAGGGTTCCCGAGTTAGGGATGGGATGCCAGCGACACTGGGTCACCTCACACAACCCCTAGACCAAGCCGGGAGGCACAGGCAAGCCGGGATCTTGGCAGGCGCCGGTTCCCGGAGAGGGGACACGCCCGCAGGCGTCCCGGACCCCTTACCTCTCTTGTCCAGCAGCCACATGAAAGCGAAGCAGGGCAGGAAGCCAATGGGCCCCCACAGTACCAGCAGCGCGATGTCCCAGCTGGAGAAGCCATAGGCCTGGCGCGCCGAGTTCTGGATGGGGCCCCAGGTGTTCCAGACCAGGCCCTGTGCGAACGCCAGCAGCGAGAAGAGCAGCAGCACCAGCCAGCGGCGCCCGTACACTCGCCCGGGGCCCGGGCCAGCTGCTGGCAGGACCGCCGCCGCCTCCCGGCCCCTGCGCGCAGCCCCCGGAGCAGGCCCGAGCCCCGGCCCCAGCAGCGGCTGCCTCTCCTCCTCCTCGCTGCTCCAGCCCGAGCCCATGGCGACACCGCCCGCCGACCCTGCCCGACGCGTCCCGGTGGCCGCAGATCAGCCAGCCGGGCGCTGACTGCGCGGGTGGAGCCGGAGCCGGAGACTCTCTGGTCCTCGGCCTCCCGGCCGCGTCTGCTGCGCCTGCGCCGCCCGAGCCCGAGGGGAGGAGGAGGCGAGGCAGGGTCCACCCTGGACGCTGGGAGCGCAGGAACGACCTGGGGAAGAAGAGGGGACCGCCTGATGCGACCCTAAGAAAGGAAAGTGTGGAGGGGAGCGGCCAACAGGGAGGCTGGAGCGGGGGAGGCTGAGCCAGTCACTCGCGGGTTGCTGGAGGAAGTGCCCAAGTTTACATCACGTGCCTAATAAACAACTCGCTGACCTCGGGTCACTTATCCCAATGTTTGCTTCTATATTAGGCTTAATTTTGTTTTTATTGGGGTTCTTTCTGCAGAAATGATAGAGGGCAGGCTATTGAGGTATAGGAAGGTCTTGGTATTGTGTCATGCAGACCTTTGGGTTTTGTCTCGTGTGTCTTTTAATTATCCAATGAGATTATAAACTAGCCAATTTTCATTCTTTCCTGAGTCTTTCTACCCATTTTGTTTGTCTCGCAAAGGGTAAACAATACGGATTATGTTAAGGTTGGGAGACAGTGATCTAGATCTACCTCGCGTTATGGTATTAATCAGACTAAATAAACAGCAGAAGATGGAGGGAGGGATGTTTGTGCATCCTTTGATCAAATACACATTTGTTGGTTCTGCTACACAAATCCACAACACTGACAGCCGTCCGTGTCCTTGAAAACTACAGCCAAACGACTTGGCAAATCTGGTTCGGGAAATGAGTCACCGGGAACGCCTTCAAGAGACACAGCCCGAGGTTCATCTTTCCAGGCAGTCACGAAAACCAGCTGGGGTGGCCAACGGAGAGGAGCAGGCAAACCTGCTCCGTGTACCCCTCAATCGCGAGTCCCAGTGAGTGAAGGAAAATCAGGGCGGAAAAGGAGGATCCGCCTAGAGAGGGAGGATCGAAGCAGAAACAAACCAAGGGCTGGAGAAGGAGGCACCACGGCCCAGGCCACGTGCTCGGCGGCTTTCAGTCTCCTCAGAGCAAAACAAACGGGCGTGGACACGCCCAGTGTGGTCACGTGACCCCTGGAGTGCCGGTTCCGGCGGAGGCGGAGAATCCTTCCTGTGTGGAGCAGATCCCGGCAGCAAGCACATCTGACCCGGTGCTAGCTCCATCCTCGACGCGGTATCCATGGCAACAGACTGCGAGGGGCGCGCGCCTGGTACCCAGGCCGCTATAACTGTGGCGGAGGAAGGTAGGTGCGGGTCAGGGATTCCCGAGTGCGTAGGCGACAAGTCTATCCAAAGTCTCCCCCGCTGTGCGTTAGGCAGAGAAGAAAGTGACTTGTTTAGTGAATGTGACTTCTTACATCTGCCATTCGGTTGTCTGATCGTCTATGGGCTTTGTATTTCTTTGGGGAGGGAAACGGGAACAAGGATCGCTGTGGAGGTCACAGGACAACTTGTGGGAGTAAGAAGTTGATCTGAGTACTCCAGGCTAGGTTGGCCTTTGGGGGCGCTTTGAGGTGATTCTCCTGTCTCTGTCTCCTCATCTCCTGGATAAAATGTTGGGAATACAGATGTGTATGCAACCATAACTTATTATGTAGGGTTCTGTGGAGTTCCCCGGACTTGTGCACCAGTGTTGTTACTTGCCAATCCATTTCTCCTGCCCCAAATCAGTCTTTTGTTTGTTTGTTTACCATAACCACTTGTTTATTTTCCTCATATGTCTCCTGTATTTTATGTTTCTCCTATAATTCTGGACATCATCAACAAAAGTGACACTTCCTTATTGAAAATTCTTTAATAATTTGTGTTGTACTTGGAACCTAGAATAAAATCTAAGCTCCAAACCATGCCTACAAAAAATAATGAAATAAAATCTGTGGTTTGAGGTCTGTTGATGTCTCTAAGCATCATCTCTTCTGTTTATTCATTCTTTAATTAAATTAAAATTTTTAATTAGCCATAAAATGTAATGGGCTTTCTTATGGCATTTTTGTACATCCTTGACTTTAGTTGATTCCCCCTTCCATCATACTTATTCCACCCATCTCCCAGCTTCTTCTCCATCGTAGTTTGCAGCCATGCATCCCCTGTATCCCCTGTCTTCTCACATCATACCTGTTCTACTGGCCTCCACACTTCTCTCCCCGGATGCCCCCCCTTATGTACCCCTTCTAGTTCTCTGGCTTCTGTTCACACTCCTCTTATTATTAGAAGTTAAGATCTGCATCTAATATCAAGTCTCATCATTTTCATAATTTCATAATTGTTTTTCTTTGTGTCTGAATAGAATCATGCACACACACACACACACACACACACAGTCATCAGTTCATGGGCATCTAGCCTGATTCCAATTATTTGCTGTTGTGAATAGAGCAGCATTGAACATAGATGTGCAACCAACCCTGTAGTAGGATAGAGTCCTTTGTGTCCAGGAGTGGTCCAGAAGGATCATCCGGTAGTTCTATGTTGGTATTTTGAGAAGCCTCCACGTAGTGCCTGCCCCAGTGGACACCCTTACCAGCAGTGAATGAGGTTCCTCTTTCCCACAGTCTCAGCAATGTTTGTTGTCCTTTGTTTTCTTGATTCTAGCCATTCTGACTGGGGTGAGATGGAATCTCAGAGTGATTATAATTTCCATTCCTCTGATGGCTAAGGTTATTGAATACTTTATACAATATTAATGGGCCATTTTTGTTTATTTTGAGAATTGTCTGTTCTTCAATTCATTGGCCAATTTTTGTGGTGATGATGTTGTTGGTGGTGGTGGTAGGGTGTGTGGGTGTGTGTGTATACTTTTGCAGGTCATATCTATTCTAGATATTAACCTCTGGACTAAAGTATAGCCAGAAAATATTTTCACCCTTTCTGTAGATTGCCTGTTCACTATGCTGTAGCAGACTTTCTCGTTGGAACTGCCAGCCCACAAATAATGACACAGAGACATATCAATTATGACATTTGACCATTGACTTAGGCTTGTCCCACTAGATCTTATAACGTAACTGGCTTTTATTACTCTACTTTTTCCCACATGGCTTGGTTATCTCTACTCTGTACCATATGTCTGACCTCTTCAGTGTTTACCTAGCATCTCGTTGGAGTAATCCTTGCGCCTAGATTCCTCCTCCTCTTTTTCTCATTCCTGGAAATTCTAGCTATTGGCAATTCAACTCTTTATTACATCAGATATAGCAATACATCTTCACAGGGTGTAAAAATATACCACAACATCCCTCCCTTTTTGTCTAAGTAAAAAGGAAAGGTTTTAGTTCTGACATAGTAAAACTATATACAATCAACATATATCCAGTACATTCTAACAAAATTAATCTCAAATTTGTATCAAAGTTTGTATACAATATATAAATGTCTAATCCAATGAAAAACATTTAGAACTAGTAGTTGCTTTTTAAAAGTAGATTCAATAATCTAACTTTTTATCTTATATCTTTATCCTCCCTTTTTTCTTTTCAGAGTAGATTCAGTAATCGACCCTTTTATCCTTATCCATGTCCAAACCTCATTCTTCAGCTTTTCCATCAACTTTATGAACTAGTCAATGTCCTTTCGATAAAGTCTTTCTCTCTAACTAGCCAGAGTTAGGCTCCATTGTTCAGAAACCTGGAAATCTAACTGGTACTTTACAACTTCCACTTGCCCTTGGAGGGGGAGGGGGGAAGGAAAAACATGAGGCCTAGGATATCCAACAGACTTTTTTGTGAAGCAGGATATTCCGAAGGGCTTTCCCTCCTTGTCTTGACAGTGTTTGGCAGTCACTTTCTTTTGTGTCTGCAGTCAAGGCAAGAGCACTTTCTTGCCTAGTGCCTTACTTTTGCCACAAAGAAGGTGAACTCTATGTGGAGTTTCTTCGATACCCATTATCTTCTCTGAAATAGATTGGTGCTGCCAGGAGCAGACATGTCTCATTGTCATAAAAAAAAAGCCTAGCCGGGTGGTGGTGGCGCACGCCTTTAATCCCAGCACTGAGGAGGCAGAGACAGGTGGATCTCTGTGAGTTCGAGGCTAACCTGGTCTACAAGAGCTAGTTCCAGGACAGGCACCAAAGCTACAAAGAAACCCTGTCTCGAAAAACCAAAAAAAAAAAGCCTATGTTATTAGAACATTCTAAAATCTCAATTAGCAACTTTGAAATTGTTCTGAACATAGCAACCTTGAAATTGTTCTGATCAGTTTTTAGTTCAAAGACAATCTTTAGGTGGTGTTTTTCAGCTTAGTGGTGTTACAGTACTGGAGGAATCTTTGTGGGACCTCATCCTCCCTTTAGAAACTTAAAAGGTCACTGTTAGGCATGCTTATGGTTCACTGCAGAAAACTGATAGAGACTCAAACCTGAAATTATGTACAAGAAGGTAGATGAAACCTTTTTCTAGAATTAGTTCTCTATATGACCATTAATATCATGCCAAAAAGTTTAGAATACATATACATATATATGTGTATGTATTAATCTTATAAAATTTATACACTAAGAAAAACTGTTAAAAAGATAATATTAAGACCAAAAGATTATGAGATTAATAGCAATAAAATAGTCCTTAAATTTTTGATTTTCTTCTGTCCCATATCAGGTGGCTCTTCTGACATGAGACAGAGATTTTGGATTTCACTTTAATAAACATGCTTGGGTTTAGAGAAGAAGAGAGCCACACTCCCAACTCCAAAGCCAACTTTAGTCTTTAACTAGACTGGGACTACAAAAAGACTATTTGCATTATATGTCTGTAGAGAACAGCAGAAACAAACATTTGGGAGGATTTATGAAATTTTATCCTGTTGGAAATATGATATACCAATAGGCCAATTTACTCTTGAGACATTTTTTCCTGGATGATTTCTTTTTCTTCAGATGTCTCTTTTGTCCAGTGGTCTTCAGATTCCTTATTTATTCTCCTGAAAAGACAGAAACAAAACCATTTCCCAACCCTAATTTTGGGGAGTTTCTCTTTTGGCAAGTTATATCTGATCAAATTAAAAGCATTTCTTAATTTTTTAATATATAAATTTATTTTAATTTATTTCATGTGCATTGGTGTAAAGATGTCAGATCCCCTGGACCTGTATCTACAGACAGCTGTAAGCTGCCATTTGCATGCTAGGGATTGAACCCATGTCCTCTGGAAGAGCAACCAGTGCTCTTAACCACTGAATCATCTCTCTATCCCCATAAAGTATTTTATATTTGTTTTCTCTTCAGTTATTTATTTTTTATCTATTTATTATCCAGACAAGGTTTCTCTGTGTAGCTTTCTAGCCTGTCCTGGAACTCCCTCTGTGGACCAGAGATCTGCCTAACTGCCTTCCAAGTGCTGGGATTAAAAGTGTGTGCCACCACATCTCAAGGCCACATTTGTTAGTTTTATAGGTTAGTTTAGATTAAACGGCTATGCTGTTTGATGAGCAATCACTTTTTCTAATTAAGAGGTATCTCTTGTTCAAATCGAATTTTTATCAATTTTGATGGTATCCGTAGCTTTTCTTCTCTTGTGGAAACAAAGCAAAACCCTTTTCCCTATGTAACACATGTCCTGATTTCCATTCTGAAGTCTGTACATCTTTAAAGTATATCGGCTGATTTAATTCTGTAGTTTTTTTCCATTATCCAATGTCTCTCCACTGTGTTCCTTTCTCATGAGCATTTAGAAAATGCAAAGTTAATAAAGCTTTATGCAATCTATTTCTGGGGGTATTTAGCATCCCTTTCTGTTTATTTAACATATCCTTTAGAGTTTGATTTGATTTTTTTATAACTGCCTTTCTTGTAGGATTGTGTGGTATATCTATAATATGCTTTATATTATTATAAACAAAAAACTTTCACTTTCTTAGCAACATATGCTAGAGCATTGTCTGTCTTTATTTGTACAGGTATACTCATGATGGCCATAACTTCTAGCAAATGTGTGACTATCAAATCAGCCTTTTCTGAACTCAAAGCAGTTGCCCATTGAAAATCTGAATAGGTATCAATGATGTGGTGTACATATTTTAGTTTTCCAAGTCCTTCTTAATGGAACACATCCATCTACCAGATTTCATTTCTTTGAGTGCCCTTTGGTTACTTCCTGCAGGTAGTAATGTTCAGTTGTATAAAGAACAGGTAGGACATTTCCTTATAATTTCCTTGATTTGTTGCCACACGATCAAAAAGCCTTTTTTTTTTTTAAAGCTTTGCTATTGTCACGATGTTTTTTTAATGAAATTCTGCAACCTTCAGCACGTTTTTGATCAATAATTGATCATCCTTTGCCATGTTTGAGATCAGACTGTACATAAACCCTGCCAAAATGAAAAAAAAAACAAAAATAAAAAGGAGCCAGTGAGATGGTTAAGTGGGTAAGGTGCTTGCCATGCATGCCTGGCAGCCCAAGTTTGACCCACAGAGCCATGTAAAGGTGGAAAGAGAGACTTGATACCACAGAGTTGTCCCCTGACCTCCACACGTGTGCTGTGGCATAGGCATGCCCACGGTGCATACTAATAATTTTAAATTTATAATTAAAACAAGTGCTGTGCCGAGTCTAGAGGTAAGAGGAGAAGAAGCAGGACGTGGTCCAGGGGTTAAAAGATGCTGGTGTGAGAGATGCTGAGGAAAGAGGGATAATTACCTGGACTGTAAAAAAATAATGGTAAGAGCAGGACAGTGGTGGCGCATGCCTTTAATCCCAGCACTTGGGAGGCAGAGGCAGGTGGATCTCTGTGAGTTCAAGGCCAGCTTGGGCTACAAAGGAAGTTCCTGGACAGCCAAGACTGTTAAGCAAAGAAAGCCTGTCTTGAAAAACAAAACAAAACAAAAAATAATGATAAGTTTTCAAGAGGTTTAATTATGGGTATAATATGATCAGATTTAAGTTTAGAAAGATTTCTCTGCCTGGAAGATACGGGATGAATTAGAGGGAGAAAGATAGGAGGACAAGGTACTTCATCCCTCAGGGTGTCAGTTTCCTCTTTTATGGAATGTACAATTATTGCGAAAATTAAAGATACTACTTGTAGCTAACCTAGCCTGTAGTGTCTGGCAAGAATTAGATATCTAAAAATAATAGCCATTTTTATTGCTAACAGCAAGTGTACTGACTGGTTTTGTGTCAACGTGACACAAGCTAGGGCCATTAGAGAGGAAGGAGCCCCAGTCGAGGAAATGCTTCCATGAGATCCAGCTGTAAAGGCATTTTCTCAATTAGTGACCAATGGGGGAGGGTTCAGCCCATGGTGGGTAGTGACATCCCTGGGCTGGTGGTCCTGGGTGTAATAAGAAAGCAGACTGAGCAAGCCATGGGAAAGCAAGCCAGTGAGCAGCACTCCACCATGGCCCCTGCTTCAGCTCCTGCCTCCAGGTTCCAACCATGCTTGAGTTCCTGTTCTGACTTTCTTCAGTGATTGACTATGATCTGGAAGTGTAATTCACATAAACCCTTGCATCTCCAACTTGCTTTTTGGTCATGGTGTTCTAAGTTAACTACTTGTTTATGGGATAGTCTGCAGTCTCTTCACTGAAATAGGTGGGGGCTCCTTGTTAGAAGACACCCTCACTTAAAGTTTAGTCTGTTACAGTTAGCTGCGGTGAGAACTGAGTATCTAAGAAAGAACAATGATGTCACACATATGTCCCCCAAGGGCTTGGGAAGGAAGGGCTGGTGTCACTCTGCTTGGCTAACTCAGAGCCAGCTCCAGGTACCTTTAATTGTCTTCCTCAGCCCTTCAGACCTGGCCTTGTTAACCTTTAATGTTTCATTTAACCCAAGCCTTTGTTCTCACGGTATGTGAACAACTTTCAGTTTTCATGGATGTGGTGACAGGATCCAAAAGAAAAGGAGATGTCTGTGGCTTCCAGAGAAAAAGCAGAGTGAAAATATAAATGTTGAAGTGATGAGGGGGGGAAGTCATGAGTTTCAGGCTTCTCAGAAAAACAGCAAAACTCCACAGAAATGAGGATGTGGAGAAGATTCTGGGGCACTGACAGTAAAGCTTGGAATGGTTGCCGGAATGTCTGTGGAGGCCCAAAAATGTGAGCCTATTTCCACCTTGTCTGAAGGTCAGAGAGTTTTAGCTTGTTCAAAGTTGTTGACAAGTGCAGCTACACACCCTGACACAGGGTGTGGTTGCTTTGTGTTTTGGGTGTTAAGACAGGTAAAGACCTAGACAGGTAAAGCTACTCCACCCTGACCAAAGGGCAGAGAATTCTGCTCCTTCTTTTGAATTAAGAGGTTTGACCTAGGGAGAGTCTGCCTTCAAGATACTTGGTCTAGAGTAGGCTCACTGCTTAAATAACAGAATGCTTTTCTCGTGAATTAATGGCTTGATGGCTCAAAGTATTGAAGCAGGTAACTGATCTAGTTGTCATTTGTATCAGTTAAAGCATCTTTTGTCTTCTCCCTGCTGTATTGGGATATAAAAGTGTATGGAAAATTAAACGTGGGGCATTTCAGTATTCACTGGAACTCCCTCCTGATACTATCCTATGTTTCTGTTTTATTTTTGTTCAAGTCTCCAAGCTCTTTACTAACTTTTCTAATCCTCAGCCCCTACCCTGGCAAGTGGTATCTTCATTGAAGCTGGTCGCCCGCAGAGGTTGGGGTAGTTAGAGAGCAGCTGACCAGGTGAAGTGGCCCGGTGCGGGGAGTGGCCCGGTGCAGGGAGTGGCCCCGTGCCAGTGAGGTGAGCGTGACACTGGAGCTGATCCTGTTTTGAGACTGTTTCTGGTTATGCTTAATGGAGCGCTGTTGAAAAGGTTTGTAAATTTGACCGCTTTCGGCACTCCTGTAGGGGGAATCACATAGCAGAGTAGCTTTGTGGTAGCTTGTTTCAATTAGTGTTGTCTTTCATCTTTCTTCAGGCTAAATAACATACTCAGTAGTGGGTGTCAGGGTGGCTCCCTGACTTAGCTGTTAACAGTGGTGTTGCTGGAAGCTTGGGTGTGAATGTCTCTTTGCAGTCTTACTATTGACTATCTTTATTTTTTTTTTTGAGACAGGGTTTCTCTGTGGTTTTGGAGCCTGTCCTGGAACTAGCTCTTGTAGACCAGGCTGGTCTTGAACTCACAAAGATCCGCCTGCTTCTGCCTCCCAAGTGCTGGGATTAAAGGCGTGCGCCACCACCGCCCGGCTATTGACTATCTTTAATTTTTAAAAAATGGCAAAGCAAAATAACCAGTTTACTTTAGTTGTAGAAAATCTACTTAAAAGCATTTGGAGTCAGATCACAATATTTTTGTAGACATTTTAAAGATTTGTCTTTGAGATCCTATTCATTCAGTGTGTCAGCCTGATTTAAAATGTAGTTACTTTTCCTTGTCTTAAGTTTAAAACCAGTATTATTTTTAAATTTGTAAGTTGTTGTTCTTTTTTAAAAAATGCTGCAAGATCCCTGCGACAGTAGGCAGCAGAAATGCCGTAGGTCCCAAATGGTGGGAGCAGGCCATGTGGTGGCAGGCAGCGGGCTCTGGGAGCAGCCAGTCCCAGGCAGAAATGGCTGCCGGTCCCAGAGCGGTGGCCTGAGCGGTGGTGGCAGGCCACGTGGCGGCAGACAGCAGGCCCTGGGAGCAGCCAGTCCCAGACAGAGACGGCTGCTGGTCTCAGAGCAGTGGTGGCGGGCCATTTGGCAGCAGGCAGTGGGCCCCAGGCAGAGATGGCTGCTGGTCCCTGAGCAATGGCTGATCCCAGGCAGGGAGACACATGGCAGGCGGGCAGAAGACAGAAACATGGATAGACACGACATGCAGGGTGAGGTTGAATGTTTATTCAGGGGGTTATGGAGGAGGAAGGGTGAAGGGGGGACAGAGAGAGAGGGAGAGAGAAAGAGAGAGAGAGAGAAGAGGAGAAGCAGAGAAGTGGGGAGAGAGGCAGAAGCGAAGCTGCCTCTCCGAGAGGAAGATGGAAAAGAGAGCAAGCTCAGGCTGGAAGCTGAAAATCAGCCTGCCTCAGCGGATGGGGGAGGGAGTGGGCGTGGCTTGTCTCTTAAAGGGACCAAAACCATAACATTCCCAGGTCTTCCTTATAATAAAAAGCTGATTAGACACCACAGTTTGAAGAAATTCAAAACTGCTTCCTGCTGATTTGTGGGCGTTGTCTTTGGGGGGGGAACCTGAAGAAGGCTGTGTGCTGGGAACATCCTGGCATAGCTGGTCTCTTTGCTTCTGACCGATGTCTGTGGCATGGGAAAGTCTGGTGTCCCTAAGGTATTGGCAGAACAAAGAACAAAGTTAAATTAAGGTAAAAAAAATTTTTAGGACCAGGGAATTGAGGGGGTATCTGACCTGTTTAGGATATTCTTTAATTCGGCTCCCTGGAACTCACGAGAACTCCTTGGGTTTGTGAAAACAGAAGTTTTAGGCATATAATGACTGTAGCATAAGAGATAAATTTGGTTTGAAATTTGTTTGGTGAGGTAATCTGGGAAAACCTCTCAGCTATCAAACTGTCAGAGATCTTTAAGAAGGATAAGATTTTACTTGAGTTACTAATTAAAAATGACGGAGAACTTACTTGGTTGGCACCCAGAGCTACTCTTTTTGGATCCTCCATCGTCACGGAAGGTTGCACTTGAGCTTTGCTGTTTAGCGCGGGGTCTGTCAGGCTGCAGAAGACCCTGTGGGCTAAGAAATCTGTAGGAAGACAGGCCTACCTTGACCTGAGCAGCTAGGCTGTCGATTCCAGCGATTCTGTCCACGTCTAGAGGTCTTTAGTTTAGACGAAAGGCAGTTTTTCCCAGTGGTCAGCACTCGGCAGTCAAAGCAAACCGCAGAAGGACGTTGTTCTGTGTGTCCATTTGTCTTCTGTCTTCTTTGGAGGAAATAAGAGTGTGCTGCTAGGAGCCAACCTGTCTCTTTTGTTATGAAAAGTTTTTAAATATTAAATACTTAAATATCACATTCCCCAGATCTCTGAGCAGTTGAGGGCTGGATTAAATGTAGCTGCAGTATACTGGCTCTTAACAGGTAAGATCCACATCTGTAAAAGGGCAGAAAGAAGAAACTGCTGGCAATGGAAGGTTAATGCCAGAACTGACAATGGCAGAAAACAGCTTAAGAGACTTAAAGATACATACCAGTTTAAAATATATGTATTATTATGTATAGAAAGAATGAACAGGAATTGGGCAATGTGGACGACTCTGATAGGCCTTATCAGAGATATGCCATTGCTCAAAACACATGTAACAGAGTTAACAGGAGGATTTTAGTGAAAACCGGGTGAGAAGGCAGGGTAAAACTGGGAGAGTATGGTCACGTGACCTGGCTCTCAGCCAAGGTGGCGAAAAAGTCACCTGACCCATCTGGCCTTCAGCCAAGATGGCGACCACCACGTGTAGTCTGCTCTGTTGGTGAGCGGCCGTGCCATAACAAGAGCCACAGAGGGGAGGGGCAAAAGTCTGGAACCCAAAAAACCGGCCATTTAATTTTTTTTAAGGTAGTTGGGGCCATTTTGGACAGAGACTGATAAGTGTGAGGCATTTAAAGCATGAGGCCGGAGTGATAGGTCTGGATGGCTTGGCTCCTATGGTCAAGGCCATGAAAACACCCGCAAAAACCGTGGCACCTCAAGCCTACAACGAGAACGGCTCCCCGTTAAGGCAAGATGCAGATGGCACTAACACCCAGGCCCTGTGAACAGGCGTCCGAGCTCACAGGGGGGGTGCTATAACCTGGTTGAATCGACTCAAGCCTCCTCCGACAGGAGAGGGATTCCTGGGCAGGAGGGATTCAGCCAAGGTCAGGCCACACCGTAGTGGCGTGCTGCACCATAGCAGCAGTTATGATGAAAAGAAGGAAGAAAAGAAATGAAAAGAGAAAAAGAGGTAGAACTGGAGACCCCGGGCCTCCAGGTGTGGGTGAGCTGAGGGGCTGGCTAAGGCCACACCATCCCAGGCAAGGGCTTAGCACAGGAGACAAGCGCAATTGAATGCCAGCGAAGGGAACATCCGAGGCCCTGAAGGCCTGCGGTTGGAGGTCCCCCCATCCCTAGAAACCACAAAGGGTTGCCGGGAGCTCAACGGTCAATCCCTTGGGTTAAAAGAGATGGTTAAGCTGGCCGAGATGGGGACACTCACGATTAGTTGATTTGTTGTTTGGAGGAGCTGCATCCAGGCAGATGGAACACGTGGGTCATTGTAGAGAAGGTCCTCGAGTCCTGATTCTGCCCCAGGAAGGAGCTCAGAGTCCCTGACGGTGCCTATAGCCGGAACTCCGGCCCCACGTGGAAGTCTGGGGTGGGCAAATCATCCGAGTCACAGCACCAAAATGTTCTTTTTTAAAAAATGCTGCAAGATCCCTGCGGCAGTAGGCAGCAGAAATGCTGTAGGTCCCAAATGGTGGGAGCAGGCCATGTGGTGGCAGGCAGCGGGCCCTGGGAGCAGCCAGTCCCAGACAGAGACGGCTGCTGGTCTCAGAGCGGTGGCCTGAGCGGTGGTGGCAGGCCATGTGGCAGCAGGCAGTGGGCCCCAGGCAGAGATGGCTGCTGGTCCCTGAGCAATGGCTGGTCCCAGGCAGGGAGACACATGGCGGGCAGGCAGAAGACAGAAACATGGATAGACACGACATGCATGGTGAGGTTGAATGTTTATTCAGGGGGTTATGGAGGAGGAAGGGTGAAGGGGGGACAGAGAGAGAGAGAGGGAGAGAGAAAGAGAGAGAGAGAGAGAGAGAGAGAGAGGAGAAGCAGAGAAGTGGGGAAAGAGGCAGAAGCGAAGCTGCCTCTCCGAGAGGAAGATGGAAAGGAGAGCAGGCTCAGGCTGGAAGCTGAAAATCAGCCTGCCTCAGCGGATGGGGGAGGGAGTGGGCGTGGCTTGTCTCTTAAAGGGACCAAAACCATAACATAAGTTTTATTTTTAAGCCAATTTTTTAGGTGTGTGTGTGATGTACGTGTGTATGCATGTGCTTGTTCACATTCGTGTGGGTGTGAAAGCACACATGCATAGTGGGGTCTGGAGATGCGTCTGGGCTCTTCCTCCAGGGACCTCTCATCTTTCCTTTTGAGACAGGTTGAACACAGAACTTGTTAGATCAGCCAGCCTGTTCTGGGGTTCCCTGTCCCTGCTGCTGTGTGCTGGGATGCTTTATGTGGCTTCTGGGGATCTGAACTCTGGTCCTCACACTTGCCTGCCAAGCACTTTATCTGCTGAACCATCTCCCTAGCCTGTTAGAAGCCAACATTTGAGAAAGCAACAAAGTTTCTGGTCAGCTGGACGAGTTACGAGTGTAATGTCAAAAGAATCTGAAGGGCCACTAGGCAATGATATGGTTAAGTCATAACCTCCTCAACCTTAAAGTGTGGTCTTTCTTCAGTAGCAAAAGACCACCTTGAATCCTTGAAATTCCCAAGATTTATGCCTATTGATATTCCTGTTTTTGTTGTTCAAGACCCAGTCTCTCAATAGAGCCCTGGCTGGTCTGGAACTCCATTGTGTAGGCCAGGCTGCCTGCTTCTGCCTCTTGAGTATGGGATTAAAGGTGTGCACCACTACACCTGGCCCCTACTGATCATTTTACTTCTGTCTCTCGAGTACGGG
>JABTXL010005656.1:0-23499 GCA_025134845.1 Neodon shergylaensis | reverse complement strand
ACACCTGGCCCCTACTGATCATTTTACTTCTGTCTCTCGAGTACGGGATTAAAGGTGTGCACCACCACACCTAGCGCCTACTGATCATTTTACTCAAGCATTATGTTAGCTTTTTCTTTTTTTCTTTTTTGAGATATGATTTCTCGGGTTACAGCCAGCCCTGGCTGTGCTGGAACTTGCTTTGTAGACTAGGTTGGCCTTGAACTCACAGAGATCCACCTGCCTCTGCCTCAGTGCTGGGATTAAAGGCATGTGCCACCACTGCCCACTTTATTTGTTAGCGTTTTAGGAGAACTTTCTTAGTTTTTACTGACATTTCAAAGTAATGCCTACAAAATGAGAGCATATCTTTGAATAAGTTTCCTCGTCTCTCTTTACTACTATCCAGTGTCTAGTTCGCTTTGTTTTTAGCCAGGGTCTCATTGCGTAGCCCAAGCCTTTAGAGAGCTCATAGTCATCCCACCTCAGCTCCCAGTGCTGGAATTTGTCTTCTGGTTAGATGGGATTCTGTCGGGTTTTTAGATCTGGGCCAAATGATCATTGCTGTTTGTTCTAATAGCTACCATTCTAATGGCTTAAATTTCACACATGTGTGTCATGGTTGTCAGATTGGAGAGACTGCCATACATGTCTGTATTTCAGAAATCTCCCCATGCTGGGGTTTTATTGTTATTTTAAATCCTGTTGTTACTCTGGGGGTTTTGTATTGTAACTTTTATGACACCCTCTGCACATTTTTTATTACTTATTTTTCTCTTATATTTTCTGATGTGAGAGACAAATTATTTTTATTTCAGGATCTTTGTTATAGTCTATCAGTGCTTTTTG
Source organism: Neodon shergylaensis (assembly GCA_025134845.1). Classification (NCBI taxonomy): domain Eukaryota; kingdom Metazoa; phylum Chordata; class Mammalia; order Rodentia; family Cricetidae; genus Neodon; species Neodon shergylaensis. The sequence continues at coordinate 22,671 of JABTXL010005656.1, read as the reverse complement.
GAGAATTTCTGAAAATGTGATAAATGTTCTTTAGTCTCATCTTATTCTAAATTTTAGATACAAATCCAAGTCCGATACTAATTACTAAAGCAGATAACTAGGAAATTCAGAGAAATTAGATTTCAAAATATTTTCATGCTTTGTGTGGTTTATCATTATTACTATTATTATTACTGAAAAGGGCAGTTCACTCTTCTATGATGTGTCAGCTGTCCCCAAGGAATTATAGTAACCAGACTGTAACAAATAGATTAAATGTACTGGCTTTTTCTCTCTTCTTTGTTGTTGCTTTATGGAGTACACAATGTTTGATGGGAGAATTAGTGATTATGCAACATCTGGATCAGTGATGGTTCTTCCAAGCAGTTTCTAAACCTTCTCGTTAGAAATCTGTGCTTGCAAGTCTGGAGCTAAGTACATTTATCCTCCAAAGCTTGTTGAGGTTGCTTCAGAATCTTTACAGCTCTTTGCACATATTCCTGGCGTGTTACAGCTGGGTTTATCCCTAGGCTATTTAATTAATAGGATGTAGCCTTACATCCTTCTTTAAAGGAAATCTTGAAATTTAAGCTTGCTAATTTAATAGTCCAGTTCATTGTTGATTAAACTACCAGAAGCCAAATGAGTTTTATCTCATAACCAACTGACTGTTATTTCACTATGAACCTGAAATTCTGTGATAGGCACTACTTTTCTATTACGGTAACCATCTGATTGCTTTTTTTAAAAACACGTTTAATAGCACTTCTTTTTCACTTGGCAAATGTTTGTCATGTATGCCCGTCACTAGGCCAGCTGCTTTCTCAGCAAACTTTGGCTTGGGTGCTCTTCCATTAAGTAGACTCGGGGTGTCTGGGGTTGTTAGATCGTAACAGTAAAGGCATTAAAAAAAAAACTCTAGCATGTAGAGAAAAATAATTTCTTTAAAGCTGTTTTGTCCAAACAGCACTCATGTGTTAGTAATGCCTGGCTCTGTATTTGTAGAAGGGAAGCCGGGGGTACTGCCACCCATGAGTAAGAACTGTTTGGTAAGGGTGCATTCAAAGCTCTGCATTCTGTTGGCTCTGGCTTGAGAGAAAAGGGAGTAAGTAAGGCCATTCCTACCCCGGAAGTACCAATACATCTGATTGTCTTTGCCCTTGAAAGTTCTGGGAGCAAGTGTTCAAAGGTTGAATGTTTTACCACATTGGAACTGAGACATGCTACAGTGAGTCAGACCAGCCGTGATTTATCCGGTCTAAGCCACAAAGCATTACAAAGGGGGAGAAAGGCTGTCCCTGAAAGTGTCCTTGCCTGAGACAGCAAGGTGTTTCCCAGTTAAGAACCATTAATAACAATCGAGTTTTGACTGGGAAGGTTTATTTTCATACAAAAACCATTAGAGGGGGCTGGAGAAATGGCTCAGTGGTTAAGAGCACTGGTTGCTCTTCCAGAGTACCTAGGTTCAATTCCTAGCACCTGCATGGCAGCTCACAACTGTCTATAACTCCAGTTCTAGGGGATCTGACACCTTCATACAAACACACATAAAATAAAGTTAAATTATTGAAAAAGAAAGCAATTAGAGTGTAGGAGTAAGCTGGCACTGGTGAGGTGGGACGAAGGTGAACATTCTGCGTCCTTTTGGCAAATTTTACAGTTTCCTTTTGTTTCTCAGCTGAGTCTGCTTTTCTGTTGTCCAGGAAAGAAAGGAGAATATGGCCAAAATGCTGACTCAGGAACTTGCATATCTATTGATACATAAATACAAATGCACATTTGTAAATTCACTCACACTGGGGCTGGAGAGATGGCTCAGAGGTTAAGAGCATTGCCTGCTCTTCCAAAGGTCCTGAGTTCAATTCCCAGCAACCATATGGTGACTCACAACCATCTGTAATGGGGTCTGGTGCACTCTTCTGGCCTGCACGCATACATGGAAGGAATGCTGTATACATAATAAATAAATAAATATTTTAAAAAAATAAATTCACTCAGACATGCGCATGTGCACACACGTGTATAAATCTTTGTCCGCTCCTGTCTGCAAAGGAGTCTAAGAGAATTTTTAGCTCTTGCTCCTCCTGCAGAGTTCTGTTGATAAGGAAGAAAGGGGGTGGCGATACAGCTCAGTGCTGGAGAGCTTACCTGAGCCCAAGGTGACCTGCCTCCAATGCCCAGTACTGAAGAGGAAAATTAAAACTTCAGGGTGCTGGGTAGGCAGATAGCTAGTAGTCTCTACTGCAGGTGTAACATGCCCCCCGTGTTTTCCCAAACATTCCTGTCTCCCCAAAATATGCACGGGTTGATGCCTGTGGATTGATCTTGAGATTTCCTAGACCTGTATCTTTTCAGATCATCTCTGTGCTGGCTTTTTTTTTTTTTTTTTGGTTAGTCTGACAACAAGCTAGGGTCATCAGAAAAGAGGGAGCCTCAATTGAGAGAATGCTCTGCCAGTCTAACCTGTAGGCAAATCTGTAGGGCGTTCTTGGTTAATGACTGATGTGTGGGAAGGCCTAGTCCACTGTGGGCTGTGCTACCCCTGGGCAGGTGGTCCTTGGTTGTATAAGAAAGTAGACTGAGCAAGCCAGTAAGCAGCACTCCCCCATGGCCTCTGCGTCATATCCTTCTTCCAGGTTCCTGTCTTGAGTTCTAGGCCTGGCTTTCCTCAAGGATGAGCTAGGTAAGCAAAATAAACCCTTTCCTCCCCAAGTTGCTTTTGGACATGGTGTTTATTACGGTGATAGAAACCAAACCAGGACTCTGACACACACTCTCCCTCCTCCCTCGTCTGTGCCTCCCTCTTTCTCCCTCTCTGGAGTTAGGATTGTGCAGTGTGAAGAACATTACACTTTCAAATCAGACCTGATTAGTTTGTCATTGGTGAGTTTATTTGACATCTGGGTTTCCATTTTATCCTTTGATTATGGAAATAAAATATCTTCTCTGTGCTTCACATACTTCTTAGAGGAGCAGATGGACACTGTAAATACATGATATTATGATGATGTTCAAACTCATATTCTTCATCTCCACACCAAAGCAAATGGCTGCATATGGCTTCTCTTTGTAGCCCGTCAGCCGTCTAGAAGCCCCAGTCTGCCTTCTGGCTGCACCTTCCCCCACTTTACGTCTTCGATACTGTTAGTATTTCTGCAGCCTACCACCCCTGCCTTCCTCACCGACACCATTTGCACGTTTCTCGTGTGACTTTTAAGAACCACGTGTCACTTCATTAACCACTTCCATCCTCATACTTTCCACCCAGCTCTCATTTTCATTTTTACTATGTGTGATATGCCATATAGTTGCTGTGTTATAATTTAGTTAAGTATTTGGGGAACATTAAGTATCCACAGTTTTAGCTGCTGTGCTGTGGTATTAATTTGTGTGTATTGTGCACTATATATAACACATACGCATATGATTATTTTGTTGAATAATTTCTGTACTATGAGTTGAGTTACTGAGATAATAGATGGTTGAGACTTAGGCTTCATTTTACCAATTATTTTCCAAAGCATGGTTCTAATGTATGCAAATAAGTATAGAGTATAAATATATTTTTTTATTGTTGTTTTTGTTGTTGTTTGAGAAAGGTCTCACTATGCAGTCCCAGCTGGCCTGGAACTTACAGAGATCCTCCTGCATCTGCCTCCTTGGTGCTGGGATCTTCCTTTTTCCAATGTTGAGCACTGAGCCCAGGGTCTACCTCATACTCAGGAAGCAGTCTACCCCGATAGAAACCCCAACTCTGTTTTGTCTTTTAATATTGTGGGGGATGAAAACATGCCACTTTGGCATATTGATTGTTTTAGGTTAAAGGTGTTTGGAAAACAGTAGGTACAAGAAAGGACCTTGCTTTCCTTTCTCTTCCTAAAACCAGAAGTCAGAATTCATTGGAGAGGTATCTCCTGTTCCAAGGGAAAGGAAGGAAAAAGGAAGTCATTCTTAGAGCCAGAAGTGGCAGTCAACACTGAGCAATCTGGATAAGTAGACTTGTTAAGTCACAGTTACCTTCCTCACTGACTGCCCCAGCCCAGACTCCTTTGTCTAGTCATGAATCCACAGCTCACTTCTCTGTCCAGCCTCTGTGTAAGCATCATGCTCTAAGTCCTTCTGTGGATCTTCATTTTTCCTATGCAGGCGCCTAGTCACATGTAAAAGTTACTAAATAAATCTGTATACTTTTCTCATGTTATCTTATGTCATTTCTAACCAGACCTTGGGGCGGGAAAGAAATTTCAGTCTATAACAGCCTAACAAAACTTTCAGAGTACATTGTTGTTATTAGTGGTGGTGGTGGTGTGTGTGCAGTGTATGCATGGGTGGGTGTGTATATATACACAAATGTGTGAACATGTCTTGCTCCATGTCTCTCTCTCTGCCTTGAACCTGAAATGACCCTATCCTATAGCAATGCTGACGAATATCTTGCATATCACCATAGAACCTTCATCTGGTGATGGATGGAGATAGTGACAGAGACCCACACTGGAGCACCGGACTGAGCTCCCAAGTTCCCAATGAGGAGCGGAAGGAGGGAGAACATGAGCAAGGAAGTCAAGACCACGAGGGGTGCACCCAACCACTGAGACAGTGGGGCTGATCTATTGGGAGCTCACCAAGGCCAGCTGGACTGTGACAGAAAAAGCATGGGATAAAACCGGACTCTCTGAACATGGCGAACAATGAGGGCTGATGAGAAGCCAAGGACAATGGCCCTGGGTTTTGATCCTACTTCAAGTTCTGGCTTTGTGGGAGCCTAGCCAGTTTGGATGTTCACCTACCTAGACATGGACGGAGAGGGGAGGACCTTGGACTTTCCACAGGGCAGGGAACCCTGACTACTCTTTGGACTGGAGAGGGAGGGTGAGGGGAGTGGGGGGAGGGGGAGAAAGGTGGGAGGAGGGGGAGGGAAATGGAAGGCTGGGAGGAGGCGGAAACTTTTTTTTTTCTTTTTCTCAATAAAAAATTAAAAAAAAAAGACAAGTGAGACAGCTCACTGAGTCTGGGCCTAGGCTACCACACACATGTACACATGGCCATACCTAGCTTTTTCGTGGGTGCTGGCATCAGAGCTCAGGCCCTCATGCTAATGGCAGCAAACGCTCTTACTCACTGAGCCATCTCTCTAGCATTTTAAAAATATGCATTTTAGCAGGGCAGTGATGGCACACGCCTTTAATCCTTGCAGTTGGGAGACAGAAGCAGGTGTCTCTCTGAGTTTGAGGCCAGCCTGGGCCACAGTGAGTTCCATCCAGGACAGGACAGGCTCCAAAGCTACACAGAGAATCCCTGTCTCAAAACCAAAAGCCTTTTTTGGAAATGTGACTCAGCCATGTTTGCACACAAGGAATCAGGCTCTCTGTGATGTGAGGCATTGCGGCGGGCACCTGGTGTGAACACTGATAGGCCGGTGTGAATTAAGACCTTTGTCGCAGCAGATGCATGAGGGCCTTCTTGCTCTAGTCAAAGAAAATCGTAAACAAAGAAGGAGCTATTGTTCCTTGTTCTTGGGAGCCTGATTCCAGAGGCCTGTGAGCGGGGCCTTTGACTGTAGATCTAGGCTCTGAGGTCCTCCATCAGACCTTGCTGGTCTGCACCTCCAAAGGCAGAGATTCCTGGCTCTAGACCTTGAGGGCTAGGGGCTTATAGCTCTTGCTTTTCAGCCCTCCATGTTCAAGTTAGGTACCTATTGCTGTAGGCTCTGGGTGTCTGTGGCTCAACACTGGGTGGTGTTAACAGCTCTAGGCTTCAGGCATCTGCTTTCTCTGCCTATAACCCAGGGCAGCTCACTGGAACACTTCAGTCTCCTTTCAGCTGCTCCCTGAGCTGAAGGCTTATGGCGCTGGGAGGCTGGAGAACTTGGAACCTCAAGAGCCACTCTAGCTACTGTCTAGCTGCTGCTGCAACTGCATGCCTAGAGCTAAAGCCAGTGCTTCATCTGTCCCTAGTGTCATCTGCTCTTGTCACTGGCACCAAAAGACCATTTTGAAGAGGTTTTATTGAGACCTAGTGTTGCGTCTTGAAAGGAGCAGTCAGGATACCAGAGGGACATTTCTCAGACTGACACAAGACTGAAACCAGCCTGCTTCTGTAGCCAGGACTGGGGAGCAACTGACTTGTGCACAGCTTCTAGTCCACCAATCCCAAGTCATACATATGCACCACAGCTTGAGTTTCTAGAAAGAAAAGAGACCCACGCCTGTTAAAGATTGTCCAAGCTGGGGCTGGCCAGATGGCTCGGTGGATAAAGGGCTTCCTGGGCAGGCTGGAAAACTGGAGTGCACATCTTCAGAGCCCACTGAAAAACTGGGCAGGAATGACCGCTGCCTGTAATCCCAGTACTCGGGGTAGAGCCACGAGGTCGTCAGGGCAAGCTCCTGGCTAGATTAGCAGATGGGTGAGCCGTAGGTGCCATAGAGAGAGCCCTATCTTTATCAATTAAGTGGAGAGGTATCGATAAAGACACCCAACATTAACCTCAAGCTTCCATGTGTACGGGTACATTTGCACCTGTCCACCACATCCGTGTAAATACACATACATGCGTGCATACATGCATACTACACACATAAATATATACACACCAAAAATAAAAGTAGATTCTACATAAAATGACTGAAGTTATGGAGAGTTAACATGTTGCAGACCAGAACCAAATCATCTTGGGCCATTTTTTAGTCCTTTTGAAAATCACTTATTACTTATTCCCTCCTGAACTAATTTTCTTTTGACTGTTAAAACCTTTACAATGTTTTCTTAGCAAACCACTAACCTACACCAACCCCAAAGCTAAGACTATTGTTAGATAGTATATAAAACATATAGCAGAATTTGCCTTGCTTTGCTGTATCCTGCCTACCTGTGATTCCCACTGTTGTATTTGGTTGAGGCCTTGATGTATGGCTTTGTTCTGTAACTAGTAAAATGTCATGTAACCACTTCTACAGTGGAACATGGTGTTTGGGGCAGCCTGAATGTGTTTCTGGGCCATGGTCATATTTGGCTCTAGATTGAACTCTCTTACTCCCTCTGAGTAGAGAGCTGTGTTTTTGTGTGGACCACACCATCCATAGAAGTCACATACACATTAATGACAAATTTATTGCTGAGTCACTGGGAAAGCTGCCCCCACTCCCGTCCTGAGTGAGACTTGCTGCAGGCTAGGTGGGGCCATCTAGAGTTCACCAAGGCTTGTCATAGCTGAGGTGAAGTCTCCCAGACCCAGAGCAGGTTTGTCTGTAGCTGAAGTAGTTGTGGCTCCAGTGGCATTGGTGGCTAAAGTGTTTCTTGGAACTGGAATGGAGTGTTCTTGAAGTTACTGAGATGTACTGAAGTGGCAGATATCAGTAAAGAGTAGATTGACTGTTGCCTGTTGATCATTTAAAACATTGAATGTTGCTTATGATAGAAACCTAACTCAAAATTAATTTTCTCAGTAGTATTTCCACACCCATCAACTATCCTTAGTGGGGTAGGGGACCCGCTGATATGTGTCTGTATGTAAAGTTACCAGCACAAAGAAATGAAACCAAACAGCTGAAGGTAAAGACAGACACTTTCCTCCTGGTCCCAGCTCTTCAGCCTTTCCGCCAGCCCCTACCCTGATCTCATCCCTTGAAGAAGTCAAGGTTCTTAGGTGGTAGCTACTGAGGGCTGGGAGCCTATGCATCTCTGTCACCAAGGGTACCTAAATTGATTTCATCGCTTGCTGAGGTCAAGGTTCTTAGGTTAGCTGTTGAGAGCCTGGGCTGTTCACCTCTATCACCCTGATCTCATTCCTTGCGGAGGTCAGGGTTCTTAGGTGTTAGCTGTTGAGGGCAGGGAGCCTATGTACCTCTGTCACCAAGGGCTTAAAGACAGATTCTACAGTGTGGGCCTTCCTGAGAAGGAACAAGACTTAAACATTGTCTTAAAAATGAGCCTTACAGAAGGATCCCTGTGACCTCAAGGCTAGAGATGGTCAGACGGGACTATGTAGAGAGACCCTGTTTCAAAAAAAAAAAAAAAGAAAAAGAGTCGGGCTGGTGGCACATGCCTTTAATCCCAGCACTCAGGAGGCAGAGGCAGGTGGATCTCTGTGAGTTTGAGGCCAGCCTGGTCTACAAGAGCTAGTTCCAGGACAGGCTTCAATGCTATAGAGAAACCCTATCTAAAGAAAAGAAAAAGAAAAGAAAAGAAAAGAAAAGAAAAGAAAAGAAAAGAAAAGAAAAGAAAAGCCCTAAATTGGTTCAGACCTCCTCTTTCTTTATTAGCTTAGGAGGTTGGGTGGCAAAGGAATTGGGACTCTTGTTGGGAGATTTTGAGAATCCTAAGTGTGTGTCTGAGGCTCTGAGTGTGAAGCTGTCCAGGCGGTCCATGTTAGGATATCTTTAAAGAGAACCTCCCCTGCTGGAACAGTAGCTCCTTGGTGGAGCTGTTGTCCACCATGTAAACGGCCCTGGGAAGGAAGGAGGACAGAGAGATGAAAGGAGAGAGGAAGGTGGGGTGGAGAGGGAGGCGTGAGCAGTTGTCTACCATGTTATCTATTATGTTGTCTACCATGTTATCTAGCCTTCTCTGGAAAGGAAGGAGAAGGACGAGGGAGAGGAAAGGGGGTGAGAAGGGAGGGTACATAGAGTAAATGAGAGAATAGTAGACTGTCCTTCCAAAATTTAAAATAATTTTGAGACAGTTTTACATAGTCCAGGCTGGCTTCAAACATTATGTAACCAAGGGTGGCCTTGAACTTCTGGTTTTCCTGCTTCTATCCCTGGAGTGCTAGGATTATAATCACATGCACTACAATGGTTTGGGGGGCTATAGGAAGAAATGCTAAGTAGGCACTGTACCAATTGAGCTGTTTCTCCAGCCCAGGTTCTGTAAAATTTGAGTTCTCAGTACATCATAGTTTGGTATCTCTTAACTATTTACATGTGTAGTGAATATATATAATTCAATACATAACTCAGGCTGTCCTGGGACTTAACTATGTAGCCCAGGCTGGCCTCATACTCTTGGTTCCCTTTCCTCAGCTTCTCAATGCTGGGGTTTTAGTAATGCTGTATCTTTTATTGTAGAAACTGCAATGAAAAGCAATCTCTGCTTTCCTGATTGGCTGCTATACCATAGTCATTTTGTTTGTTTTGCTGTTAAACATGTCATATAGCAAGTACAGTCATTGATGACTCCAGAAAATCTGGCTGTTGTAGAGTAATTCTCACCAGCATTTTTTACCTAACCTTCTGTTTAAAAAGTGCTATATTCCAAAAATTTTATTGTTTTTAAATTAGATAGGAAACCTTTTAAAAACCAAAACTTTACTATTAACATTGAAATTTATATTTACCAACAGTTAAAATTTAATATAAAAAAATCACTTAAAAAAGAATTACATTAGCCAGGTATGGTACCTCACACCTGCAATCCAAGTGTTTGGAAGGCCAAAGCAGAGGATCTTCATGAGTTCTAGGCCAGCCTGAGCTACATTTTGAATTCCAGGCCAACCTGGACTGTAGTTTGAGGCCCTGTCTCAAAAACAAAACAAAAAAACAAACAATAAAAAGCAAGAATTCTGGCCTCTGAGGCCAAATATTTACCTAATCAATGATGAATAGAGTGTGGGTGCCGTGCAGTTGCAGGGGAAGATTTGCTAGGACAGAAGCAACATTAGCCATTCTCTCCTCACACCCTAGGAAATAACTACACAGTTATCTGTCCATTGTTGTCTAATGCCCTATTCTTCTCTCTCCCTAGGTGAACGTGTCAAACCTTTCACACCAGAAAAAGCAAAAGAAATTATAATGTCTCTACAGCAGCCTGCAATCTTCTGTAACATGGTTTTTGATTGGCCAGCACAACACTGGACTGCAAAACACCTTTCCGAGGTCCTGCAGGGCAAGCAGATACGGTTCCGAATGGGCCTGAGAAGTACAGATACAGGTAATCAGCAGTCACCATGGCAACCCCACCTCAGTAGCACTCCCACCTTCTCAGCAGTGCTCACCCCATCGCTAGGCAGTCCTTTATGTCTAATCTCAAATCCTCCTGGACCACTCTCTCTACAGATAGGAAACTGTTACAAGAAAGCTTGGGAACACACAGAAAATGCAAATCTGTTTATTCATTTATTCCATATATTGCTAGACATTACCTGTGACTGACTGAGCATGGTAGACAATATGTTAATATGCTATTGTACCCCATTGCACTAAAAATAACAATACTATAACAGTATAGAATTACAGTGTAATACTGCAGTAATATCCAAGAATACCATATCATAGTCCGTTCCTCTTGTGATTCATCTGGAACACATCCTACATGTGTGAGTTAGGCTGTTTTTATCACTTAGTTGTTGTATGGAGGCCACTTGTTCATTTCCTGGCTGCCCAGACTCCCTAAATAATCACACAGTAACCATATTATTTGCAAGACTGTTTGGCCAATAGCTTAAGCGTATTTCTGGCTAACTCATATCTTAAATTAACCCATCTCCATTAATCTGTCTATCACCACAAGGCTGTGGCTTACCGGGTAAAGTTCTGGCATCTGTCTCTGGCGGGACTACATGGCTTCTCCTGACCCCACCTTCTTTCTCCCAGCATTCAGTTTAGTTTTCCCCACCTAGCTCTATTCTGCCCTTCTCAGGCCCAAAACAGCTTATTTATTCATTAACCAATAAAAACAGCACATATACAGAAGGACCTCCCACACCACTTAGTCTTGGTTATAATTTTATCTTTTCTTTTTAGTCTACTTAGCCTTTATTGTACTGCAGAAGCATGCAGTGTATTTAAAGCTGTTTGTTCTATGTGTTTGTGTACAAGCGAGGCAATACCGAACTATACCTCTGCTCCCACCTTTAAAAAGAAAAAACAAGCCAGGTGGTAGTGGCTTGCGCCTATAATCCCTAAACTTGGCAGGCAGAGACAGGCAGATCTCTGGGAGTTTGAGGCCATCCTGGTCTACAGAGCAAGTTCCAGGACATCAAGGGCTACTCAGAGAAACCCTGTCTCTAAAAAAACAAACAAACAGAAAAGCAAGGCCTCACCGTGGTGCCGGCCCGTCTTCACCTCCCGGTGAGGTCATCCTGGATAGCTGGGGCTGTGGGCATATGCTGCACCACATTGTTTTGTTTTGATTTTTCTTGTTTTGCTTTCCTTACTTTTAACAGATGATTGTGCTGTTGCCTTTTTTTCAAGAACACTTTGAAAATTTTTACATTTTTGCCTTGTTGTCAGATAAAATGATTAGCGTGATCTCTAAAGTATCGTTATTTTAAAGGACAGAAATGGTCTGTTTCTAATCTTCATGTGTCCATAGCTATGGTCTGGTCTTTAACTTGCATTTCAGAGTGAGTAACTGACCCTGTAGAAACTCAGTGTGCATTGCAGGGAAGCAGTCTTTGAAGACCTATTAATAGCCCAAGAGGAACAAGAACACTTCCCAGTTTCCCTCCCAGCAGCTCCAAGCTCCTTTCTCTCTTCTTGACCTTATAAGATATATCCTGCAATTTGCTTTTGGTGTCTAGAGTTGTTTTGGACTCCTGAGACAGCCACAACAGAGTTACTGTAGTTTGGTGTCTCATTCTAACCACAGACTTGGTTGTTCAGTTATTTTTAAGTGAGATGCTAGACCGGTAAATAACTTCAGATTAGATTACATGTTTTCCTTTTGATGTTGTGGAACAAATCTGCCATCCGCCAAAGTGTCTGTTACTAACCTGAAGAGAAATGCAAAGTGTGGTATTTTTCACATCCTGCTTAGACTCCAGACACTACTCTACTGATGGTAGCTAGCGCTCATTCACTGAACGCAATTTACTTGAATTCTTTGCCTTAATCTGCTCACCTCCTTCCTAGGCTGCTAGGACAGTTGCTGCCTGTGAGCCATGATAATTTGACATTTTCAAATTAATACTTAAATCTAAAAGGACTTTTAAAAGCCTCTCTGCGGTTGTGAGGAACCACTCTGAGTTTTTAGTAAAGGTAGATTAGTCTTCTTTTAACAATTGAAATAAAATTCTCATAGCAAAAACTGTAGCTTTTTAGCCATTCAGAAGTATCTAATCAAACGGTGGTTAGAATTTTCACAGGCTGTATAGCCCGCTGTCGGATTCAGAACGTTTTCATTCCAGCAGCCCACTTCCAGCTGTCTAAGTGTACCCATTCACGAGGTCATAACAACAGCACGGAGGAGCTGCTCCCTGTGTCTGGCTTCTTTCACAGCCTGCTGTCAGGGCTCGTCCAGATGGGCATGGAAATCGATCTCTCTAATCTGAAATGCTTCAGAGTCTGAATTTTTAAACACCAGCACAATGCCACAGCAACATTCTATACCTGATCTCAAGGCAAAATGCATAACCTTTACCCTAAAATTGTATAATAATACCAATATAAAAATTGTATAATAATACTTTGGCTAAGGAAAATACGAAGTAGAAATGAATTTCATAGCAGCCTTGGGTTCAGTCCACAAGATAGGTCATTCTTATATGTAAATATTCCAAAATCCAGAAAAAGAAATATAAAGCAAACCACTTCTGATCCAAGGCGTTTCAGATAAGGGCTACTCAGCAAATGCGTATCAGCAGCTCGCTTATCTTTATTAGCAAATGATGTTCTGGAGGTATCAATATATGATCCTGTTTACTCATCAGTAGATGGGAATGCAAGGGCTTGTTTGCTGTTATGATAATACTCCCATGTACATTTGGCTGCAGATTTTGGAGTAGAGCTATGTTTTCATTCCTCATGAATATATAGAGCTAGCAGTAAGATCACTGAGTCATGTGTTATGCTTCTTAACCTTTCGTGGAACTGTTTCCCAATTGCTCATACCCCTCTACATCCTACCAGCAAAGGTTCCAGTTTTTCCACCTCCCTGCAGACCCTTCCCACCTCCTGGCTTCCCCTCCCTTCTCAGTTGCACCCATGCTGGTGTGTGTGAAGACTACTCCATCGTGGTTCTGATTGGCCTTGTTCTAATATGAGGTGTCTTTTTGTGGTTGCATTAGCCAATAGCATTGTGTGTTCACATCTTTCTGCTTGTTTGCTAATGGAGGCTTTAGTTGTTAAACCGAAAGAGTTCTTTATATTCTCTAGAGATTAGGCCCATATGAAACATATAACATGAAAAGGTTTTCTCCCACTCAGTAGATTATCCTGATACTTTGCTCCTTTTAAAAATTATTTCTTTAGGATGATGTAATGGATCAAGAATAAAGCATTGCCTGTACCCTGAGTTCTAACCCTGGGAATATAATGATGGAAAGAAAAAAGTTACCCCCTGACCTACACGCTCATGCACACTCATGTGTGTGCATGCGTGTGCGTGTACACACACAGACACACACACACACAAATAAATAAAATGTATTTTTTTTAAAATTATGTCTCTTGAGTATATATGTTCCTACAGACAACATGGGATTATGGCATAAAAGAATTGTTCAGGGGCTGGAGAGATGGCTCAGTGGTTAAGAGCACTGGCTGCTCTTCTAAAGAACCTGAGTTCAATTCCCAGCAACACATGGTGGCTCACAACCATCTGTAATGAGATCTGGTGCCCTCTTCTGGCCTGCAGGCATACATGCAGGCAGAATACTGTATCCATAATAAACAAATAAACCTTTTTTTAAATTTTATTTTATTTTTTATTTTTTTATTTTTTATTTTTTGATTTTTCGAGACAGGGTTTCTCTGTAGCGTTTTGGTTCCTGTCCTGGAACTAGCTCTTGTAGACCAGGCTGGCCTCGAAGTCACAGAGATCCGCCTGACTCTGCCTCCCGAGTGCTGGGATTAAAGGCATGCGCCACCACTGCCCGGCTCTTTTTTTTTTTTTTGAAGAATTGTTCAGATTTTGGTTTTCTGTGTGACCTTGAGGAGGTCAATTTTAACTTTTCTTTATGTTGGAAATATTTTCAAAACTGAATGATTTCACCAAATGTAGTGATGCATGCCTTTACTCCCAGCACTTAGGGTATAATCTTTGTGAGTTCAAGGCTAGCCTGGTCTACACAGTGAGTTCTAGACCAGCCAGATCTATATTGTGATAGCCTGTCTCAGGAAAAAAAAAAGTTCTTATGTACAATGTGTTTAGAATAGTGCCTAATAGTTAGTATTCAACAAATATTACTTAAAGTAGAAATAATTTTAAAATAAAGTATGGTGTCTGTGTAAATAATTGGAAAAAGTAGAAAGTCCACAGAAATTTAAAGATACCTTATTTTATTGTTTCTTTTTGTCTTTTGCTTGTTTGTTTTTTGAGACAGAGCCTCCCTGTGTAGCTCAGACTGTCCTGGAGCTCATTCTGTAGACCAGGCTGGCCTTGAACTCGCAGAAATCCATCTGTGTCTGCCTCCAGAGTGTTGGGATTAAAGGCATGTACTACCATGCCCAGCAAATGTATAGCACAGGCCAGCCCTGAACTCATGATCCTCCTGCCTCCACCTCTTTCTGCAAATCCTAGATGTGTGTACCTGTATTGATTAAAATAAACTTTATTTATTTTATGTGTATGGGTGTTTTGCTTTCATGCGTGTCTGTGTACCACATGTGTGCCTGATACCCATGGGGACCAGAAAAGAACATCAGATCCCCTGGAACTGGAGTTAGAAATCATCGTGAACTGCCATGTGGTTGCTGGGAATCATACCCAGGTCCTCTGGAAGAGCAGCCAGTGCTCTTAACTACCGAGCCATCTCTCCAGCCTGACCTGTTTGTATTTAATAGATTGTATTTAAAAATTAAGACCGTATTGATTTTTACAGGCTGCTTTTTTTCTCTAAACATATTCAGAGGAACAACTTATGACATTAAATGAGACTTTTAAATGACTCCTTAATAGTCCATTATATGACAATATCATAATTAATTTAAGACTTTCCTATTTGCTATGTTTAGACTGATTACCTCCCCCCCCACAAAAAAAAAGGGTTGGAGATGCAGCTAGATACTTTCCTGTCACGTGTTAGGCTCTAGGTTCAGTCTGTATTGAACAGAGGAAAGTGCCTTCGAATAGCATGCAGACTTTAAATGTGTACATTTGTCAAGTGTCTGATTATTCCTCTAGGATGGGTTCCTAGAAGGAGGTCACTGGGTGCAAGGGCGTGTGGATTATCAGCAGCAGCACCTCTCTCTGTGAAGCTCCTTGTACCAGGAGCTGAGTCACTCTGGGGTCTTGTGACTTGTGTGCTAAATATCTGGCAGCCACCTGCTGCCTATCTCAGTGGCCACCCTCTAGTTGGTATCACCCATCAGTGTCACTCCCAGAATTGTAGTTGCCTTGTACCTGGACATAGTTACTCCACTCATCCCCTGCCCTCACTTCCCAGGCCATTCCTCAGACTGTAACAGAGACAATTTATTAAAAAAAAAAAATAGCTGAGCTTGGTGGTGCACACCTTTGAGTGGCAGAAGCAGGTGGATCTCTGAGTTTAAAGCCAGCCTGTTCAACATACTGAGTTCCAGGCCAGGACTACACAGTGAGACTCTGATGATGATGATGATGATGATGACGATGATACACAGTGAGACTCTGTCTATAATAATAACAATAACAACAGTATAAACAAATGAATGAATGAATAACAAGTCTGATGTAGTACATGTATTTAAACCCTCTGCTGACCTCCCAGCTCAGCCTGAAGACTGCGGTGTGTGTTGTGGTGCTGCAGGTCCAGCTTCATCTCCTGAGCTCAGGTTGTGATGTCTTCTCAAGTCTGTTTCAGGGATTGCTCCTTCCTACATTGTATCTCTCTCTCTCCCCACCCCTTTGTAGCTCTTTTCCCAGCTGGCCTTCTTGGCCTTACTAGCTAATTCTTCTTCCTTGAAAGATAAATGTTACTTTTTCTTCCCTCCACCCCCATCAGGTGTGACTATCAAATTATCCGACCACTTTAAGGTTTTCTTTTTTTTTTTAAATATTTATTTATTTATTATGTATACAATATTCTGTCTGTGTGTATGCTTGAAGGCCAGAAGAGGGCACCAGACCTCTTTACAGATGGTTGTGAGCCACCATGTGGTTGCTGGGAATTGAACTCAGGACCTTTGGAAGAACAGGCAATGCTCTTAACCACTGAGCCATTTCTCCAGCCTTAATGACACTTGAAATGGCTATAATCACGTTGTTGGTTGCACAAGTAATTACCTGATGAAAATCTCCTCTTTCTGCTGTCTGGGAAGGGCCTTACGTCCTCCAGGTTCAGAGTCTGTTAGGCTTCCTGGTGTTTGGGGAGTGACTGGGTAAAAGTCTTGCTGCACAGGCAGTAGATCTGCAGAGAACTGGCTTCCGTGCCTATGCCTCTCAAAACGACACAGACTGGTAGGGGAAAGGGCGATATCTCATCATAATTTGCATGTTTGCTGGTAATGTTGGTCATAAGCTCGTATTTATTAGTAATTCCTGATTTTTCCTGGTAATTGTCCTTTGACTGTTTCTGTCGGAGCCTCAGGGGTTTTTGTTGTATTTACTTTTTGAAGACAGTTCTTTATCTTACGGCTGTTTCCCCATTTGTCCTTTGCATTTGTTTTGCTGCACGTGTGCTTTTTTTACAGTCAAACCAGCTAGCGCTCCACTAACATTTATTCCTTTTGTTTCGTTTTAGAAATGTCTTCTCTTAAAATAGACCAGTTCTTTGCTGTAGCAGTTCATGATGGTGTTCGCTGCGGTTTCTCCAGATAACAACGTCAGGCAATGGGGCTCTAGCGTCGCTTACTGGACAATCCTTTTCAAGGGTGCTGGCGTGGGCAGCGTCATTTTTAGTGTGGCGCTGCGTGTTCTTGTTTAGTGTGGTGCTGTGTGTTCTTGTTTAGTGTGGCGCTGCGTGTTCTTGTTTAGTGTGGTGCTGTGTGTTCTTGTTTAGTGTGGTGCTGTGTGTTCTTGTTTAGTGTGGTGCTGTGTGTTCTTGTGTCTCCCAGCATCAGTTCTGAGGCCACATCTCAAGCTGTCACTCGGGGCTAGTAAAACAGTTTGAAAAGGCTATTTTAGCGCCGATACATATTTTAATACTTGAAAATACATCGCAGACAACCTCATTATTCCCTTGTTTGGTTTTTGTTTTTGTTTTTTTGAGATTGTGTCTCACTCTGTAGCTTACTGTATAGTCTTAAACTTTCGGTAATCCTCCTGTCTCAGCCTCCATAGGGATTACAGGCATACATCATCATACCAGATGTATTTATATTTTTAACTGGCATGAATTGTATATGTTTTATGTAGCATATGATAACTCTGCATATGTATACATTATATACTGAAGAAATACTGATCATTTCTTCATAGTTGAAGAATATATTTAAAGTCCTTTCATTTAGTTCTTTTGCGGCTTAATTCCCATGACCACCCTTTCCCTGTCTGTCCCTCCTCCCTGCTCTCCCCACCTTCTGGTAACCACTAGTCTAGTCTGATCTTCCATTATTCTTCTCTTCAATGTCTTTGAATTTTATTCATCCAAGAACGCTCGCTTTAAAGAAACTTTCTGATGTGAAACAGGCCAATAAATTTCTGTGAGTTTAGGGCTGCCTGTTCCACATCGTGAATTCGAGGCTAGCCAGGGCTGCAGAGACTGACCCTGTCTCAAAAGACAAAAAAAAAAGGGGTTCAGGCAGTGGTGGCACACACCTTTAATCCCAGCACTCAGGAGGCCAAGGCAGGAGGACTCTGAGTTTCAGGCCAGCTTGGATAGCCAGGGCCGAACACACACACCCCAAATACAAAAATAAGTAAGGAAACCTATCTGGGGTGGGTATGTGTCTGTCTGTCTGTGTGGTGCCTGCACATGACTGTGCTTCTACATGATCCCAAATGCTCTCCCGCTGAGATTTTTAATGAAAATTCATTAAGCCCTAAAAATTAATTTTGAGAAGTTTACATTGTTGTAAAATTGTATCTTTTTACACAAAATCATGTTATCCTTGCCAAGTCTGTCAGCAAAAAAAGGTTTGTAGTTATCATTCACTATAGCTAGTGTAAAGAAAATATTTTTATCCAGTATATATATTCAATAAGTATATAATGGGGGAGTTGAGACAGAGTCTCTCTGCATAGCCTCATTATGGCTTATGTGTTTTTTCATTAGAATGTGGATAAAAGCTGTTTATTTCTCTATGTTGATTTTGTATCCACTGCTTTTTGGTGTTGATAGGTGTTAGTTCCTATAGAAAGACAGGCACATAATGTTATAAATAATTATATTTTTTGTTTCTTTTGTATTGAGTATATTTCTTTTATCTGTCTTAGGTCTTGTTTAGTATCTTTTTCTGGGATGCTTGAAACGGTAGTATTGGTAACTGGCTTTTAAGGCCAAAATAAAGTAATTGGTATTAATTTTATTTTTAACTAATCCACAGAAACCATAAAAGTGTTGCGTGTTAATGGAGTACTATGTTTAGTTGCTAATGTTGAAGTTAGGTCAGCGTATTTATCGCTCTGAATGCCTGTCAGTTCTTTGTGGCGAAATACTTCAGAATTCTTTCTGTCAGCTCTTTGAAATGTTTAATGCATTATGATTATCTATAGTTACAGCATATTTTTAAAAACATTTTGTAAAGCCAGGAATGGTAGCACATGCCTTTGCTCCCAGCACTTGGGAGGCAGAGATAGCCTGGTCTCTGGGTTTGAGGCCAGCCTGGCTTACATAGTAAGACTCCAAAAACAAAACCATAATGCCTTCCCGAGTTTTAGGACACAGATAGTGAATAGCATGTAAGTCTTTAAACCCATTTTTAATCACATTCATTTGTCGAGATGAGTGCTCCCTGGCTGCACCGAACTCCAGCCAGCAACGGTTACCAACCATTTCAGGGATAGTGCCCAGCATCGGTGAGTCGGAAAGGGGCGACGGCCCACATTCAGTGCAGTCACCTCCGCTCGCTCTTTCTAGTTTGTAAAGTGAGGAAATTCTAAAACGGAAAAATTGTTGCTTTCCTGCTGAGCAAATATATATATTTAAAACCCTTTGTTTTAGACGTAAAAGCAAGCTCGCTTTGTGTTTTGCTGTGAAATCTTGGACTGGGGCAACTGCTTCTTACCTAATACTTGGCAGTAAGTGGTTGGAGGTGGAGCTGTCTTGACTGCTTCTGCATTAAATAAAAGAACAGAATGATAAAGTTAGAAAGGAATAATCCCACTGCATAAAGCAAACCAAGGAAAGCAAGAGGGAACTGTCACCGATGAAATCAGAGCAGTACTCTGTGGCTGCCCCTGGTCCAGAGTGAAAAGAGTCTGTGTTGAACTCATCATGTAAATGAAAAGATCTGTCATTTCATTCATTCTGTTCATTTTCATTTTCCCCTGGCAGGAACAATTCTCAAATGTAGTTCTTACATTTTCAGATTTTCATTTTTAACATGCAGAATTTGCTGTGACAGGAAATGAAGGTCTCTAGTGAGGGCAGATTTTGAAGACTACAGTGCAGGTTTCCTGGGGGTAAATGCCATCATTGCAATGTCCTGCTCATTCCTCCCCTGGGCCAAGTCGGTCAGTTAAGGGCCTTAGCATTCAGTCAGTCATTGTATTAAATTCTGTGAAGGGAAAGCTCATAATTAGATTTCTTAAGTATTCATTTCCCCATCAATTTGCAGGAGATCTCCTTCCATTTACCTAGTCTTGACTCCTTGGCAGCAGATTCCTAAGAAGCCAGCGTGCAGATCGTGGACTTTCCCTCAGAATGCCACTGGTCACAGTCAGCTGTGGTTCTTTCCCTTTTTGAAGTGTCTGTGGCACACTGTTCTGTATTTAATTACATGGATCTGCAAGTTCTCTATCAGCCTAGTTAAAGCTTCATGTTTGTCTGGAGTGGGTTTTGTTTTAGTTTTTGAGATTGGGTGTATTGTTACTCTTACCCTGCTGCAATCAAGTATGGACACAACTTAAGGGAGCAGAACTTGATTTTGGCTCCTGGTTTAAAGGGGTACAGTGTGGTTGGGCGTGGTGACACACATTTTTAATCTGTCTCAGCACTTAGGAGGCAGAGGCGAGAGGATCTCTGTGGGTTCCAAAACAGCCTGCTCTACATAGTGTGTTCCAGGAAAGTCAGGGCTATGTAGAGACACGTTTTTAAAAAAAGCAGAATGGATAAATCCATCGTGGTGGGAGAAACACGGCAGCTGGATTGGCTTAGTCTGTGGTGGTAGGTGCTTGCCACACGGTTTGTTTTTTATCAGTGGATCATAAAGCAGACAGACTGGAACTGGTTGGGCTATGTGATCGCCTAGTCTTGCGCTTTTAGTCCCACATCTGTCTCTAGACCCATGTCCAAAAGGTTTCTGTTCTGTGAAGAGACAATCATGACCATGGCAACTCCTATAAAGGAAAGCATTTAATTGGGGTGGCTTACAGTTCAGAGGTTTAGTCCATTATCATCATGTCAGGAATCATGGCAGCATGCAGGCAGATGTGGTGCTGGAGAAGGAGCTGGGAGTTCTACATCTAGATTGGCAGGCAGCAGGAAGAGAGAGACACTGGACCTAGCTTGAACTTCTGAAACCTCAGAACCCACCCCAGGTGACACACCTCCTCCAACAACTCCACACCTATTCCAACAAGGCCACACCTCCTAATTGTGCCACTCCCTATGGGCCTATGGGGGCCATTTTTAATCAAACCACCACAGCAACCTCCTAAAATGGTATCTGTTGCTCTCATAAGCAGTTCATCCACTGGGGACAAAGGATTCAAAGACTTTTGCTGTAGGGGACAGTTCACATTCAAGCCATAGCATAGGGTTTTGCTACTTAGCCCAGGCTGGCCTTGAACTCATTGTCCTCACACCTCAGCCTCTTCAGTGCCAGTATACAAACCTGTTTGGTTTTATCAAATCGTATCTAAGCTCAAGACTATTATCTTTTTCTTTTGTGTCCCTACATACCTAAGCACCATGCTAATAAAAAATTATGTGCATTGTAAACGATTCTGAAGCAACTGAGTTAATAAATGAATGAGCAGACATTAAATTGATACATTAAATCGAGCCAGTGATTCTACCCCAGTGATTCAGGCTGTCTCCAGCTGTACCTTAGTTAAGACAGTGAGGACCCCAGTGATGCAGGCTCTCCAGCGATACTTACCTTATTTAAAACGGTGATACTTAGTGTATGAAATAGAAGCACAGCTGAGTCCGAAGGCTGAGGCAGGTGGACCTCTGTAAGTTTGAGGCTCATCTGGTCTGCATAGTGGCTGTAGCAGGCAGCGGGTCCCGAGACCATGGTGGGCCATGAAGGCAGCCAGTCCCAGGAAGGAGCCCCCAAGTGGCCCATGGGCCACAAAGGGCAAGGAGCCATGTGGTGGGTGAGAGACCAAGAAGGTAGGCACCTCATGCAGAGGAAGTGGGCATTTATTTAGTGGGTTATGGAGGGGTAAGGGAAAGGGGGAGCTGGGGGGAGGGGAGAGGAGCCACAGCAGCAGCTACCTCTCTGGGAGAGAGACAGAAGGGAAGATGGTGTCAGACTGGAAGTGGGAGGAAGATCTGCCTGCCTCAGTGGTGGATGGGGGAGAGAGTGGGCGTGACTTCAGGACAGACCATTACACTCAGGCCAACCAGCTCTTCATAAAAAGACCCTGTCTCAAACAAACAACCCTAAACACACACTCCACCAAGTGTCCAAGTGGTGACACCCACACAGGTCAGTGTAGTAGTTACTTCCTCATTGCTTTGACCAAATCCCCAGCAGGAAGCCATGTAAGGGAGGAAGGATTTCTTTTGGCCTCTGGTTGAGTGGGTGCCATCCATCGCTGCAGTACTGAGGTGATCTTGGCACTCCCCAGACCTTATTCTCTTACTTTCCATTCCCGCTGGCTCCCCACACCATTCATGTTTAGAACGAGGCTTCTTTCCTAGGTTCAACACCCCGGACACACACACGTTCACAGCATGCCCAGACATGTGTCTTCTGTCTTATATAAACTCAGTCAGGTTGACAAAGTGGATGAGCCATCACAGTTGTGCAGGCCCTGGAGAACACACACACTAGTGAACCAGTGTGAGTGAGAGAGGCAGGTAATGTGTGAGCATTACTAGGAGTGGACACAGATCCCCGAGTGGAGAGTTGGATCACACTGTAGTAAAGGTACCCGTCCTCCCTCCTTCTCACTCCATTGCCCCTCTTCTTCTTGTCTCTTCTTTCTCTTTCTTCTCCTTTCTCCCTGCCCCTGTTTTCACTATGTAGACCCAAACCCAAGATCTTCCTACGTCAGCCTTCATGCTGTGCTGGGACTATAGGTCTGGCTTGGAGGGTAGTCATTAATCTCTCCCCAACCCACCCCTGCCATACAGGGTTTTTCTGTGTATCCCTGGCTGTCCTGGAACTCATTCCAGACTGACCTTGAACACACAGAGCTCCACCTGCCTCTGCCTCCCAAGTGCTGAGATTAAAGATGTGCACTGCCACCACATCATGTGCGCTGTGTCATTAATCTTAAGAACAAAGCCATTCTTTTCTTTTTTTGTAAATGATGAAAATTGTTAAATAAAAAAGTATAAAATGCAACAATATTTTGGTCAGTATTTACCTTTTAAAATAGTAGACGCTGTGCTTGTTAAACATTTCAAGTTGTTTTTCCTTATTTTGCAGTTCCTCAGTTTGAAACTGCATGTAGTTATGTGGATGCTACACTTGAGGAGTTTCTGGCCTGGAACTGTGACCATTCTAGTGTCTCTGGACCATTTAAAGATTATGACCATTCCAAATTCTGGGCTTATGC
>JABTXL010005646.1:988479-1005795 GCA_025134845.1 Neodon shergylaensis | reverse complement strand
GGGAAAAATAAGTGAACAAGTATATATTTTTTTTATCCTCAAAAGCCGTTACAATTATCTCTTTTGATAGTCTGTCTGCCTAAGGATCTCAGAGTCGCCTTCCACTGTATTTCATTTCGGTCTCAGCCTAGCCTTCATTCAGCCAAGTGGAAGAAATGATAAACGCAGAGTAAATAACGTAGGGGATAAAGGATGCCACTGTAGGAAAAGGAAAGACTACCTCTGGGGAGCCTGTGATTCAGATACATTTATTATAGAAGAAAAATGGAGTACTCAGGAGGTCATAAAGCAAGTTTACTGTGAGAAAATAAAACCTTGATCTGCTGTCTCCTAGGCATAAAGCTGATAGACACTTTTACATAATGAGTGATTTAGAGCAGGAACAGAAGGAACACTCATTGCTCTACTCAGCTTCTGCCATAAGTGTACATGGTAGAAGAAAATGTCCACAGTGCAGTCTACACAAGTCTGCAGTAAATAATGGACTTAGAAGATTCTATTCTTATTACACAGAGAAAAATCTGCAATACATTTTCAAAGGGGTGATGGCATGGACTGAAGACATCTATCCATGCAGTCATCAAGCAAAAGCTCAGCTATATGACACCTCAGACTGGAGTGCAATGACATTGAGAAAAAGAAAGAGAATCTTCAGGAAGATTCCTTAGAACTAGATCTGAACTGTAGAGAAAATGAATGAGATTTTGTCCAATGTCTCAGCTAAGCTAGGAAAGAAGCGTCATAGCACACAGTGACCTGAATCAAAGTCAAAGTAGGTAAAAGGATGGTGTTAGTTTTTAGAATGTTAGAGCATTAGAATCTTCATTGTAATTGTTTATGTCTCAACATTAACATCTCTGTCAAGGTTTTACCTAAGTGGGTCTGAACAATGCAGATCATAAATTTCTCATTGTTTTTAACTTTACAGAATTATAGAAGTTTAAGGAAGGCTGCTTGGAGCTAGGCCTGAAATTCAAAAGGCCATGTAGGCAGTAGTCAGAAGGTAAAGCTGATTGTAGACTACAGAAAAAGCTGCCAGAACATAGGGATAAATAAGAATCTACATTGTCTTCTTCTCACACCTAAAGCTGGTTCTGCTTCTTATCGACTAAATGCAGCTTAGGTGTATGATTAACCCAATGTTCCCAAGTAATACAGTGTTATCACCTTATACCTCTGGTCTCCACAGCTTTCTACAGACATTACAGACTTCTCAAACTTTCAAAAGAAAAATCTTTCATAATCTTCACTCTCAGATGGACTGCATCGACCCCCATGAAGCAGAGACCTCTCTGAGGGTAACCCCTGAATACAAGCATTTTCTAAGAGGATAAAACTTAGTAAAGGGTTTCATGTATTTAGAATCTTGGTCAGCAGCAACTAATCCTAAAAGCTACTAATCTTTCCTGAAGAAAAGATGGCTGTATTTATTCTTGTTCTTCCAGAATCAAATATTGTTTTGGTCATCTACATAAGCATCATGTCAATTAAACTCAGTACTTGATTATATGACTGCTGCCATTCAGAGCTATATAAATAACTTGTTTTACCCTATTATCATTTGTACATGCTTCATTTTATTTTTATTGAAAATAGTTTTTCATTCAGTCTAATCTGATTATGCTTTCTCCTTCTCAAACTCCTCCCTGATACTCCCCACTTCCCTATCCACTCAAAACCACATCCCTTTTCTCTCTCATCGTAATGCAAACAGGCACCTAAAACTATAATAAATTAAGATAAAATAAAAACAATTTAGAATATGACCACACAAACAGAAAAAAAGGGTCAAATAATAACTTTAAGAAACTCACATATATATATATATATATATATATATATATACACACACAGAGATATATATTCACACACAGAGAGAAATTCTATAAAATCACAAATGTCTATGTATTCTATATGTATTCAGCCATGTGTATATATTATAGTTATAGAATATATGCACCTACAAATATATGTATATCTATTTAATATATTTTCATTACAGGTGCTTTACATATATAATACAGATATTTTTCTTTATATATAATATATATACACCAATATCTATTTACCTATCATCTATCTATCTGTCTGTCTGTCTGTCTGTCTGTCCGTCTGTCCATCCATCCATCCATCTATCTATCTCCTTCCTATCTTTATCTTTATAGATATAGATTTACCCACATGTATAGATCTCTGAAATTACACACAAAGGATATGTAAGGTACCAACATCAGCAAAGTGCTAATAAAGCAATATGAAACGAAGAATCTCAAAAAATGCCGTTGAATCCATTTAGTGTTGGACATCTACTGCTGGGCATGGAGCCTGCCTTTAAGAGTGGTTTGTGTATCCAGTAAGACACCTTTGAAGAAAACTAATTTCTCATTTGCAAGCAGCTTTAGATTAGAGATAACTTTTGAGTTATGGATGGAAGATTTTTTTCTACTTACCCTTGGTCTGCCTTTGTATGTTATTATATGATTGCAGAACAAAAAATTACACACCCTAGAACTGACCTTGTCTGATTACAAGCATTGAAAATCTGTGAACAGTGTGTGTGAAAAACAATAGGCAAGTTGTTTATAAGTTTTTCAGATTTGCATATGATCTTACTATGATTGCGTCATGTGCTTTGAAGTATTTTAAAATTCACCAGAAAATTAAAAAAGAAAATGAATGCATAAGTATTTTTACTTGAAATAGAAACTTGCCAGACATAATTCAATAAATACAGATAAAAGTTTAATCAATTTATAAGTGTATTACATACTCATATTAGAAGGTTTAGATCACATTAACAATGACATTAAAAATAAGAGATTTTGTTAAATAAAATTATTTTTCATTTTTCATCATTTCTGTCTTTCCCCAAACTATTTTCAACTCTTGTCATAATTTCTTGTCTTATTTCTTTGATATCTTATCTGAAATTATGAGATTACTTTAATTTGTCCAAATTTGTCTTTAAACTTATAAAATATTTCCAAGCACGAATAGCAGAGCAAAGTATATCAAATTGTTACAGTATCTAAAACAGAAAAAAATATGGTGCTAAAGTTTGGGTGTTCTCTCTTTATAATGACATTAGATTGTGTCTGAATATTGTAATAAATAATTTTATGAGTCTGATAGCATTACACATGAAATTACTGCCATTTTCATATTTAGTTGCTCCCTGCACAATTTAATTCTTATATATAAATAGTAATTTCTCGTTTTAAAATGGTATTTTATATAAAACAACAATCTGTCACATGATGTCGAAAGACTAAGAGGAAATCTGTAACACATAGAAATTTGTCTCAGTGTGGGTTGAAAACATTTACTACAGATATCAGATTTGTCAATTATGTTTGACATCATAAATTTCCCTCAGGAACCTTTAAATAATGATGACCTTGACACTTCAAGGATCTCTACTCCACCAGACAATCGGTCAGGCAGTTAGCTTGTAAATCATTCCAGTGATCAACCAACTCATTTTTATTTCTTGATATAATGTCAAGTACTATAGAAACTAAATCATACAAATTTTCTCTTCCCAGTAAATACATGATCGTGCAAATGATATAGGCTGATATGTTGAAGAAAACAGAATCACTGGGTTACTCAGAAATTGCAATTTAAGGATGAAGTATATATCAACAACTAATTACAGTAAGGAAAATCTAAGGCTGCTTTTATTGGCCTGTCCATATCAATCTGGGGATTATTTAATCTTAGGCAAAATCAAAGGCTAATTTATAAAACACAAGATCTAAAGTCATGCATATCACCATAGAACCTTCATCTGGTGATGGATGGAGATGGAGACAGAGACCCACATTAGAGCATCGGGCTGAGCTCCCAAGGTTCAAATGAGGAGCAGAAGGAGGGAGAACATGAGCAAGGAAGTCAAGATCGCGAGGGGTGCACCCACCCACTGAGACGGTGGGGCTGATCTAATGGGAGCTCACCAAGGCCAGCTGGACTGGGTCTGAAAAAGCATGGGATAAAACCGGACTCTCTGAACATGGTGGACAATGAGGGCTGCTGAGAGGCCAAGGACAATGGCAGGGGGTTTTGATCCTACTGCATGTACTGGCTTTGTGGGAACCTAGTCTGTTTGGATGCTCACCTTCCTAGATTTGGATGGAGGGGGGAGGTCCTTGGACTTCCCACAGAGCAGGGAACCCTGACTGCTCTTTGGACTGGAGAGGGAAGGGGAGGAGAGTGGGGGAAGGGGAAGGGAAATGGGAGGCGGGGAGGAGGTGGAAATTTTTAATAAAAAAATAAATAAAATAAAATAACTATTAAAATATAAAAAAAACAAGATCTAAAGTCATCTTCAGATGACAATGTATTTTATAACTTCAATCAGATTTAGGTCTCAGTGCATCTCATGTTTAATTATTAGACTATTGACCTATATAAATACTATGACTTATAACTTGGAATTTTCTTTTCTTTTCTTTATTATGTAAGTCTGTGGGACAGAGTTTTCAGTCACCTTTTGCACTTTCTTGGTTCAATATGGACATATTTTAGTGTATCAACTACAAAGTAATCACTGTGAAATTTTTACTTTTTAAAAAGTCAGATTTAGAATTCTTTTGGTGTTATTCATGAAACACATCACTAAACTGAGTGGAACATACTAGAGAATAGGATGTGTTTTTGCCAGATCTTAGTTACTGCAAATAAATACTTAAGATGATTGTCATATAAAAAGAAAGGTTTGTTTTTTTTTCACTGTTTGGGAGGTATCAGCTGGTGGTGTCTTGTCTATTTTAAAATGTCAATTTTCTATAGATTAGAATCACCTGAGAAGGGAGTTGAGGAATTATCTAGATGAAGGTGTTTTATGTGATGGTTTTGAAGACCTACCATGAATGTAGCAGCACAATTTCATAGGCTGGATTCTGAACCATAAGAGTAGAGAAAAGTATCTGTGTCCTTACGATGAAGCAAGTAAACAAAGTTGTTTATTCTTTCTTTGCTATTGGCTGTGGCTATGATGTGACTAGATGCTTAAGTTCTTTCCTCAAAATGATGAAATGTAACCCAATTATCCTTCCCTCCCTTCTGCTTCTATTTTTCTCACAGCAACAGAAATAAAACTAGAAGAGTTGACTAACATTTTTGTCTTAGGCCTTTGGCAGAAATGTCATGGTACAGAGAGTCACAACAGAACAAAACTACCCAGTCCAGGCCAAGACTCAAAGAGAGAAAGTACAGAGGGTCAGAATCTCTATGCAATCTTCGTGTCATTTCTCCAGTAAACAGGAGACAGCTCAAGGAGACTCCACCATTAAAATTTCCACCACCTATCAAGTGCCAGATGGGAACCAGGCTTTGAACATACTGGGAGAAAATTAAAAAATGAACTTTAGCATTGTACAGCTTGGTAGAGATTTAAAAAGGGTAAGCACAGGGTTCAATTAACACTAAGAATGTAAGACCTTTTTGCAAGAAAGTATTAGTCCAGTAACTGGACAATAACAAGTAGCCATTAATAGAGTATTGCAATATTAATTGTGAAGGCTTTTTAAATAAGAAAGTTTATTAAATGAGCACTTGTCTTTTATAGCAGTGTTTCCATTATGAGTAGAGTACCAATTTCATTTCTGTTGTTGTGATAAAATGCTAAGACCATAAGAAACTTAGACGGTAAAGGTTTATTTTAGTTAACATTTCCAGG
Organism: Neodon shergylaensis; assembly: GCA_025134845.1. NCBI lineage: Eukaryota > Metazoa > Chordata > Mammalia > Rodentia > Cricetidae > Neodon > Neodon shergylaensis. The sequence goes on along the minus strand of JABTXL010005646.1, from coordinate 1,000,115 downwards.
TTATAGTCTGCACAAAATCTAAGCAGGAACTTGTAGCAGTTTGTCATATTAAAAGTCAAAAAAGAGAGACAAGGAATGTATGCATGTTTATTTCTCCATAGCCCCTTCTGCACTTACACAGGTCACTGTGCAATTCCAGGGCATGGTACAGTGTACAGTGGGTAAAACTTCCCATCTTAGTTAAGAAAATCAAGACATTCCCTGCAGGCAAGCCTATAGGTAATTCTGCTCTAGATAACCCTTCACTGAGACGTCTTGGGTAATTCCAGCTAAGGCAGAGTCAACAATTCAAACTAACCATCACGTTATCTTTTAAAGGGTCTAATACTAGATCTTTTGAACATTTGTTATGTAGCAGGTAGTTCTTCTAGAAACAAGTTCACCAAACATAAAGGTTAAATCTTGCTATAGAAGATAAAGGAATTAAGATGATTCACACTGAATTCAAGTCAAATTCAGCAGAAGCCACTTTACATAATCCAAATTGGGGAAAGAGCATATGTATCCAGGGAAAAGCAGTACAAATTTTCAATGACTTAGTGCACACATTATTGACTGTGAATAGGGAAATATACAAAATGCAAGAATGGTTCCTAATGTTAGTTATGAAATCAAACTTCAGAAATGCAAACACATATTTAATCTGTTAAACACATTTTCAACTCCCACTCATATTCTGATTTGGAGGTAGATTACTTGATAAAAAATACATCACCAATTCATAAAAATCTTAAAACTATTAACCAATTTGTTTTTAAATTTAGAAGCTATATTATCAGCATAAAAATATACCTTGGCTCAGACACAGGAAAATATAAAATATAGATCAAAATGTCTCTTGACAGTTTGGCCTGAGGCCCAAAGCTAGTGCTTACACTAAACTTTATTTTAAAAATGCAACCTTTGGTGTTGTTGATTTTCCTCCAACAAGCAAGCCAAGATGTGAAATCTAACAACTCTTTTTGACATCTTTATAACAATGAACTGTCATGCTTAATTGATGAGGACTGTCTTCATTCACATCAGGCTATCCCCGCATGTTACTCATACAGAGTTCACAGCCTCTGTCCTCCAGATTTTTGACTGCATCTGTGTTATTAACCTTTGAGTTCATCTGATGGTGGCACTGCCATGCGTAATGGGCTCTCTTGGCAGCTTGCAACTGGGCCTTCCTTGTTCTGCTCTCCTTTCTCTTTGTACTCTAAAAACAACTGAACTGATGGAAGCAAGATGATGTAGTCAGTTACCTTGTAAGTTCAAGGTTGCTCAGATTTTCTCCTGGGAGAATCTCAGAAATAAAATTCTAGAAGATATGCATGCTTGATTCATTAAAAAATAATTGAAGGTGAAAATATTAAAACAACAATGACCCAGGTTTTAATTTCAACTCCAACCTTGTTTAGTTTCTTGCAAGATATTCAATCTTTCTGACCCTCATTTGTAAAACGAAGGAAAGATTTTAGGGTAGAAGGACTAAATTTTCCTAAACAATGCATTCTCATTCCTCTGACTGAAAAATAGACTTTGGCTGCTGTGGACAGAGTGAACTTTTGGAAGTTGTCGTAGTTAGGGTGGCTTTTGCTGTGAAGAAACGCCAGGGCCAAAGGTAACCTGACTTTTGCTACCACACCACTGTTCACTATTGAAGGAAGTCAGAGCAGAAACAACAATTGGGCAGGAATCTGGAGGCAGAGCCATTGCAGAGGCTATGGAAAGGTGATGTCCACTGCTTTGCCTACGATTTCAGAGGCTTAGTCCATTGTCATCATAGCAGGAGTCTGGTGGCACTCAAGGCACTAGAGCAGTAGCTAAGAGTTATATCCCAATTTGCAGGAGAGAGACAAAGAGAGAAGAGAGAGAGGGAGAGACTGGGTAAGAAGTGGAATTTGAAACCTCCAAGTCTACTCCCACTGCAACACTTCTGACAACAAAGTCACACATATTCCAACAAAGGCACATATCATAATCCTTCTAAAATATTGCCACTTTCTGATGATTAAACATTCAAATACATTAGTCTGTGGGGACCATTCTTACGTAGATCACCACAGAAGTGTTAAGAAAAATGAATAAATGTATCTGTAGTGTGAGAGTGTACACAAAAGACTGCTTACACACGAGGTTCAGAAATTTAACCATCATTAGTACCATTTTCAGTCTAGTAAATTCACTATATGCACACACATTTTCGTACAGTTTTTTTTTCCCCACAGATATGGCCTGAACTGCCTAGCCTGATTTGTTGTATGCGAGTACTTCTTAATTACTGTGGCGGGAAGGTGGGGGCAAATAGAGTGTGCAAGCTTCAGATAATATTCTTGAAAAAGACATCTGACTTGCTGCTCATTGCCCTGTTTTTCTTTTTATTTCCTGGGAAATGAGAACAACTAAGTTACCATCTTGACCTCAGAAATGGAAGCTACCAGACACTTCTCTGGAGAACCCACTCTGGGTCATCCAGCTTAACTGAAATTCCTAAAGAAAGACGGACAGTTGTAGGTTTTTTAAAGTTAGTGTATCTTTGTCCTTCTTTGCTTATGTAGTTTACTCTCTGTATTATAAATAGAAATATTTGCATCATGCTGTTTCTGTGAGCTTTGAAATACATGCAATAATTCAAGTGTGGTATTTAGCAAATATTAGAAACTTTACAGAAAAATAAACTTCAGCTACCTAATTTGTTTGAGAAAATGGGTAGTTATAAAATAATTAGATAGCTTAAACAAGATTGCTAGTGATTTAAAAGTTCTAGTTATTGAAGTATATGGTAAATATTGCATGATCTTATACCATTTATTTTCATAGTTTCTTTCCTTTATGCTTTTGTGGATGCATTTACAATGTGTAAGGACACAACAGGCACTCAACACATGTAAAGCCACCCTTTCCTCTTCCTACTAAACTGCATTGGATGAAAACAAACTTCAACTCATGTATATCAACCAAGTAAACATTGTGTTGAGTGTATGTTCCGTCTCTCAACACTTCTATCATGTATTCTTAAGATGAGTAATTAGAATCTTGCCTCCACATTTATAGCCTTCAGCGACCATATAGATAAAAGAGAACCAGTCTTTCCCCTTTGGTTCTTTCCAATGCTTTTCAAATATGAAAATTAATGTTTTTTTGTTCCACTCTACCTGCTGTCACACAAGACATAATTTTGGTGATATTAAGTTGATTTATTCTAAATAGGCAAGCAAGATAAGTATCTAACTTTTCTTGTGATTTGTCTCCATGAAAAAAGTAATTTAAGTGATCTTTGTAATGTTTCTTTCACTGATTTTAAAAATAATTCTTGAATAAGGAGGAATCTCTTTCTGAAAAACTGTCTATTTTCCATGGGCTACTTTTGGAAGAAAGAAGATCAACATGTTTAAGTGCATTGACACATCAAATCATTGTGCATTGTATGTTATAACAGCATCATTGTTGCCGAGTTAAAAAGAAGTATTAAAAAATAACTTGTGAAATAACAATGTTAGCCTTAGGTAACTATAAAAGCAATAATATAAGTAGAAGCAAAAGATATCTCATTTTGGAAATTTGTCAAGGGCAACAAGAAAATTAAGAACACTTTCCATCACTGGAGAAAGGCTTGTACTGAAGCTCTATGAGATTAAGATAAGAACTTAGCTCCCTTAGCCAAATCGTTTTACTGCAAAAATAATGGAACTCAGATTATCAATTGTGGTGACTACTGTTTGCTGTAATGTAATTAGTCATCCTACTTTTTCTAATCCATTGGTCACAACTATAAATCACTCCTAGTTTTATTCCGATTTTTGGGAAGATTTTCCTGAATCAACCAAACAAGTAGTTATTGTTATGTTTCAAAGTGTGTGTTTTGCATGTTTACTATTCAGAGTTCATTCATAGATCATATCCATCATAACCCCAAACATACTGTTATGTATATTAAAATCCAAAAACCAAGCAGAGGAAGATAACATTTTCTCTTATATATTCTATTTCAATCTTTACAATGAGTTCATTTTACTACTTGTCTTTTTGTATCAAGTAGAAATTAAGCAGATAATGGATATTAATTGCAAATCCTTATCAAAGCAGCACTCATTTATTTTGTAAATATTCTCATGTACTGCTATGTAATACTTGCTCATAAAAATTTAATGCATGAAGAATGCTCTTATCTAGACAATAGTTTTGAATATAGTGATATTTTAAAAAAACTTGAATGAGTGAACAGTGAAAACATGTAAATGGTTTAAAGTGAATACAGTTGCTTAAGTTTGGTCCACTAATAAACTATATAAAATAAACTTTAGCTTTGTAAAATGAGGCCTTTATGGATATGTGCTTTATGAGAACAACTTGGTGATGACAACGATGTTAAATACTGAAAGAGAGAAGGTAGCTAGAAGTTAGAGTTCACCAGAGAAATAACAGCTTTATTCAGCATGAGAGGTCTTCTAGTCCAGCCAGATAAGACAACTGCAGGTGCAGGTCTACAGGATACCCAGGAGAAGGCTTAGCATCATGGGTAACGACAGCCTTTCCATCTGTTTGAGGCTAATATGGGAAGGGAGTGTCTCTCCTTAACCCTGCAAATGCTTCCCTGTTCCTACCAAAATTGGAACCACCAGCTGGGGTGGTTCCTTACATGTTTTCATAGTTACCAATTTCAGTTGTCCATGGTATGTCCAGAAACTAAGTCAAAGCATGATCCTTTTACCTGAAAAACTGAGACAGATATTTTTCATACTTCTTTCTACAGATTATCAGATATATAATATCTGATATCATTATATATATAATATCATTATATATAATATCATTATATAGCTGACTCTGAAATTGATTGCAATCATCAACTTGTGTTCTTTATTCAATCAAAATAACGAGAGGACTTTACAAAGAAAAGAATGAATTGTACACCTTAGTTGTTTTAGAGTACTATAGCAGCTGGGTGCTAGGTCAGGAAAATGATGTCACTCTTTTTTAAAGTCTTTCTTCTAGTTTATTTATTATTCTATCTGTTTATTTCTTTTTGCTTTTTGAGACAAGGTTTCCCTGTGTAGCCCTGGCTGTCCTGGAACTCACTCTGTATACCAGGCTGGCCTTGAACACACAGAGATTCACCTGCTTCTGCCTCCCAAGTGCTGGGATTAAAGGCATGGGCCACCACCACCTGGAAATGATATCATTCTTAATAACTCAATAAAGTAGTGGAAAATAGGATACATTAAAATAAAAAGCAAACCAAGCAACCAAGGAAAGAAACATCCTTAGAAGAGTGGGAAAGAAAAAAAATTAAGAAAGTCACTCTGCCAATTAGAAAATTAACAGCTCGATTCATAAACCATTGTCATTGATTCCACTGTCTACTGCTCTGTAGCAAGTGGTATTCTGGGAGACCCCAGGATACTTCTTGACAAAATATGATGTGAGTCCCTGTTGGTTATATCTAGAGTGATGAAAATAAAAGATGCTTCTAATGCTTTTTAAAATCACAGACTTTCCTTCCCTTGGCAGAGTGTAACCCAGAGTGATACTAAAAGAAGTTTTTAAAAATTTGTTCTCCAGGCTTCCAGCAGCTATGACAAAAGGAGAAAATATCCGAGAAGAAATGGGGTGAGTAGTCAATACAATTCCACAGAAGTCTCACATGTATCCTTAGTACTTTGCGCACAGTGTCTCCAGGACATCAGTTCTGCTTGATCTATAGGAGGAGACTGAGCATATATGTTTTCTGAATATGAACAGTAATTCAAAGAAAACTATTCTAGTAAGTTGAAGCTAGCATAGGACTCGCGGAGCTAGTTTGATCTGCCTCTGGCTGCTCTTCTTAGAATTCTTTTTTTTTTTTTTTTTGAGACAGGGTTTCTCTGTGGTTTTGGAGCCTGTCCTGGGACTCGCTCTGTAGACCAGGCTGGCCTCGAACTAACAGAGATCCGCCTGCCTCTGGCTCCCGAGTGCTGGGATTAAAGGCGTGCGCCACCACCGCCCGGCTTCTTAGAATTCTTCTTTTTTTTTTTTTTAGAATTTTATATTTTTTTAATTTCTTTTTATTAAAGATTTCTGTCTTTTCCCCACCACCGCCTCCCCTTTCCCATCCCCCCAATCAAGTCCCCCTCCCTCGTCAGCCCAAAGAGCAGTCAGGGTTCCCTGCCCTGTGGAAAGTCCAAGGACCACCCACCTCCATCCAGGTCTAGTAAGGTGAGCATCCAAACTGCCTAGGCTCCCACAAAGCCAATGTGACACTTAAGGCAGCTCAATTTGAAATAGTCATTTATAGGGTCCCTCAACAGAAAATCAGTTGTGTGGTACATTTCCTGCTCTCATATTGTTTGAAAGACAAATTTGGATGAAAACAATAAAAAAATAAGGTGCTGCTTTCAAATTATCAGTGGACAACTGGACATTTGCACTTAATGAAAGTTGAATCTCCCTATTCATAAATAGACCTCTGTAACACACATGTACACACATATAGATGTACATATGTGTGTACATGTATGTGTACATATGTACATATATTTTATTACATATTCAGTGTTATGAATCACTATTAGGTTTTCAATAAATTCTGAAAAAGAATTAAGGATATCAAGCTATAACTAAAGTTGATTTTTCAATGGCTAAATACTTTTAAATTATACCTTAGGCTTCTCGAATCTATTTACTTTCCTTCCTACACATATCACCAAACGCATACTACTATCTAGATGAAACTTTCTCTTTTGATACAAATCAGTACATACATGTATTTTTGACTGAGGGTTAACTATTATATGTTTGTTAAGTTGACGCCTCCCTTGCAATTGAATTACTTTAACATATTTGTAAAGCAGAAAAAAAAAGATGGTACTACTGGATGGCAGGTGATTTCTTCAGGTTTGTTTATTTGTTTTTGCTTGCGTTTACTCTGAGTTTTCTGAATAGAACTCTTCAGGAAATCGTAAAGAATGAATAACTTCAGCTAGGTGCGGTGGGTCACATCTGTCACTGCAGCACTTGAGCAACCGAGGCCTAAGTATTGCCCTGAGCTTAACGGCAGCCTGAGCTACTTACTGAGTATAATGTTAACTAAAGCTACAGAGCTGCAGAATGCAACTGTGTCTTGACACACAGACAGAACAAATGCACAAAACCCTCTAAGTAACAAGTCCCAAGAGAGTGCGTGGCAAGAGAGTTGTCTCTGTAGTCTTGGCAGCTATAGATGACTTTACACTGTCATCAAAATAAAGACTCATTCACCTCAAACTTTTTCCTCATGTGGGCAGCAAGCCACTTACCCCCTCTCCTCCCAGATACAGAGGTGCATGCGTTTCGCATCAGAAGAGGAAACGGGGTCAGATGTGCTTACTACATTAGGTGCTTCTTTCCTATACTGCTTTCTAAGGCAGTTATATGCTAGCACAGTCTCTACAGTGCTACCCAGCAGGGACTGGAGCTTGCTTCTTGTACCAGCAATGAGATGCTTTGCTTGAAGTTATCTCTCCTTTAACCCAGAGATGTTGAGTATTTTGTGGAAATACGGATGCAAATACAGACTCTAAGCAGCCATTCATCTCTTTCCTTTGCCAAGAAAATCTAACATGTAATTTTTAATTATATCAATTTGCTCTTTCTCTGTGTGTATGTGTTCAGGGGTACTAGCCACAACACACGTGTGGAAGTCAGAGGATAACGTGTGAGAGTGGATTCTTGTTCTTCAATATTTAAGCTCCAGGGATCAAATCCAGAGCATCAGAATTGGGAGCAAGTGCCATTAGCCACCAAGTCATTTCACTGGTCTGAGAATTTAAGATCTAATTAGCGGTCATGTGCTGTCTGTAGAAGACAATTTGCCCTTATTGTTGTCATTTGCTAATTTAGACCAGTCCCTTCTACTAAGGGTTAATTTACAGGTAGGTAAGGATTGTCACTGAAATTAGAGGAAAAGGCAGCCCAGTTCGTTTTTTTGAAGGGGGGTGGGGAGGGACATTCCTCCTTGTTAAGGAAGTCTTTTATATTTATTTATTTTTTTTATTGAAAAAAAAAATCCCTGCTTCCTCCTAGCCTCCCATTTCCCTCCCCCTCCTCCTGCCCCTCTCCCCCTTCCCCCCGCTCCTCTCCCCCTCTCTCTCCAGTCTGAAGAGCAGTCAGGGCTCCCTGCTCTGTGGAAAGTCCAGGGTCTTCTCCCCTCCATCCATGTCTAGGAAGGTGAACATCCAAACTGGCTAGGCTCCCACAAAGCCAGAACATGAAGTAGGAACAAAACCCCATGCCATTGTCCTTGGCTTCTCATCAGCCCTCATTGTTCGCCATGTTCAGAGAGTCCGGTTTTATCCCATGCTTTTTTCAGTCACAGTCCAGCTGGCCTTGGTTAGCTCCCAATAGATCAGCCCCACTATCTTGGTGAATGGGCGCACCTCTCGTGTTCCTGACTTCCATGCTCATGTTCTCCCCGTTTTCTGCTCCTCACTGGGACTTTGGGAGCTTAGTCCGATGCTCCAGTGTGGGTCTCTGTCTCTATCTCCATCCATCGCTAGATGAAGGTTCTATGGTGATATGCAAGATATTCATCAGTATGGCTATAGGATAGGGTCATTTCAGGTTCCCTATCCTCAGCTGCCCAAGGAACTAACTGGGGACATTGCCCTGGGCACCTGGGCACCACTCTAGGTTCATGTCTCTTACCAACCCTAAGGTGGTTCCCTTAATTAAATTATGTGATTCCCTGCTCCTCTATCCAACCTTGTTTTATCCCCAATCATCCCGTTTCCCCAAGTTCCCCCCATCCTCCCCTTCTCACTTTTCTCTCCCCATCTCCCCTTACCCCTATCCCACCCCACCCCCAAGGTCCCAATTTTTTGCCCAGCAATCTTGTCTATTTCCCATAAAGGCAACCTACTGACTGGGAGAAGATCTTCACCAGCCCTGCAGCAGACAAAGGTCTGATCTCCAAAATATATAAAGAACTCAAGAAACTAGACTTTAAAATGCTAATTAACCCAATTAAAAAATGGGGCACTGATCTGAACAGAGAATTCTTAACAGAAGAAGTTCAAATGGCCAAAAGACACTTAAGGTCATGCTCAACCTCCTTAGCGATCAGGGAAATGCAAATCAAAACAACTTTGAGATATCATCTTACACCTGTCAGAATGGCTAAAATCAAAAACACCAATGATAGCCTTTGCTGGAGAGGTTGTGGAGAAAGGGGTACCCTCATCCATTGCTGGTGGGAATGCAAACTTGTGCAACCACTTTGGAAATCAGTGTGGTGGTTTCTCAGGAAATTTGGGATCAACCTACCCCTGGACCCAGCAATACCACTCTTGGGAATATACCCAAGAGATGCCCTATCATATGACAAAAGCATTTGTTCAACTATGTTCATAGCAGCATTATTTGTAATAGCCAGAACCTGGAAACAACCTAGATGTCCTTCAATGGAAGAATGGATGATGAAAGTGTGGAATATATACACATTAGAGTACTACTCTGCCATAAAAAACAATGACTTCTCGAATTTTGCATGTAAATGGATGGAAATAGAAAACACTATCCTGAGTGAGGTAACCCAGACCCAAAAAGAGGATCATGGGATGTACTCACTCATAATTGGTTTCTAGCCATAAATATAGGTCACTGAGTCTATAATTTGTGATCCTAAAGAAGCTAAATAAGAAGGTGAACCCAAAGAAAAACATATAGTTATTATCCCTGCTAAGGAAGTCATTTTAAAGACAATTATTTGTCCTTGTGCAATTGCTTATAGTTGGAGTTCCTCACTGGGAGGAGGAGATGGAAGAATTTACAGAAGACACATTGCAACCATGTGAAGCAAACGGGAAGACACCAACAGGAGCAATGGAAAGGCAAAGAAATAGCAAAACATGACTTTCTTGCTGGCACTTTTACGTGCTCCCAACTCACCCCTGAACTAATCCTTCTGTATCTGGCAGTCCATACCCAGTGACTGCACTCTAAAGTTTAAGAAATCTTTTGGGTTTTCCCCTCTGTTATTCTGTTTGTTTGCTGTAGAGTATGATTTTAAGGTGTGTTACTTTTGTTTATGCTCTGAAATATTTGCTTAATGATGGAGAGGTGTGTTTGATTAAATAAAATTCACCTGTGGTCTGGAGGCTGCAGCAGCAACTAGCTGACAGAAAGTAGTAGGGAGGAGCAAGGTGGAGAAGGGTTTATAAAGAGAGGCAAGAAAAAGCACTGAGACTCCTTGGGAGGCCCGAGGAGGAAGTCTAGGTGAGCTGCTGCTTGCTAGTCTCCCTCTCTGGGGAGCAGGATTCTACCTCAACCTTTGAATCTTAAATTCTTTTGTGAGACGGAGATTTTGAAAATTTCTCTTAGTAGTTTTGAAAAAGTCGGTGGCTGAGAGAACAGAATTTCTTCAGGCTGAGTCTCTTGCGGCATAGCTGCTGTTGGTCGTGGCAGAGTTGCGGTTGCTGACTAGGATAGCCATGGTGTAAAAGGCAGACAATTAAACAAGAGGACAAGTTGACTTGCTTGCTTGTTTTTCTCTTCCTTTTACTGAGAACACTTTTTTGCTCATATGTTATCCTGATTATGATTTCTCCCCCTCTAATCCTCCCAGTTCCTCCTCACCTGCCCTCCCATCCTGATCCAACATTTTTCTCTCTCTCATTAGGAAACAAAACCTCTGAAGGGTAATAATAAGATATAATAAGATAGAACAAAAACTAAAACTTTGAAATAGGACAAAACAAACACAGAAGAAAACAAGTTCAAGGCACAAGAAACAGAGACCAACTTATTTTCACACTCAGGAATTCTATAAAAACACTAAACTGGAAGCCATAGAACATGTGCAAAGGACATGTCTGGTAAAAAGAAAGAAGAAAATAATTATAAATAAAATAAAAATGATAATAATCATATAAAATATTAATAAAAGTCCTGATGTAATATTTTGAGACAAGGAACCTTAATAGATGCCTCTGAGGTCCTTTCCTGTTGGTCATCCACTACTGGGCATGTAGCCGGCCCTTAATAGTTTTTTTTTTCCAAGATGGCATATTAATATCAATACCACAATGCAAAGCATTCCAACTTTTAAAAGCCCCTAGGTCATTAAAAATTCAAACACTTTAAAAGTTGGCTATTTTAAAACACCCAAAGTCTCTTTCAAAGTTCAAATTTTCTAGTGATTAGTTTGTGTGCCCAGTTCTCAAGGGGTAAGTTTAGTTGGCTAGTTTTCATTCCAGCTTTATACAAGGTAAAGGGGTTTAGACAAAGGAAACCTCAGTTCAGAAAAGTCCCCCACTAGCATGGGCTATGAAAGTCTACAGGGCATTTTCTTGATTGATGACTGATGGGGAAGGTTTCACTTTATTGTGAGCAGTGACCCCCTTGGCCTGGTGGTCTCGAGTGCTGTAAGAAGAAAGCGTAATGAAGCCATGTAAAGAAAGCCTTTATGGAGTGTTCCTCTGTGGTTTCTGCTTCTGTTCCTGCTTCCAGCTTTGAGTCACTGACCTGAATTTTCTCCACGATGTGCTCTGATCAGAATGAGCAAGATGAAATAAACCTTTTTCTCTCTTAAAAAGAAAAAGAGAAAGAAAGAAGGAAGGAAAGAAGAAAGGAAAGAAGGAAGGAAGGAAGGAAGGAAGGAAGGAAGGAAGGAAGGAAGGAAGGAAGGAAGGAAGGAA
>JABTXL010005646.1:977263-988469 GCA_025134845.1 Neodon shergylaensis | reverse complement strand
GAAGGAAGGAAGGAAGGAAGGAAGGAAGGAAGGAAGGAAGGAAGGAAAAAAGGAAGGAAAAGTAGTTTCCCCAGTGAATGTCTTTGGAGAAAGCAAAACACTCATTTGCAAGTGGTTATCAATTAGACATTGCTTCTAGGTTAAGGATGGGGCCATGTGTCCACTAATCCCTTCAGTACCAGGATCCCATCTGGTGCAGACCAGTGCAGGTCTATGCCTACTACCTCGGCTCTACGAGTTTGTATGTGGGTTGATCTTGTTGCTATAGAGGTCCTTCTTTTCTTGGTGTTCTCTATGCTCTCTGATTCTTACACCATTTCTTCCTCCTCTTCTGGAGGAGAGGGATTTGATGAGGCCATCCCCTTTAGGGCTGAGCATTCCAAGGTCTCTCACTCTGCATAATATCTGGCTGTGACTCTCTGTATTTGTCCCCATCTACTGATGAAAGCAGGACAAACTCTGCTCTACTTCCTTGGTCAGACTCTGCCCTCATTTTTGTTTGTTGGGTCTTTATGTGATTCAGGTGTCAGGGTAATTGTAACCTCATAAAGTAAACAGAGCAATGTTTATAGTTTGTGTATAGTTGGAAGGTATTGGCATTAATTCTTCTCTGAAAGTTTAGTAGAATTCTTCACTAGAACTATCTGGCCCTGGACTTTTAAATGGCTGCTTCTATTTAACTAGAGGTTAGAGGTCTGCTTAAATTGCTTAATGACTTTATATTTAACTTTGGTAAGTGGTATATATTGAGAAAAATATCTATTTATTTTTTGATTTTCCAATTTGATAGGGTACAGATTTTAAAAGTAAATCCTTATAATTCTCTGGATTTTCTCACCTTCTGCCCTTTATATCTCTAATTTTGTTCATTTGAATTTTCTCTCTCTGGCTTTTTAATTAATTTGAATAATGGTTTTTCACTAATATAATGGTGTTTTCAAAGAATCAACTCCTTTTCTTCACTGAGTCTTTGTATTTGTATCAGACTACTGGTAGTTTCCTTGCCTCCTTCCCTGTCCATTCCCCAGTGGATCACATAGATATTCCCCACCAAACTTTCTCCCTCCCCAACTCATTGCCTTACTCCAGACTCCAACTCCAGCAGGCATTCCCTGGGGACCTTCCAGCAAAACCTGTCAGCAAGTAGGCAAGCTTCATATCTTCACTCTCTGTCCTCTCTTCCTTGTCTAATCCCCCAGTTTCATCCCAAGATCTGTAGCAGATCTGTGACCTCTCCTTGCTCCCTTTTCCTGTTCCCAGGGGTCTACACAGTTTCTGGAATACCCTGCTTTATCCTCTCCTTTTGTATTCCTCATGCACCCACCTCAAAAAATCCCCATTCCTAAGGGACAGCTCCCCGTACCTAGAAATACATTTTACCATTAATCTTCAGTGGCACACCTAGCAGGATCCTAGAATTCCCTAATGGAAAACACAGCATCACCATATCCTTCTAAGAACCAGAGAGGGCAATAGAAAGCAAGGAACAAAACACCTACTCAGCAAGGCTAAGACCAAATATCCACACCTAGAATTGTAATCTTCCCAAACTCAGATGCCTAGATGCCAGCATAAAAGCATGATCAATAACAGCCAGAGTAATATGTCTCTGCTAGAGCTCAACAACCCTAACACAAAAGGCTCTAGATATTCACCATAGCTGAATCACAAGACAAATACTTTAAAATAGCCATTATGATTATAAATCCCTTAAAGAAATCTATGAAAAACAAAACAGTGGAAGAAAATGAATAAAACAGTTTAGGACTTGAAAGTGAAATAGAATAAATAAAGAAAATCCAAACTAAGGGAAATCTGGAAGTGAATAATTTAGGAACTCAAACAGAAATCTCAGAGGTACAAGAGATAGAAGAGTGAAAATTGAAGACAAGATAGAAGAAATAGATAACTCAGTCAAAGAAAATATTAAATCTAAAAAAAAAAAAACCTCCAGAGACAAAATATCTAGGCAATCTGGGACACTATGAGAAGAAAATCTAATAATACTAGTGATAGAGGAAGGGGAAGAAGCTCAGGTCAAAGGCACAGGAAATTTTTTCAAGAAAATTATAGAAGAAAAATTCCCTAACCTAAATGAGGCACTTTGAAGATACAAGAGGCATACAGAACACAAAACAGACTGGTAAAGAAAAAAAAATTCCCTTTAGCAAATAGTAATCAAAGCACCAAATGTACAGAACAAAGAAGAATATTAAATGCTGCAAGGGGGAAAGGACAGGAAACATATAAAGGCAGATCCACTAGGATTACACCTGACTTTGTGGTGGTGATTCTAAAAGTCAGAAAGACCTGAACCAATTACTACAGACTCTAAAGACACAGTAGATGCCACCATAGCCTACTAAAAACAAAAAAACCTTTCAATCATAATACCTGGTGAAAGAAAGACATTCCATAAACAATATTTATGTATAAATCCAAGTTTACAGATGGCACTAGAAGGAAAACCCTAACTGAAAGTGGTTAACCCAAGGAAACAAAAAAATAAATAATCACAGACCAGTAAATTAAAAAGGGAGACACACACAACTACAACACAACACGCTAACAGGAATCAACAAACACTTCTCATTGATATCTCTCACCATTAGTGGTCTCAATTTTCTAATAAAAAGACATAAACTACCCATAATGGATGCAAAAGCAAATTTTATCCTTCTGCTACATCGAAGACACATACCATAACTTCAAGGATAGATATCACCCAGGGATAAAAGGATGGAAATGGGTATTCAAAGCGAATGAACCTCAAAGGTATGCTGGTGTAGTCGTTTTAATATCTGGAAAAATAAACTTTGAACCAAACTGATCAGAAAAGGTAAGAAAGAATGCTACATGCACATCAAAGGAAAAATCCACCAAGAAGACATTGCAGTTCTTAACCACTATGCACCAAACCCAGGGTTACCAAAGTCTGTCAAAGAAACATATCATGAGCTTAAATAACATATTGATTCTCACACTTTGATAATGGGAGGCTTCATTACCACCCTCTCACCACCAGACAGGCCATCCAGACAAATCTCAAATCTAAGCAGGAAAATACCGAAGTTAACTGACATAAACCAAGTGGGCCGGATAGATTTTAGAACATTTTACTCAAACACAAAATACATAATTTTTCTCTGCTTTATGTCTAAAAGCCACTGATGAGTGAGTACACATTATATTTGTCTTTCTGGGTCTGGGTTACTTCACTCAATATGATGTTTTCTAGATCCATTTATTTGCCCGCACATTTCAAGATGTCATTATTATTTTCCACTGTATAGTACTCCATTGTGTAAATGGACCATATCTTCTTTATCCATTCTTCAGTTGAGGGTCATATAGGTTGTTTCCAGGTTCTGAAACTGAGGAGTTTCAGTAAAGCAATAGACAAGGTCAACAAGACAAAACGACAGTCTACAGAATGGGAAAAAAATCTTTACCAATGCCACATTGAACAGAGGGCTGATCTCCAAAATGAACAAAGAATTCAACAAACTGGTCATCAAAAAATCAAATGATACAATAAAAAAATGGGATACAGACCTGAACTGAGAACTCTCAACAGATGAATCTAAAATGATTGAAAAACACTTAAAGAAATGCTCAACATCCTTAGCCATCAGGGAAATGCAAACCAAAACAACTCTGATATTCCATCTTACACCTGTAAGAATGGCTAAGATCAAAAACACTGATGACAGCTTATGCTGGAGAGGATGTAGGGTAAAAGGAACACTCACCAATTGCTGGTGGGCATACAAGCTGGTGCAGTTGCTTTGAAAATCAGTATGGCGATTTCTCAGAAAAATTAGGAAATAGCCTACTTCAATACCCAACAATACCACTTTTGGGTTTATAACCAAAAGATGTTCAATCATACCACAAGGACATATGCTCAACTATGTTCACAGAAGATTTCTTTTAAACATACCAGTTTGATTAAAGTTTTTATTTTACCATACTATAAAATCATTTCCTTCTAAGAAACAAACATTGAGGGAATGTCATTATTTATATAGTGTTTGAAAATAATGTTTATGTCTAGATTCTGATTTTTGCCTCTGCATTTGAACTGTTTTGATGTGTTTGGCCTAAAAACAATGGAATGCTTGGTTTTTTACAGATATCTCATTGGAAAGGAGGAGTTTTGTGAAAATCTTTTTAGATAATTGGAGATTCTTTGAAATACACAGAATGTGATGGTTGACAGCTTATTTAAGTTGATTGAGGTGCAGAAACATAATCCAAAGTAAATCAATATAACAAATAACAACAAAAGCAGATATTTGAAATTAACAGTGCAAAAGTTAGTGACCTATCACACAATCAATTTGCCTCTTATTCATGCTTCATTTTGAAGTATTTTATATTGTTTTTATTGAAAATATTGATTAACTGAGGTAGACAGAGCTTCTACAAACCTATACCCTTCATTATCCATTTAATAACATTATACAATTTTTATCAGAATATTCTGTGAATATTGGAAAACTGTCAACTTCACTGTAAAAGCATGCTTTTCCAAATTCTAATTTTTTCTTGAAATCTTGAAATTTATCACTACAGCCAATATTGTCAGCTACTTCCTTGAAGTGGCAGGTTCACTTCATTAACTTTTGAAACAATATCTGTCAAATGTGTCTGAATAATTACACTGTGTCTATCACTCATGTGTTCAAGAAAGAACTTCACTATAGAAACACATAATGAAGCTTGTATTTCAGCATTATGTAGGTGCTTTACCTGCGATAACCTCTTACTTTAGTACCCAGCAGAGACTTGTATTCCTTATTCCCATTTACTCAGATGTAGATTTACTATTATAAAGGTTCCTGTGCAAGAGCTGGCATCTAGTTAAGTTGATAACTTATTGCTTTATCAATGATATTAATTGTTAAAGCTCAACGTTTTTTCTAATATCATGTGTCTTAGTCACCGTCTATCTGCTATGAAGAAACACTATGAACATAGAAACTTTCATAACATAAATAATTTAATTGGGACTGGCTTACAGTTTCAGAGGCTTGGTCCATTATCATCATGGTGTGGAGCAGGTTAGCAGGCATGTCAGCCATGGTGGTGGAGAATTATTGCATTCCCTGGCCCCCATAAGCTTATAACCATATCAATTTGTGCAATCATTTACTACAGCTTCAAAGTTCCCATAGTCTATAACAGTCTCAACACTGTTCAATAGTCCAAAGTTCAAAGGCCCTTCTGTCGTGGGAGGCTGCTTTTTTGTTCCTGGTTGCGCAGAACCAACCAAAAAAAAAAAACACATAGAAATTGTATTATTAGCAATACTGTTTGGCCAATAGATTAAGCATATTTCTGGCTAACTCTTACATTTTATACTAACCCATCTCCATTAATCTGTGTATTACCACATGGCTCTGGCTTACCAGGTAAAATTCCATCTCCAGCATCTTTCTCTGGTGGGGCTACATGGCTTCTCCTGACTCTGCCTTCTTTTTCCCAGAATTCAGTTTAATTTTTGTCACCTACTTCTTTTCTGCTCTGTGCTGGGCCAAAACAGTTTCTTTATTAACCAATGGTATTCACAGCATACAGAGGAGAATCCCACATCACCTTCCCTTTTCTGTTTAAATGAAAAGGAAGGTTTTCATTTAATATTGCATGATTACATAAAAACAGATATCAAGCAAGAATTACAGTTACAATATTTATATCTACTTTATCTTTTATCATAACTAAGGAAAACTATAATCATAAATATCTGTTTTTCAACTTCATCAAACACTCCAGAAGGATATAATATTACCTAAGTAAACAGAAAGTGTATCGTAAGCAACTTCCAAAACTCTAACAGAAGCATCTCACTGCCTTGACAGTCACCCCAAGATGACTGTGCTGTTGAGGATCCATATTCAGCCTACAGGACTATAGTGTCTGACAGACTCTTCCATGAAGCAGGAAATTTCAAAGACAGTTCTTCCTATATTGGCAGTTTGTCACTCACTTTTTATGTGTCTTATAGAATGTCTAACAGAGTCTTTCATGAAGCAAGAACCCAGAAGGATTGTCTCACCTTTAGGCAAGTTCAGCAGTCATTTTTCTGTGGGTCCTGTATGTCCAGTACACAAAGAATAACATCAAACAATCCAGGCAAGAGCAGTTTCTTGCCCAAATGGTTAATAAACTCCATGAGGAGACTCTTCGATACCCATCTTCCTCTTGAAGTTATTGTTGCTGCCAGGAGCAGATGTGTCTCATTGTCATGAAAAGTCATAAGTTTTTAAACGTCTTAAATGCTGTATTCTGAAGGTATTTGAAAGATTTGAAGAATCCCTATCCATCTGAAATGTATTTCTATATAGCTAAAAAGCTTAATCAATATGACTACAAGCTTGATTATTATAGATGATTATTTATTAACCTATATTTCTTAATTATACATTTTTAATGAGCTGAACAAACAATACCTTAATCAAGATCAGAAATACATATAAACAGTATAACAAAATTTATCTTAAATTTATATCAATAAACCAAGATCCACAGCAACACAAATCTCCATAGCATATCCCCCTTTAAGTGTCAACAAATATTTATAAACAGTATTTGGAAATTTGGCGTAGTTATCTCCAAACTGCTTCTTTTTTTTTTTGGATGAAGTATTTTTGGGGATGTCACGGCAACCTTTCAGGGGGACTGGGTCCATTAAACCACATTATTCTGGAAGAAATCCATAGGTTCTCATCTTCTGTGGAAACAAAAGAAGTTCCTCTTTTCCAATACAACAAATCCTTAGACCCAAATTTTGAAGTCAAGATACCTTTAAAACATATGTGTTGGTTTAGTTTAGCAGTCCCCAGAATCAAATGTCTCTCTGCAGTCAAAAAAATTAAAGAAAACACAATAATATACACAATCCATCCTTTGGGACTATATTTCTTTACTTCTTTTAATCTATGACTGTTTGTACTCTGTCTCTTTAAAGACTTTGTTTTATATTTTAAAAAAACCACTTACTTTTTTATAACTCTCTATACTCTTTTTCTTCTCTGTCTCAAGCCTATGTACATTTTTTCCTGATTTTTATTTATTTATTAAAGATTTCTGTCTCTTCCCCACCGCCGCCTCCCATTTCCCTCCCCCTCCCCCAATCAAGTCCCCCTCCCTCATCAGCCCAAAGAGCAATCAGGGTTCCCTGCCCTGTGGGAAGTCCAAGGACCACCCACCTCCATCCAAGTCTAGTAAGGTGAGCATCCAAACT
The DNA here is from genome assembly GCA_025134845.1 of Neodon shergylaensis. Taxonomy (NCBI): domain Eukaryota; kingdom Metazoa; phylum Chordata; class Mammalia; order Rodentia; family Cricetidae; genus Neodon; species Neodon shergylaensis. The sequence continues at coordinate 981,220 of JABTXL010005646.1, read as the reverse complement.
GCCTAGGCTCCCACAAACCCAATACGTGCAGTAGGACCTGGATGGAGGTGGATGGTCCTTGGACTTCCCACAGGGCAGGGAACCCTGACTGCTCTTTGGGCTGACGAGGAAGGGGGACTTGATTGGGGGGGGGAAGGGGAGGCGGCGGTGGGGAAGAGACAGAAATCTGTAATAAAAAAATAAATAATAAAAAAAAACCCATTGCCATTGTTCTTGAGTTCTCAGTAGTCCTCATTGTCCGCTATGTTCAGCAAGACTGGTTTTATCCCGGGCTTTTTCAGACCCAGGTCAGCTGGCCTTGGTGAGTTCCCGATAGAACATCCCCATTGTCTCAGTGTGTGGGTGCACCCCCCCGGTCCTGAGTTCCTTGCTCGTGCTCTCTCTCCTTCTGCTCCTGATTTGGACCTTGAGATTTCAGTCTGGTGCTCCAATGTGGGTCTCTGTCTCCTTTCATCGCCTGATGAAGGTTAATATTCAGGAGGATGCCTATATGTTTTTCTTTGGGTTCTCCTTCTTATTTAGCTTCTCTAAGATCACGAATTATAGGCTCAATGCCCTTTATTTATGGCTAGAAACCAAATATGAGTGAGTACATCCTATGTTCCTCTTTTTGGGTCTGGCTTACCTCACTCAGGATAGTGTTTTCTATTTCCATCCATTTGCCTGCAAACTTCAAGAAGTCCTTGTTTTTTACTGCTGAGTAGTACTCTAATATGTATATATTTCCATACTTTCTTCATCCATTCTTCCATTGAAGGGCATCTAGGTTGTTTCCAGGTTCTGGCTATTACAAACAATGCTGCTATGAACATAGTAGAGCATATACTTTTGTTGTATGATAAGGCCTCTCTTGGATATATTCCCAAGAGTTTTTTAAAACACATTGTGTCTCGTTTAGAGGTCTTTTATGTCTGAATATGTCCTGTTGTGTATCTGAAATTCTTTTCTGTCCGGGAGTGCATCTTACAATGCTAAGCACCTAAGTGTCATTACTAAGACTAAGGCTGCTTTACCTTTGGCTCCACCCAGTCCAACAAACATGGCAGGGCAGAGGTCCGTTTAGCACAAGCCTTGCTGACAGCCCCATTTTCAGGCACACAGTAAGTCTATGTTGCCATTAAGCAAGTTGTAACACTCTGCTTACAAACCCCATTAAATGCTCTATAGCCAGACCTCCCAAAGGAGTCAGGGCCATTTGTGCTGGCAAATCAGGAATCTGGCATTTTTAAAGAAGCTGCACAGTTTTAACTGTACCTCTCTTAAAGCAGTCAGGGTATCTTTGCTCACTGTGAGCCCATCTAGAAAAAGAAATTTGGCTACCAAGAAACTGTGCTAAACAACAAATGGTGCCAACATGGACAACTAAATTCACTTAAAACCTGAGAGAGTTTGGGAAGGAATTCTATACACAAAAAGAACAGAGTTAAGCATGGCTTCTTGGTAGCATCGTTTTCTCAGGTGGGCTCTGTTTGCTAGAGGCAAGTATATCTCATCTAAGAGATGCTTCTTGGTTCAGGTTTAGCTGCAAAAAACTTGCAGCCCTTTTAAGAGGCCCCCACCACAAAACACTTAAATGATGTTTATGTATAGCTGACAACACACTTCTTGGTGGTGGCAAGGATATTGAGACTTCATAGAGTTGTGACAATAAACATGGCTCCCTCCAGTTCCTTCACCATGAAGCTAGACTCTCAGAAAGCTACGGAATGGGGTGGATCCAGCTGTCAAAGCAACGGCTTTAATCCTATCCATATCGCTTAGTGAATTAAAGACACATGTGGTCAGAAAAAGAAAGATATACAGTAAAGATAGATTCAGACAAAAAAGCCTCTAAATGTTTTGCAGTGTGTTTAAAAATATATGTAGGCTTGCAGGAGAAAAGAAAAAAGATAAAGTCCTTTGAGAAAGAGAGAGAAATAGAAGTTGGGTGTGGTGGCACTCAACTTTAATTCTAACACTTGGGAAGAAGAGGCAGGAAGATCTCTTTGAGTTCTAGTACAGCCTGGTCTGCAGAGTGAGTTCCAGGATAGCCAAAGATACACAGAGAAACCCTGTCTCTAAAAAAATCAAAAATTAAATATAAAAAATAAGACTTTAAATAAAGCCACACAAAGATGGAAAATACAAAGAGAATCTGGAAACTGTATGTTATTATGTTGTCTTGGAATTGTTTGAATGCTGAGGAAGGAGTAACAACAGCTAAAAGACATTTATTTGATTATAAATGCTGCTGGATTAATCCAACATATATATTTTTAAAATGCCTTAACTTAAAAATTTAAGTCAAAAGATATGTTACTTCGGAGAAGAGGTTTTACTTTTGTTTCCACAGGAAATGAGAGGCTGTGGATTCATTCTGGATTAAGAAAAATCAGGTTTGATCAAGGAAGACCCCCTGAAAGTTCTCCAATAGGAGCAGATGGCCCAGACGATTCAACATTTCGGAAGACCTCTGTTGGAATTTCCTCTGAATTCTACATCCAGAACAGTTTCAAGACTTCTGGCTGAGATGATCAAGCCTCACAGAATAAGCTAGTAAGGACTTGACCATACTTGTCAATTTTCTTTAAGTCCCCATAAGATGATTAGAGCCCAATCATCAGGAAGTAGCCTAGAAAACTATGCCCTCATTACAAAAAAATGGATTATGGATATTCATCTCTGTTTTAGAGTGTTGGTTACAAGTTGCTATGGATGCTGGTCTGGGAAAAAAAAACTAAACCAAAGAGATTAGATTCAGAGTTCTTGTTTTGAAAAAAAGGGGGTAGGGCCTGCTGTGGGACAATGGACTTGTACCCTGTTACTTATATTGTATTGTTTCAGTTAAATGCTGATTGACTAATAGCAAGGCAGGAAGTATAGGCATGGTGACCAGGGAGGAAATAGAGGTGGGGTGACACAAACAGGAGAATCCTGGGAAGAGGAAAGACTCAGTCTGTAGTCATCAACCAGACACAGAGGAAGCAAGATGAGAATACTTCACTGGTAAAAGGTACCAGGCCACTTGGCTAACATAGATAAGAATAATGGGCTAATTTCAGATGTAAGAATTAGTTAATAATAAGCTTGAGCCAATAGGCTAACCAGTTTATGATTAATGTAGGCCTCTGTGTATTTCTTTGGGACTGAACGACTGTAGAACCGGGTGGGACAGAAATGTTGGTCAAGAATGGAGGAATAGAATGATTTCCATTTCCTGTTGCAGTCAGCTTAATCTTGTTTTTCTTTAAAGATTTATATTTATAAGAAAAGCAAATTGTGAAAACGGTTCACTTTCAGTTAGAGACTGCATCATTCTAAACAAAACATTTGCACATTCAGTCTTAATATGTGGAAGAATAATACATCTTAAAAGGTAGGTTTTATCCCATGAAAGTGTAGTTGTTTTCACACTTAAAATAATCAACAGAGTGTATCAGTTTAACAGAAAATGATCTCAGTAGACTCAGAAAACACATTAGGCAAAGTTAAACAATCATTCATCAAACAAGCAAACAAACAACCTCAACTCAACAAAAGGAAAGAAAAAATATGTTTAATCTGATAAAGAATGTCTCCTGAAAAATAACAAATGATACCTTAGTTAAGCTAAGCAAGAACAGACTTTAATAAAAAGATAGTATCAGATTTCACTGTTTTTTGATATTTTCCATGGAAATTAATACTATTTATAGAGACTCAGTGAAAATATAAAAATTATTATAAAAGAAACCCAAACTCTACTTGTATACAACATTTTGTATGTATAAACTGCTTGAAAAATTAACAAGTAACAATGGACAACACTGTTTAGTAAAGGATCAGGTGCAGAAATAAGATAAAAGTTGCATTTCTATGTATCAGGAGTAGAATGTTGGATGCTGAAGTAGAAAAATAAAACTTTTGGAATAACACCATAATGCCAAACAGTGATATATATATATATATATATATATATATATATATATATATATATAT
>JABTXL010005646.1:889887-977253 GCA_025134845.1 Neodon shergylaensis | reverse complement strand
TATATTCTCACATATACACATGTTTGTATATGTTTGCCAGATCATGAAAGCAACAAAATCATTCAGAGATTAATTAAAAAGTGAAATAGTTTATAATCTATCATGTGGAAAACTCAGAATTTTACTTAGATTAGTTCTTTATAAATTACTATTTAGATTTAACAAAAATGCTATTTTAAATAGCTAAGTCTGAACTATATGAGATGAGAACACTTCACTGATAAAAGGTACCAGGCCTCTTGTATAACATAGACAAGAATAATGGGCTAATTAATTAATAAAGAGCCTGAGCTAATAGGCCAACCAGTTTCTGATTAATGTAGACCTCTGTGTATTTCTTTGGGACTGAACTGCTGCAGGACCAGGTGGGACAGAAACCTCAGTCAATGCCTTTCTGAGACTCATGGCAATCATTTAACTGCTACTCCCTGTAAAACCAAAATCAAAAAGCAGATCACATATTTCCAGCATGGAATATATATTACCCTTCCAAAAGGGAAGAAAGGGAGTTTAGGGAAAAATACTGGGTCAAAGCAAGATAGAAACCGAGCAGGGAAAATTCTAAATTCTTCATCTCCGTGTCTGATGTCAAAGTACTCTTCAGAGCTCCAAATCCTTCAGTTATGTAAACTATAACACATTGCTCTTTCCTTGCCTCTTTGCTGTCACTTACCTAACAAGTTCATTCCTTTGCTTACTTTAATGCCTATTTCTTCAGGATTCTGGTGTGTACTGAAGACTAACTGAGACATCCAGCCCCGTGGACTGAGTCTTGGACCTTCTGTTGGTAGACTAGCTGAATTACAGCCTGTAAACCTCTCTCTCTCTCTCTCTCTCTCTCTCTCTGTGTGTGTGTGTGTGTGTGTGTGTGTGTGTGTGTATGTGTATATATACATATGTACAGAAAATAGATATAGATAATATGTAGATAGATATAGATATGTTCATTCAATAAATTCTGTTCCTTTATAGAACCCTGGTAATACACTGTGCATTTACTGATTTAAGTAAACCATTATTATTAATGACCTGATCAAGAAACAAAGGACTTGTGTCATATCTGGGTGACGATTGATTAGTAATCACTCATTTTGTACCATTAGTGTGTATAAACCCAACAAAAGAGTTGGAGGGCCTAACTGGACTCTGCAAACTTTGAGAAAAAAAAAATGAGTTAGAGACAAGGAAGTAGAAAAGAAGTATGCCAACATTTCTCAGATGTATTTAGTTGAAAGATATATGGTATAAGAGAAAGAATTCCACATTCACCTAAACACAAAAAGTACTTTGTTTCTGGATCCATCAACCATCTATTGCAATGACCCCAGAGGTGCTTTTATATGTGTCTCTTGCTGGAAACAAGATGATGAATGTGACATTTCACCAGTAGATTCACTATACATTTGTCTCCTTTCCTAGAGGATAGGAGAAATCTTGGAGTTGCTGGCTCCTGTCAAGTCGTATGAACAGCTGGCCACAGCAGCATTTCTTTCTTGTGCTTCCACTACTTTCTTGATCAGATACAAGAGTCAACTGCTGTTTTTTTTCTCTCCCAAATGACTGTTCTATTAGATGCAAAAAAGGCTTATTTTTGCATTACTGGTTTATCACACCTGTCTCATAAAGATGGGGAATCATTCTTGTTGACTTAACTGTTTTATCTTGCTTAGTGAGATAAAGTTTAGTAATCACTGAAATGAATGCATTTTTGTCGTCAGCACTTACTGACTTGTGGAGGTTATTATTCTTATTTACTGACCACAGCGCTTTGAGTTCATGAACTGCTGATATTTGCTCTTCTGATCCCAAGATGACAGATATACATTCAAATCTGTAGGAACAGTTTCATAAGCAAGACAAGTGAGCATTTCATTTCCAGGAACTACAGAGTGTGTATTTACTTATCCATGGTACTATATTCTATACTGACAGATTTGAACATATACTAAACTGCTGATCACAGTGGATTCTTTTTTTTTAACCAATTCTAATTTCTACTTAATCTTTTCATATTTCAACTTAATTACTTTGCCTCGCTATATTATGTAATACTTCTTTGTGTGTGCTTATGTGTATAAATGTGAATATGTGTGTATGTACAGGTGGAGTCCAGAGGTCAATTTTAGGTGTGATAGCCCAGGGCAATCCATCTCATATTTTGAGACAGGATTTCTCACTTGATTGTGATTTGCTCATTTGTCTAGACTGACTGACAGCTGGGTACCAGTGATCTACCTGTTTCACCTCCCCAGTGTTGGGGTTATGAACATGTGCCACCATGTCTGTGTTATTAGCATGGGTTCTCAAGATTGAAATTAGGCCCTCATGCTTGTGGTCAAATACCTCACAGTCTGAGCTATCTTCTAGTTCCAATTATCAATTACTTTTGAACACACTGTATTAAGTCTTATAAACCACTGTAAATTATTTTGAAAGTGAAGTTGTGAGAGAATAACTGGATAGGTTAAGTAACAAATAAGTGTACTTAGACCTAAAAGTTACTTCTCCCATATCAGTTTTCCTAAATGTTTGTTTTATTCAAACCTTGTCTTCTAATGGCACCACACAGCACATAACGCTTCTTTGACATTTATCAAGGCGCACACATAAAATGGTTGTTCTCTCAGCTATTTGACCCCTAGAGTCAAAACAGACAGAGGCACCTGGGAAACAGTAAATGGAATGGCAAGGAAAATATTAGCTGGTGCTGGGCATAAACTTACAAGATTAACTCACAAGACACAAAGTCCTCCTTCTCAGCAGTTACTGACCATTTTTTTTTCTTTAATATGAGAATATGTATTGGACATAAACACATTTAGAGAACTATTGTTCAACAAGTAGTTCCTGAAAGTCACATCAGAGAATGTCTGCAGTTGTTGCTGCGGGAAAATGAGGAGCACTTTTCAATACTACACATTTCTTAACCTATGCAAATGTCTGTAGGACTCCAAGGTACGATAGAATTATGCATAAAAGAGAATAAATGCTCATTATTAATATTCAAGCCAGAAATTGTGTTTACATGGTATAACTAACTAATGTCCTGCATCTGGACAGCAGTCTATGATCTCCAGGTTAGAATCAGAAGATCAATTATTAGATTATTCATTTGCAAGATACAAGATGTTTGACAAATTACCATGTCAGATTAATAAATTAATTTCTTCTTTAAATAACCTTGAATATTATGGAAAATTGCATTTTACATAACATTCTACAAGAAATTAAAAAATACATATTCAGGGCAATTTACATATAGGAAGATAAATGATATAACTAAAATTAATTAATTAATCAATTAATATATGTATATTAGGGAGATAATTATGTATATAAGGAAGTAAATAGTAATAACTAAAATTAATTAATTACTTAATTAATATTAATATATGTATAATTGAAAAAAGAAATGCTATACATAATCATGCTGAGTCACCCATTCTCTATGAACTCTAGGTTTTCAGAGTGTGTGGTGTAGGAAAATGTTGCTTTCTTGCTGCTGTGTTGGCCTCATGTCTTCATCACCGTAAGTATACATTAGGACTGAGAGTTATTATATATTTATAGCTGTCTTGATTTATTGAAAATATATTTTTCATAGTTTCTTCTGATCACATTTTCTTCTTCTCCAACTACCTCCATATTTTCTCTAAATTCACCCCCCCCAAATACACACCCTTTCTTACTCTCTCTAAATAGAAAACAGGCACTGTGCCAAAAAAGGGAGAAAAAGAAAGAAAAAATAGATAAAATACAGACAAACAAATCCGAATAGGACAAAACAAGCAAAGGAACAGAAATAAAAAGTACCAAAGAGAAAGCATAAGAAACACATATGGATCCAGAAACATACACATTATTTGCACACACAGATATCCCATAAACATACAAAACTGGAAACTATAATATATAAGCAAAAGATCAGTGGGAGAAAAATAAAAGCCCAGACAAAGTATTATGAAGCAAGCAAACAAACAAATTACCATTGAGTTTCTTTTGTGTTTACTATCTACCTACTTTTTGACATGGGGCCTGGCCTTAAGAGTGGTTTGTATAAAAAGTGAGACTCCATTGAAGAAAACTAATTCTTTTTTTCTTCAGTAATTTTTATTCATATTTTTAAAATTTATTTTACATACCAACACAGTTCCCTCTCTCTCCTCTCCTCCTGCTCCCTCTCCCTCCCTCTCTTCCACCTCCCCAATCCACTTTTCCTTTATCCCCATTCAGATGGGCAAAGGCCTCCCATGGGAATCAACAAATCATGGCACATCAAACTGAGGCAGGATCAAGCTCCTTCCCCTGTATCTAGCCTGAGCAAAGTATTCCTCCATAGGGAATAGGTTCCAAAAAGCCAGTTCATGCCCTAGGGTAAATCCTGATCTCACTGCCAGTGGCCCTACAAACTGCCTAAGCACCCACATTCAGAGGGCCTAAGCAGGTTCCCCAGTTGTCAGTCTGGAGTCAGTGAGCTCCCACTCACTTGAGTCAGCTGTGTCTATGGGGTTCTCCATCATGACCCCTTTACTTATATTATTGCTCCACCCTCCCTCCCTTTGACTTGATTCAGGGAGTGTGTTCCTGAACTTAGTTGTGGATCTCTGCATCTGCTTCCTTCAATTACAGGACTAAGGTTTATGATGACAATTAAGGCAGTCATCAATCTGATTACATGGATGGCCAATTCAGGAACCCTCTTCAATATTGCTTAGAGGCTTAGCTGGGTTCACCTTTGTGGATTCCTGAAAATTTCTCTACTGCCAAATGTCTCACTAACCTCATAATGGCTCCCTTTATCAAAATATCTCTTTCCTGGTTCTCCCTTTCTGTTCTTCCCCCAACCGGACCACACAGTCCCTCATGTTCTCCTCCCCATCCACACTCTTCCTTTTCCTCATACTTCCCATCTCCCTCACATTTCCAGTTTACTCAGGAGATCTCACAAAATGGCAGCCTACAGAATGGGAAATGATCTTCACCAACCCCACATCTGAGAGGGCTGATCTAAAAAATATACAAAGAACTCGAGAAACTAGACATCAAAGTACCAAATAAGCCGTTTAAAAATGGAAAACAGATCTAAACAGAGAATTCTCAGCAGAGGAAGCTTAAATGGATGAAAGACACTTAAGGAATTGTTCAACATCCTTAGGCATCAGGAAAAGGCAATTCAGACAGTTCTGAGATAACATCTTACCTTTACCATGTCAAAGAACAAAAACACTGATGAAAGCTTATGCTGGAAAGGATGTGGGGTAAGAAAAACATTTTTCCATTGCTGGTGAGAGTGCAAACTGATATAGCCACTTTGGAAATCAGTATGGCAGTTTCTCAGAAAATTGAAAATCAATCTGTCTCTAGACTCAGCAATACCACTCTTGGGCATATACCCAAAAGATGCTCAATTATATGTTCAACTATATTCATAGCAACATTTTTGAAATAGTCAGAACCTGGAAACAGCCTAGATGTCCCTCAACCAAAGAATGGCTAAAGAAAATGTGGTACATTTACACAATGAAGTACTATTCAGCCGTAAATAATAGTGACATCTTGAAATTTGCATGCAAATAGATGGAACTAGAAAATACCATCCTGAATAGTGAGGCATCCTAGACAGAGAAAGAAAAACATGGTATGTCCTCACTCATAAGTGGATATTAGACATAAAGCAAAGAATAACCAGCCTGCTGTCCACAATCCCAGAGAAGCTAGGTATCAAGGAGGACCCTAAGAAAGACATACATGGACAAAAGCTCAATTAGATGTAACCCATTCATGGCACTGGAGGCTTCATTTGGTGTTGGGAGATATCCAGCTGTGATTTTCTCTCTCCCTGTTATTTGGTGATTCCATTTAGATTTCACTTATAGCAACATTTTTAAGAAATGAATAATTTTATATGGAACACATTTGATTAAAATATTAGCAAAGCAGTGATTTGTAATGAGATTTTCTGATTAATTATTGCCTTAAAATTTATGCTTTCATATCAGACCCAAGTTTTTGAATTAGGTGAAGATAATATAACAATGCATATAAATATTAACACAAAATGTTCATATTTGAGTGATGGCAGACCATGGAAACTTTTAAGTGGAAGAAATATCAGCATGAAGAACAGAAAGAAACCTGGTTTGTTCTTTTAGGGAGCCTGTTTAAGATGCATTGTGAATTCGAACAGGGAAAACTGTGGCTACTAAAGGAGTTTGGGGCCCTAATAGGAAACAGGAATGAAGAAGTACCTTGACATACTATGTAGTACACATAATGTACATGATATATAACCGTAACTACATGTTATCATCTTCATTCTTCCCTATCTTCCTTCCTTTTCTATGCAGTGCGAGGGAAGCATCTCACATGGTAGGCAGGAACTGTAACACTGGACCACATTTGCAGCCAGCGATCTGTCCATTTGAGACAGAGTTTGGTACACAGTCAGGTCTCTCGAGCTTGTAATATAAGCACTAGCCTCACAGGTGTGCTCCATGCCCCCAGGTGCAATCATCACTTTTCATTTATGTTATAAGTGTACCTGATACCTTCTATTTCATTTTTTGTTTAAATGATAAGAATCAAAGGTGACCTGCGATTTTATATTAACTGACCATCTCATTTACATTTTTAATTATTGAATTTCTATGTAAAATGTTTTAGAGGGAATCTAGAAGGTTCATTTGCTAAAATTAAAAACTACTATTCTGAACTACTAATTAAAACATAACCTAGAAATAACACAGCACTACAGTGAGTTAGGTCTTCTGTGAAAACACCTCTAATGTTAAACTCTTAGAATACGATGCAGTGACATTAACTTACCATATGAAATGTATTCATAAATTAGTTCAGCTTCCAAATAAAAGTTGGTGTGGGAAGTGCTCCAGAGAAATTCAAAATGAAAGAGAGCAGCAGAGCAGGGTTTATTTTTCCGTTAAAGGCATCTCACAAGGGAGAGTATGGGGAAGGAGGGAGACAGAAGGAGTACTTTTTCATGAAAATTATGTTTGAGATATGCAAATTTATGAAAGTTTTGCACTAATGCTCTGCAGAAAGCATAAGTATTGCAAATATGACTAGGTCTGAAAAATGTACATTATACCATGTCTGCTCTTCCCAGTGAGAGGTGGGTTCTATTTCTATAGTCTGAGACTTGATTTTCATAAATATGGCAGAAATGGTAACAAGAAAACTGTTACTCTCGTTTCTTACGAGACATCTTGTGTGAGAAATGCCAGCTGGCATCTGCCTATTGTTTCTGAAAATCAGTGAAACATGGAGAAAGACAGAAGTCTACGATACTGCAGTTATACATAACCGTACCCACCCAGTTTGTTAGATGAATTCCAAAGCATGAAACATGAAATGAAAATGAAAATTGAATGTAACATGGAATGCCCTGACTATCATGACAATTTTTGGGCATTAATAAATTGCTTAGTTACTACGCATTGGCGCAAGTTCCTTGTGAACCACTGAACAGTTCAAGCCCTTTTTGTTCCCACTCCATGTCTTTTAAATTTAACCACGACCATATCTTCAACTACATGATTTCGATACAGAATGTATTTTGTAAGAGTTTTCTAGATGATTTGAAATTAAAAGAAATAATATTTTATTTCCTTTGTGTATAAATGGATATTATAACAACATTGAATTTCAGAATCAAGACTAATGAGAGAAGAATAGAAACCTTGGCACACTCAGCCCTAAATGGAATGACTGACCCCTTCAAGTCCTTTAACCAGGGCTCAGGGACCTCTGCACAGGAGGCAATGTAAAGAGTCAGAGCAGATGGAGAATGGCAAAGAAGAAGACTTTCTAAACATAGCATGACGGTAGCACCTCTGAACTCACAAGGACTGCGGCAGCATGCACATGCTTGAATGGGTCTTCACCCGATGGCATCCTAGAGCAGAGAGAAGTGGACAAGCCTGCATCCCTTAAACCCATAAACTATCTCCAGCTGATAACTACTTCCAAATGAAAACCTGGTTTTCTCCAAGAGATTCTCACTGAGACTACAAACCACTCTTTAGGGAAGACCCCATACCCAACAGTAGGCGGCCAATGCAAAATGAACTCAATAACATCTTTGGAATTTGGGGCTCATAATTTTTGTAGGGTAGAGTCATTCACAGGTGCAGACTAGAAGAACCTGGATGGGGCATCCCTTAGGGGACTGAGCTGAAAAACCTTGCTGAGACACTTTCTTAGGGGGACCCAGCAAGGCAGAGCAGAGCAGAAGAACCTTGCTAGGACATTCCTTAAGAGGGGCTGAGCAAAGCATGCAAAAAAAAAAAAGTAATAACTTTTCACCTGAGCAGGAGGAGATTGCTAATTTCTGCAGGGGCTTCCCTTTCAGCAGAGTGTTAGCCAAAGGAGAAACATCTTGGGCTGGAGAAGAAGCAGATACCACTGCTACAATATTCCCTTAAGAGAACAGAGCCGAACTCAGCTGTGGCGGCTTTCCAGGAGAAGAGCAGGATCACTATATCCTGCAGGGAGACCATCACCCACTACACCCCAGCTTCAGGTAGCCTGGCTTCCTGATAGAACACCTGTCCTCCAGGGCTGCGCTGTCCTATTGTGGCTCCAACCACCAGAACTGATATTGTGGCTCTATCCTCCAGGACTGAGCTGTCATATTTAGGCTCTACCCCTCCAGAGCTGTGCTATTGCAGCTCTACCCCTCCAGAGCTGTCCTATTGTGGCTCTAAGTATAGCCTGACTTCCTGATGACTCAGCACATCTCTGCAACACTACAACTGTAACACATGTCCCTACATCATTGCCAGTATTATATACTCTTTCTTTATCCCAATTTGTAGCTCAAATATTAGTAGATTAAAGCAAATATTGTGCCAAATGTTTTACTAGATAATATTGTATTGACTGAAATAACTGTCTTGATGGGTGTATCAGGTACTTTTCACTCTATCATGACCAAAAGCAACGTAAGGGAGAAATGACTTGTTTTGGCTTACAGGTTCAGAGAGATGGAGTCCATCATTATAAGAGCATGACAAAAAGGACAGAGAAAGCCAGGCATGAGGAGAAAACTAGACTGATCACCTTGCAACTGCTCATAGGAAGCAGAGAGAAAGAATAAAAAGTGGGACTGTAAAACCCCACACCTTCTCCCTAGTAATGTGCTTCATTTAGCAAGTCTCTACCTCCAAGACCTTCTATACCACCCACAAAGAGTGCTACAAACTAGAAGCCAAGTACTTGAACATCTGAGCCTCTGAGGGACATTTCTTAAAGAAACTGTCAGCAAGCTACTCATTTCACACTAACATAAAAAACACATCTGAAATTTAACCAAGTGAAAGAATCTGTCATGTAATTGAAATCTTCAAACTAAAGCTCTGAATACTTATGGAATATACAAATTTAATACTATACATCAATTGATTTGTACTTTCAAATTCATGTCGTATTTGCAATGGTAACCAGGCTCTGTCAAAGACTTTGTTGTAGTGCTTTATTTGTTTATTGTTGCTATACTGATCAATTATATTTTTACATGATGACACATCAATTAAGATTAATTGCCAACTCTTGCCAAGATAGTTGAATCATTCAAATGTAGAGAGAGTCACAGACATAGTTAACTCCTAATGCTGACACCTGAAAGAACTGTACATCAATCATAATTTTGATTTTTCTTCTTGTAGTTATTAAAATGTTAACTCAACTTGTATGAAAATATCTGTCTGAAATTCATGATATTCCTACAATTTATGTAGAATATACTAAGTGGCCATATTTATTTTGAATTTTTCATGGGAAATTTCAAGCTACAATATATTTTAAATTATTGAGTGTTGGAATTTGTGAAAATGATATACATATGTGTTACAATCTCTCCAAATTAGTCTTTTAAAATAACTTTCTAATGATTTTATATTGGCCAAACTGGAGTCATATTTGCTGTGTGATACTAATTGAGATAAAGACATTTGGGAAAATAGATAAACCAATTTTGAAAACAGCATATTCTTATATAGTATATAATTGTAAGGAATATTATGATATAGAAGTATACATGGGATTATGAGTCAATATGTGCAGGTAAGTACTATTAATTTTATATTGCTGAAATATCATATTCAAAGATCTGGAAACAACAAGAATGAAGAAAGACGACTCAAGGCAATGCATACTCCAGGCAGAAATGCAAAGATTTGTCCTAAGGTTTTATCAAAAATAAAATTAGAAAAAAATAGATTAAATAGGTAAAGAATAAAAATCCTTAGAAATTTTCAGCTAATGGGAGAGAGTACTTAGTTCCATTAATATCCAATATATTATCAATCTTTAAATTGTTATAGAAGAAAATTATTTTGTGTTTAAATGCCAGTTATTGCACAATCTTTATATAAGTGCATGCATGGATTGTTAGTCATATTTTACCTTTCAACAAGGTATTTTACTAGTGAACAGAGGGGAATATTTTAAATTACAGTCATAAAATTTTATTTTACTTTTAATTATGTGTATGTCTGAATATGGACATGTGTATCTGATTGCAGGTACCCACAGAGGCCAGAGAATGATTTCAGATCTCCTGGATCTGCACTTACAGGTGGTTCGAGTATTCCAATAAGGGTATAGGAATCTGTACTTGAGTCTTCTGTAAGAGCAGCACTTGACCCTAAACACTGAACCTTCTCTTCAGCCCTCAGTTATACACTGTAAAAATAGTAGGATTTATGTCATTTAAAATTTAATCAGTCCTTATATTTAAAACATGAAGTCTGATAACTGGCATAGAGTACTTTTGTGCTATGCAGAAACTCCTAAATTCTCATTTGTTATTGGGGAACATGCCTCAAAGATTTCCAAGATATCTCTTTGGTATTAATTTCTCAAGTATAATGAAATTAAATAGAACTTTATGCCAAAAGAGTTATATTTAATTCCTACTGTAAAAACAAAATCAAAGCAACTTTTCATTATTTGATGTATGCACATTTTAAAAACATCTGCATGTGCATTGTCTGATACAATATCGCTAATTAAAAGTTGTTTTCTCACGCAGTATAAATGCGGGTTTTAATGTGCTGGTTACTAAAAATTGGCTAAAATAGTGACATTCTACTTGGAACTCATTGATTACAAACTTGCTTACATCCATCAGGCTGTAGTAACCCCTTTATTTTTTCAAAGAAAAAAAGAAGTATTTTAATTTGTTAGCACTTACCTCAGAATATTCTATTGTTTAGCATATTATTTTGCTGGATATTGTTTTGGCAATTATTGTGTTATTTAGACACGAAAAAATACCCCAAGAAAATTATGGTTTAGTAATACAGGGAATGTTGATGAGAGGCTATGCGGTGTAGCTTTATTTTAAAATGCACTAAGTAAACTGGGCAGTGGTGGCACATGCCTTTAATCCCAGCATTTGGGAGGCACAGGTGGATCTCTGTGAGTTCAAGGCCAGTCTGATCTACAGAGTGAGTTACAGACCAGGCTCCAAAGCTAAACAGGGAAACCCTGTCTCAAACAAAACAAAACAACCAAAATAAAATAAAATGAAATGAAATAACCACATGTCTGTTTATACATGTTTTCTATCTATTCATTAGTCAGAGGGAAGTCAAATAGCCAAGTACTAGGTTGAGAAAATATGGAACTAAATATGGGACAGTGAGATACGAAGGGGTAAACATCAGCTCATCCATCAGTCTACCACAACATGGAATTCTGAAGCATGCCTCCACGAACACTCTATCATGTAGAGATAAAAGCCTGGTCCAACCCTAAACAACATAGCCTGTGACTCACTGTGATGGTTAATAGTGAACACTAACCTTACAGGAGTTATCATCACATAGGAAAAAGCATGGGCACATCTGTGACAGATGGTCTTGGTTGAGTTAACAGAGCTGGGGAGAGCCATTTGAAATGGAAAGGCTACACTCAATGGCTGGGGTCCTGGTGATCACTCAATGCCCCTAGACATTATCAATCTGACAAGCTGCTTCAAGCTTCTGCCACCAGGATTTGTAAGCCATAATTAGATCGTACTCTGGAACACTAAGCCAAATTAAACGCCGACTCACGTCCATTAAGGTGCTTCGTGCAGGCATTTTCTTCACAGCAATAGGATAAGAAACTAATATTCTCATGTGTGACTATTTCGTTGACATTTACAGCATTATTTAAAAGAAAGAATGTAGACCAAGTAGAGATATAGCTTATTGAAATGGATGCAGACTCATCTCTCCCTGGGCTGTTGGACTGATAGGAGCAAAAATTATTAAAAGTAATGTTAAGCCTTGTTAAAACTGATGATAATATAACTTTTAAGTGCTATTTATATGGGCTTCTTCTGATGTTTATCAGCCTGGGAATGAGAAAAACTGAGCAGTGCTGATTTGACTACCTAACTGAAATCTATTGGTTTCCTCTTGCTGTTGATACCCAGGGCGCCTTGAACAGAAGGGCTATTAAAAGGAAGCTAACAGGACTGCCATTCTGCAGACACGGGCTGCTTTGGGCATTTTGACAGGTAAGTTGAGGAATGTACATCACAATAGAAGTAGAGTGGCAGCTGTAGCTCCTGAAGCTATAGCTCAGTGCTAAGTAATTATTTCAAATGGCCATTTACACCCAATGCTTTGCTATGGAAAGCCTCAGGGATCTCTAAGATGACACTGTAGGCTTTTCCATGCAAGAGTACTCCTGGAGCTGCAAACTGCCCTGCAAGCCAGGCCAAGCTATGTTTAGTGTAAACAGAAATTTTACTCTGAGTGTAAGGTTTGCTAAGGTTTGCTGTGATTGGTACAAACTCCCCTTCTCTGACGACACAGACAAGCCTTGTGACTCATGGATGAGCTAGCTGAAAGACTTCTGGGTTGCCACCCTGGTATTTCAATGTTCAGCCCAATGAGAGGCTTCCACTCCTTCATGGTGTTCCTTGCTTGCATTTGGTGAATGATCTAAGTTGGTACTGTGAAGAAAGAAGTAGCAGCACCCCGAGCAGTGCAACAGCAACAACATAGATGACAGAGCTATAGAGGCAGCAGTAGCAGCGGTTGTGGAACAGTGGGAGAGCCAAGCTACAGAAGGGGAAGAGCAGCTGGCTGCTTTGACAGCTGCCATAGAGGCAGAGCTACTGAGTATGCGGGTGGAGTTCATGAGAATGTTCACGGATTGACAAGCAGTGAAAGCCTAGCTGTGGGAACCACACTGCCTTGACAGGTGATGAGAAGTCAGCCAAGTGAGCTGCAAACACAGATAAATATCAGGCTACAGTGACACCTTCAAAAGAAGTGAAACTGGGAGAGCAGCAGCTGGCAGGGACCTAAGCAGAGACAGTGAGAAAAAGGTCTGGATTGGGTTTCGTGGGCAGTGACAGCTGAGGCAGTGACGGTAGCAAGCTGCTGTCCAGGTCTGAAGAATCTCAACATTCGAGGTACACACGGAATTTTAGGAGGTAGGGTTAAAGGTCTTGGTTTCGTAGCTCTGGGTAACAGAGGCAACCTGCAGCTACTCTTGCTTATCAGCTGCCAGAAAGCTCTCAAATGCTAAAGAACACAAACGCTGCCAAGTGTTAGCATTTGAAGCTCCTTCTTCCCTTCCCTTTCTTTCTATTCAAGTAAACATATCAGCTAATTAATTGATAATAAGACTTTTTTACATTTATTGTATGTGTATGTGCATGTCACAGGACATATGGAGAGGTCAGATAGCAACTTACAGGTGTCTCTTTCCACCATGTGGGTTCTAGGAATTGAACTCAAGCCATCAGGATTGGTGACAAGTGCTTTTACCCTCTGGGTCATCCTAGTGTTCTCAATTTAACTATTTTAGCTAGCAATTTCTTTTGTCAACACCATCTATTAGTTACTGACTTATCTAACTCGTTAATATGTAGATAGACGATATTGTGGACTTCAACCATAGTCAAACCCAGGTCAACCCAGTGATTCCTTTTCTGAAATTCATGTGTTGTGTAATCATGCGCCACCCACAATGATGGTCTTATCATTATTCTACTTTATCTCCCTTTCATCATGCTCTATAGTCTTCATTCTTCATTACAGTTTTGTTCCCTCTATAACATGGCCTTGGATAAGTAAATTACAATGTTGTGAGCTTCTCTAAAGAAGGCCATGCAATAAGGGCCTGGAAATAAGGGTGGCTGGGAAATATCTGGGCCTCCAGTCATCCCTGGAAGTGCATTCTTTCCAGGTAATTCACTAGGTGAAAACAATATTTGAATGCATCCTAGGGAAAACCTTTAGCTGAGGAGCCAGTTAAAATAGACCTGTGTATTGAAATGGTGATGTCGTAAGTGTGCTCTGTTACAGTTAAGACAGAGCTGTGTACTGAAATGATAATGTCATAGTGTGTTCTGTTACAGATAAGATAGATCTGTGTACTGAAATGATGTCATAAGTGGGCTCTGTTAAAGTATTTACACTTCTTGTCACTTGTTCTGAGGCCAAAAAATCTTGTACATTGACAAGTCACTCTTTCCACTCCCATCAATATAAAAAATGCTTAAATAAGGTTCTTGTGAGGCTGATTTTCATAAAAAACCTTTAAACAAAAACAATGACTTAAATTTTTCTAAGTAAATGAAAATGTAAAGATTTCTTGGACTAAATGATTTCTGGACTCATAAATATCTTTTCAGACATCACTTTTTTTCATCAAGGTAGCAGACCTTCTTAATTAGTTTTTGGGTAGGCATAATTGAAAGAATCTGAAAATTATGTTCTTCCTGTATTCTGTATGAAAAGGCACATATGTTTATAGCCTTATTTCTTTCAATATGGTAGAAAATAATCACTTTCATTTGCATTATTTAAAATACTGTAAATCTCTCGAAGTTAGGTGTATTTAAGTCAAAGCATTTTAAATGTATGTAAATTTCTTTAATTTTTTTTTAACAAAAATAATTTTATTCCACACCCCTCCCAGGTGGGGGGAGCGTGGGAATGAAGCTTGTGTTCTAGACTTTTCCATCTCTACCTGCCTGCAGTGGAACTCAAAGAGGAAACCCTCCCCTCATTGCTCTCAATATGTCATATTTATGATGTCTTTGTTTTTGTTGCTGTGATAATCCACATGACCAAAGGCAACTTTATAATGAATGGGTTTATTTTAGCTTATAGCTGATCTTCTGTCATGAAGGAAGACAGGAAGGAAAAGCATGACAGGAAACCATAGAGAAGAATGGAGGCAGGTACTTTGGAGAAATATTGTTTGCCGGTTTGCTTTCCATGTCTTGTGTACCTTTCTTTTCTCTACAACTCAGGACCACGTCCTCAGGGGTGGCATCACCACTCCACTCCAACATCAGTCATCAATGAAGATGCTCCAAGGACATTTATACAGGCCAATTTGATGAAAGCAACCCCCAGTTGAGGTTCCCTCTTCCCAATGACTTCAGTTTGTGTCAAATTGACAAAACTAAATCAGAATGTATGTGTTCTATTCTTCAACAAGAATGTATTGGACAATATGAAGTACTAGAATAAGTTTTTGTTAAATACTTTTGAATAAGTTTTTGTGGGTCATAGGAAAAAATTTTAATTTAAAAAACTTATACATTAAGCTTGCTATAGGGAATATTTGCTCATTTTAAATTACTGAATTATGTTGACTATAAGACCTAGATGTATCTCCTTCTGTTGTGGAATATTAGTTTCAGGTGTGTTACATTTGTTTGTGCTGTGGAATATTTGTTTAATGTTATGAAAATATGATGCAGCATTCTTTTATGTTGCATTTTTCAATTCTGTAAAGCTGTGTTACTGTGCCTGCCTAAAACACGAAATTGGTCTAATAAAGAGCTGAATGGCCAATAACTAGGCAGGAGAGGGATAGGTGGGGCTACCAGGGAGAAATATTACATAGGAGAAATCTAGACTCAAGAGATGAGTAAGGATTGATAAAAGTAGGAGAGGAGGATTCCAGGGACCAGTCACCCAACAACTCAGCCAGTCATGGAGTAAGAAGGAAAGAAACATATACAGAATAAAGAGAGGTAAAAATCCTGAGGCAAAGGTATTTAAATAAAAATTGGATAATTTAAGTCAGAAAATCTGGCTAGAGAGAAGTCAAGCTAAGGCCAGGCATTCATAAGTAAGAATAAGTCTCTGTGTATTAATTTGGAAACTGGGTGGTGGGCCCGCATGAAATAAAAAAAGAACAAACTACATTCTTGTATTACACCATTACTAAAAAAAAATAGTTTTTTTTTATAACCAATCTTCATTGTACATAAATATATTCATTTTAATGCTGTAAAACACAATATTTCTTGGTGAAAGATAACTTTAATGTAGTATTTACATGAAAGAATTCTGTATTTCTAAAACAATAACAATGTTAATGAATTAAAAAGACAATGGAACTGCTAGGAAAATACTTGAAAGATCAAAGCAAAAACTTATTAGTATTAATTCTTGTGTACCTTCCAGTTATTTTATCATTAGAATTTTAAAACCTTTTTCCCCAAAATTAACATGTGTAATTGAAATTTCAAAGTCCTATAATGATGTTTAGAAGGAAAAGGCTATTGAGCAAGTTTTACATGGTAGAAACAGTTTAGAAGGAAAAGAAATACTTTCCACAGTTTCTGTCCAGAGAAGGAAAGAGGGGAGCAAGCGCCAGAGCCTGGGGGCACAATGAGTGCAGAGCACGGGGAAGGGTTCAATGGGACAGGACTGTCACCTGGTATTAACTATAGATAAACCAGCACTGGCTTCCGTAGGAATGATGTTCCTTAAAGAGTATGTTGTAGAGTGCAGGAAACCAGGGGAAAGGGAAGAGGATATATTCTGTTAAAATTCTGCGTCTTTTTCAAAGTCCATTGTTGTGCTACTTAAAAACTAGGCCACCCACAAACAAGCCCAAAGAAGATGGATAGCATCAAAGTGTTCCAGGGAAATGGAGTTTTCATGGCTCTGAGCACAGACCAGCTCCTGCCACTTTGTATTTTCCCATGGCTTGTGTAGCTGAGTAGTTGTAGGAAAATTCACGAGTAAATTAGATTGAGCGTTCCACATTTTATGCATTTTTCTAAGTCACTTACTTGGAGCCAAATTTCAGTGGAAGCTAATATATCTCATTTATTGATGCCAAGAAGATATGACATGTTTGCAATTGAGATAGTATTAGGAGAATAACACAATTCAGTGTTTGTAAATACTATTTTTCTGTGCTAATTTGAAGTTTGGGCTTCATGGGTTCCTTTGCCAAAAGAAACAGAACAAAACAGATGAACCATGTCAATAGATAGAGAGTATTAAGCCCCAAGGAAATATAATCAATTAAACTATTTATGTTTTTACTGTATTCAACCAAAAGCACAAGACTCTCAAGTGGTAAGTTATTTATGCAGAACAAAGTAGTTTTGAGTCTGCTGCATAGACCCAAATGATGAGTATCAGTGAATCTATAATAATGATTTTCAAACAGCTTTTAAAGTAAATGGTACTGCATATAAGATGGTTTAAAAAGTTGGATGTTATAGCACATACAGAAGGAAAAACAAATTAGAATGATTTAAAAAATCTTCCCCTGTGTACACGAGGCGACTCATAGCAGGTATAATCAATAAGCCTGCATAAATTACTACTTACTGCGGAATCTGAAAAAGTATTCTAAATAGCTGACCTTAACCACCCTGTTTTTAGTATATATTTATGCTACAGTAGTTTCTGGATATTTCTTCTTGTGAAAAAATCGAAGTTCAGGTTGCAATTTAATAGTTTAACATCAATATGCGTTTGAAAAGAAATTTTAAGTATATGCAAAATTGCTTATTGCAATGGATATGAACATAGTACATAAGTACAGCTCTCTGTATTTACCCTATTACATAAAGTAGAGATGATTATTATAATGAATATTTTAAGTCTCATTATAGAAGTTTGATAGTTTTAATGCATAATCAGAATGTTTGATGAATTAAACAGTGTAACACTACTCTGTTTTTTTCAAATTTTCTATTATTATTCTTTTATTCACATGCTAGGAAGATTGGATGGATTGATAAGTATGTATGCAAGAACAGAAAAGAAATTGAAAGTCATGAAAGCCTAAGAAATACAAACCAATAAAAAGTGCTTTATTAAAAAGCACATGACCCTTGGAACCAAAGATAGCATTATATTAGAAGATAGTACCACAGTTTTATCATCTTTCTGTTCAGCCAATAACTTTTTTCTAATTAAAATTTTAGTGCATATATGACTATGTAAGTATTAGATGTGCCAAGGTGTAGGTGTGTGCACCTGTGTGCATGTGCAGAGAATATCGGGTTTCTTCCTTCATCATTACTATCTGTCCTACCACTCTCTTCCACAGTCTCTCACTGGAACGTACAATTAGGCTGCTGGTTAGCAAGATTTAGTGACCCTCATGTCTCTGTTCTAAATAATGCTGGAGTTACAGGCTCCTATCAGACATCCTCAGCTTTGACATGCGTATTGCATATTCTTTAAAATAAATTCAGATCCTCACGTTTGAGTAACAAGTGCTTTTACACACTGAAATATCTCCCAAAGTTTTAAGAACTTGGGGAGATGAATGCTCTCATCCAAAGTTGTTTAAACTGTTTAAGGCAAATATTTCCAAAAAAAAAAAATAGACACGTTGCCTTCTCATTTAAGGAGATGCAGGGAAAACTAGTTAGTCATTCAAAGTTTCTGTGGCTTCACTCCAAATTTTATCTATCCACCTTCCTGAAAATAAACAGGGAGGCTCTCCAAATACAATTTCTCAACCTACATCTTAAAAGGCCATCCTCTATCATTTAGACAGTCTAGACAGTAAAGACCCTGAAACTCTTTAGACAACATAACAGTTGGTAAAGATGAAGAATAAGCTGTGTATGATGATTCAGCAACCCCAACCCTAGCGAGGGGGATAAGGTCAATAAATAAAAGAACGTATTCAGGAGCTTATGAGATAAAAGCACATATTAGAAAAACGTGACTTGAGACACAGTGGAAAGGCATAGCTATGCTTTGACTGTGCTAAAATAGATATCTTCACATGGATTTTTATACAACTTTAATGGATGAAAATAGGGTAGAACATTATAAAATTAAAGATGCGGAATCAAAATTCCATGAAATGAATAGCTTTGTCAGAACAGTCAGAGAAGAGTGAGTGGTAGCTTTAGGATCTTAGGAATTCTAGATTTGCGAAGGTGTTTTGCAGACTTGTGGGAGTTATTTATGAATATCCCGATTCTATTTAAAGCTAAACAATTTATGTTATTACCAAATTTTCACAATGTGTTTTGATCATACTTACCTCCCTCCATCAACTCTTCCTAGACTCATTAGCCCATTCCTAGCCACACAACTTTATGTCCTTTATTAAAAAAGAAAGTTGCCAAGAGTAATTAGGAAAGCCCAAATAGTCTTGCCCTGTATGGACGTCTGCTACAGCATGGTTTACTTATCTGGACCTATACTCTTAGAAAACAGACTCTCCATGAAAGAGTGAGAGTCATTCAATAGTTACTCTACTGGGGGTCAGACTTTGTGTTCACTTCTTCCATATGTGCTGGGAATTTGTCTAACTGGAATATGTAAAGACTTTATCTATATTCTTACCGTTGTAATAAAAAAGAAAAGAGGCATTAGAGCGAAAGATGCCATGCAGCAGAGTTCAAGTGGAGGGATTTATATTAGGAGAAAGGGAACATAAAAAGAAAGAGAGTGGGATGACCAGCATCTGGGGACAGGAGTGACAGAAAAGGAGAGACAGACAGAAAAAGAGAGAGATTGGAGGTGAGCAGGGCTCTTTTAAATGAGAACCTAGTGAATGTGCACAGTAGGTACTTGGCAGGCCAGTGTGAATGCCTGCATGCTCACACTTACAACTGCCGTGAGTTCATATGTCCAGTTGCCCTACTGTGTCCAGAAGACAGATTATTTGTAGTCACCCTTTGGTTTAGACTCTTTCTGATCCCTCTTCTGTAATGATCCCAGAGCCACACGAGGAAGGGGTGTGAAGATATATTCTGTTTAGGCAGAGCATTTTGCAGTTTCTTACTCTCTATGCCTTTGGCAAGCTGTGGATCTCTGTGTTAACCTCAATCTACTGCAAACAAAAGCTTATCTGGTTTGGGTGGAAAGATAGATTAATCTAATATAAAGAAAAGTCATTAGGAGCCACTTTAATACTATGACAATATAGCATGACAATAGTAGTAGATTTGTCCCTAGTCCCTACAACCTGTCTAGCCATAGGATGTTGGCCTGATAATGGTGCCAAGCATATATGGGTTTTGCCTTGTGGGATAGAGCTTAAATCCAAACAGAAAATAGTTGGCTATTTCCATGATGTTTACAACACTATTACACTAGTGAGCTTGTCTTGCTATGCTAACCATTATTGTATTTTTCAAGGTTCCCAGTTGGGTATGACTGATAATTGATTTTTGCCTCTGGTGTCCGGTATAGAATCATGCAGTCCTATGAAAGCTGGCCAGAAGGTATGAAGCTTCCAGGTCAATATTAGATTAATTTCTCTATATTATATGACTTACATATGTTATGTCTTCAGCAATATGATCAGGTATTGGAGGGGAGTCAAGAGCATTAACCATACCTTGTAATGTTTGAGGGTCTATGGGCTCTCACCAGCAAACACCTCCAAAATAAACAACTAATCCTTGACTTTTTATTTGTTAAGCTATTGTGACTAGTTGAGAACTTGTCACCTCCTTATTTGATGATCCCATTTTAAAATATAATGATATTAGGAAGTTTTTACAATAGTAGGTTTCCATGTGATTTTTGAAAGAACTCCGGTGCTATGTATTCCCCAAATTCATCCTCTACTCTGCCCTCCCTTCTCCTAGGCTAATTTAACTCTTTCTACCTCTTAACCCGTTACACTACTACTTTCTAACTCTGGTCCTTTTAAAGTCTCCTATACAGGTCTTTAATATTTTTCTGACCTTTGTGAGAATTCCAAATGAAACACACATAGCTGAAGACTCAAAGTTCGCATTCACAGATGAAAGAAAACATGGAACGTTTGCCGTTTGTGTTTGGGTTACCTCACTCGAAATGATTATTTCTGGTTTTATCCATTCACCTGCAGATTTTATAATTTCATATTTTCTCAAAAGCTTTAATAATACTGTATTGTATAAATATACCATATTTCCAATCAACTTCATTTTTGAAATCCTAGTTTGTAGCAGAAGTTACAAAAATGCTTTGCTACTCACAAAACATTACAGAACAGGTACTAAATACACTTCCACACACATTACCAAGGGTTAAACAAAATTAAGAGCAGGCAGTGCATCAGCTAATTAGGCCTATAATACGTTGTTTGGAATTAAAGTCAAATTCTTTTAATTGGCACATCTCAGCAGGACTAGGAATACAAACTTGTAATTAGGTGATGGTCGTGATGATCAAAGCTTAATTTGCATAGATTGTATAGGGAAAGTTACTTTTTCTTGAACCAGTTGCTGTATAGACAAACTAGGTTCTATTGTTGACAAAACTCATTGAACAACTGTATATGAAGTGAATTAGTCATGCTAGTGTCTCATAATTATGTGTAGCATCGTTAAAATTTGTATTTTTAGAAAAATTATTTCTTTTTTTTTTAATATTTATTTATTTATATATTATGTATACAGTATTCTATCTGTGTGTATGCCTGCAGGCCAGAAGAGGGCACCAGACCTCATTACAGATGGTTGTGAGCCACCATGTGGTTGCTGGGAATTGAACTCAGGACCTTTGAAAGAGCAGGCAATGCTCTTAACCACTGAGCCATCTCTCCAGCCCCAGGAAAATTATTTCTATATTAGGAAAATAATATGACTATCATAGAAATTATCATAAATAAACTATAACCTGCACTAAAATAAACTCTGCCAGTCGACATCAGAAATACTCTAATATACATGACTCTTGGGGGATGTCAACAGAAGTGGGAAGATTCTTAGGAATTAAATAGTTACAAACATTAAATAAGTCACTATAAATTGTTTATTTAAGTATTGCAAGTAGCTTAAATTATACTATTTTCCCCATCCCCCTACATAATGGAAATAAGGACTTCAACAAATAAAGATGTTATTTCATTTAACCATATATCAGATACAAAAACCCACTGAAGACTAATCCAATATTCTTTTTTTAAAAAAAAATAGGGAAAGGTTGATTTTGGCTCACAGCTCAAGGTTACAGTACACCATGGGAAGGAAATTATTATGGCAAAAATGTGAAATAAGTCATGTTATGTCTGTGGTCAGGAAACAGAGAGAAATATGTTGGTGTTCAACACATTTTCTTCTTTTCATTCAGTTCAGGATCTCACCCCATTTATGGTGTCACCCACATTCCCAGTATGTTATCTTTCTTCAATTAAACCTTTCCTGAAATACATTTATATACACACCCAAACGTTGTTTCCATGGTGATTCTAAACCCAGTCAAATTGACAGTGAAAATTAACCGTCACACAGACTCTAACTGAAAAAGATATAAAGCCATTTATTATGATCCACAACCCCATCTCCTAATGGTCTCCCAATTTAAAGACTTGCTATCTCAATCAATGAAAGATCTTTTTTATCATTCCTGAAAGGAATACTGTCCTTATCTCCCTTCCTCCTCTTTACTGCTGTTCATATTCTTAACCAGGGATGGTGTACTAAAAAGAAAGCATGTGTACAGAGACATCTCTGTTTAAAAGGTAAATTATAAAAAACAATGAATTCCCATATAATTTAGATATGATATTGAATTTTTATGACAATGAGCTTTATTAAACACTTTTGTAAAAGGATTTCAGAACTGACAATATGTCTTAGTAAGCAATGAGTTGGCCTCTGAGCATAAAGACCTGAGTTTGATCCCTGGGACTCACATTGTAGGAGAGACTTTATTCCTCACGTTGTCCTCTGACCTCTAAACACACCATGGAATGTGCATGTCTACATGTTCAAACACATATATATATATACATAGATTGATGTATAAATAAATAAGCAAATAAATAAATAATATATGATTAAAAGACAATGCATCTTGACTTAGTTCTAGTGTTGCTGTATTGTAATCTGCCTCCAAGATAAAATGCTGTTTGAATATGCTATTTTCTGTTGTTATATGTAGCTGGATACCTTTTCCTTTGTGTGTCTTTGTGGTGACTCAAACTACATTTTATACAAAGTAAAAAGAGATAGATGTGTTATAAGAAAATTTATTTAATTAGAATATGGAGGAGAGTTAAATATGAGAGTATAAGTTAGCTTCCTTGTCAAATAAACTAATAGATAGTAGCATCATTTTTAAACAGGACTGCAAAGGGTTCACCATTAAAACGATGGATATCAAAGGGAAATGCATTTTAATTTTAATGTATTGTATTTATAATGCATAAATAGGTTTCTGGGAAAGCTGGATACTGCTTCAGTCCCAGTCCGCCATTCACATTAGCTGTGTAGGCAGCAAATGACTATTTACAATGCAAAGATTTCTTTTGCTTTATAATGGAAACTAGGACCAGTAGTACCTTGTTTAGTATCCTCTAGTCCATAAAAACAATACTTGGAAACATACAGGTAAATGAACTTGGACTGTAGTCTAGGTTGAAAGGTCACCTCTGAACAAAACAATCATTTTCAATTAACATTCAAACCACTGTGCACTTCAGTGAACTATATGGAAGGACACAGTGTCTTATTAAAAGATTAGTTTATATTATGGGCTGACAAGAATGGCTTGTAAAGTGTGATTCATGCAACGAAACAGCACATTAAAGGTAATTTCTTCTCTGTCTGCTCTGCAATAATGAAAATAACCAAGAAACGATGTGATGGACCTAACAAGTCCATAAACATTGAGAACTGGGTCACCTATGCCCCACCATCTTTCTCATGCCTGGCAGCTGAGGTTGTTTCCTCTCCCTGGGGAAAAGGACAATCCTTTAATTCAACAACATGTTCTCATTTTTAGGATGAGCAGAGTATCAAAACAAACAACCAAGAAAACACAGTAAAAGAATAAACACTAATTAGAATTATGTTTAAACTTTAATCTGTACTTTGCCTGTTGATCTTTTTAGAAAGAGAATCAAAAAACTTTGTCAAGGTAATGACACAAAGCAAAGTAATTTAAAAATATTGAGATGCTTAGTGACATATCAAAATTATCAAAGAATATTGTGAATAATCTATGATCCTTGCTGTAAGTCAGAATGTGGTATAGGTAGATAGATCATATTTTTACTCTAATTCATATAATGAGAGTATAGATTGCGCTGGAATTCACAGTAGAAAATCTATAGCTCTCTTGCTTAATATGTTTTTATAAAACAAGATATATTAACACATCATTGATATATATATAAAACTTTATTGAAACATATTTGTAAACTATGACAAATTAAGTCTATATTACAGTTATTGTAAAACTAGAAATGTTCAAGAATTACTGGGTTAATAATGAAATGAATGAACTTTTTAAAGTGTATTCCCAGTAAATAATTATACCATAAATGAGATAGAGCAAACTATTGTCTAATTTATACTACTATGCTCTAAATAGCCATTATCTACATTTGGCCATTTCTTTCATTTAAAGCATAATAATCTGTTACCCTATCCTAACTGTACAGTTGACAAATTCCTAATTATATTGCAGATCCCACTATAGATGCAATGCTAGATAATTTTAGGTGTGAATATTACTTAACTGTAAGACAGTCATACATACTGTCCTGCCAAGTCTCTAGGATAAGATTGACATTTCAACCAGTGGACTGAATAAGGATTTACTCTCATCTAGTGTGGGAGAACAGCAAGTGAGCACATCAGGGCAGATAGAGAATAAAGCTGAAGAGACAATGTGAGTTTGTTTTCCCTTATCTGAAGTGCTGATGTTGCTCGTCTACTTCCATCCTTGGCGATGAGACCTGAAAGATTTCTGTCTCTGAGCTCTCAGATTGTACTAGCAGTTTCTCTGGTTCTCAGATCTTTGGCCTTAATCATATTATCATGACTTCTTGCTCTTATGTTTTAGACGTGGAGTCAGCACATGACTGACTGATTTGGTGATCTAGAGCAGTTGATGCCTAGAGTGTTCTGCAAAGATGAGTGAGCCAATCCCCTTGATTAAGTTATATTCAAGTATATTTCCTTATTCTGTGTATTCACACTCTCTCTGTCTCTCCCTCCCCTGCTTTCTGTTTGTCCTGTTTCTCTGAAGAACCCTAATACATTCCATCTGTTAATCAAGATATCCATTTCTTTAATAAGTTTCTTTTGCCTTCTCATTATTACTTTAATGGTTGTTTCTCACACAGCCTCCCTTTATAGGTCCTGAACTTTACAAAAGTAGTGTTTTCAACAATTTCACGCGTGTAAAGAGTTATTGGTTACATGGACTAATACTGCTCATGGGAATAAAACATACTAATACATCAAATCCCCATTGGAAAAAAAAAAAAGTAAATAACAGCATCAATGATAAAGATTAAGGGGAATAAGTTTGGCAAGAGTTTTTTTTTTTCCCCAAGGGGTTAGAGAGGTTTGTGTATTCATGGCCATGAGAAAGGCTGACAGACTTAGCTTCATGACTTGTGTTGAGAATGTGCTCTGATATGAATTGCTGCCTTTGTCCTGTTTGGGAAGGGGCTGTTTGTCAGATATAATTAGGAAGACGTAAAGATTTCAAGGTCAGCATGTGTTTCTTAATAGGACCTTGCCTCCAAAACCAGCCAACCAAGCAAACAAACAAAATCAGTCCAGATATAATACATGGGTAAAGTACTTACCTAGTTTGCATAAGACTCTGGTTTCAATCCCTCAAGTCATAAATATGCTATAATATTATTATGGATAACCACCTGTGAATGTGAAAAGTTAGGCCTGTAAAGGCTGATTGGCTGACTATAACCTAACTGATGTGGAGAAGCTTGAATGCTGATAGTCGAAAACCTAATTAAAGTTTTCCTTGGGCTATTTTAGTTACCTAAGTAGTCATTCCTTATCTCTTTCTGTGTCATGTTTAACACAATATCACTAACAGATAGTAATCCTTTGGAATGTCTGAATAGAGCCCTGGGATCCACCAATGAAAAGGCTAGGAATGCTGTCAGATTATATAAAAGATCTATATCAGAGTTTTCTTCACTCTGCTATAACATGCCTACCCAGCACCTGCCAAGGTATTTGAAACATGTTTCAATTTATGGCTCTCTTAGTTCTATTACTATAAAAACTTCATGAACCTGTATATAACCTTGGAACATGGAAACTGGTGTAACTTAAAATGTATTTCCTGGCTATCATCACTCATGTTTGGCCCTATAATAAACTACCTCATATCTGCTTTAAGGCGGGAAGTGTATTTTTAGGTCAACACATCATACTTGACAGGAGCTAACTACTTTGACCTTGCTGTTGTGACTCAACTTGGTACTTCAAAAGAAAACTCCCCCTATTGGTTCATAAATTTGAATGCTTTGTCCCTTGTTAGTAGAGTTGTTTGCGAAGGGCTAGGAGTTGTAACCTTGTTAAAGTAGGTATGGCCATAGTGGAAGGGGTATATCACTTGGGGGTGCTTTGAGGTTTCAAAGGCCCAACCCAGACTGAGTTTTACTCTGTCTCTGACTGCATTTTACAGATCAGATGTGATCTTTCGGCTACTGCTACAGCACTATGGCTACCTGTGGCCAAGTTCCCTGCCATGATGATTATGGACTAGCCTTTTGAAACTGTAGTCAAGTCCCAATCAAATGCTTCCTTTTGCCAATTGTCTTGATCATGAAGCAGAGAAGTAGCGAAGACACTCAGTAAGTAGATCATCAATCATGTCCTCATCACTCCTCCCAATCTCCATATCCTCTCAGAACCAATACTCTAGTCTCAACTTTTATAGATGTCACAAAAATTATATCATGTGACATTTGACTTCTTGTGCCATTCTTTCTTCACTTAACACAAAGAACTTCACTTCCACTTATGTTTGTTACAAGAGTATTTCATTCATTTTCCCATTGTGTTTTGTTCTGTTTCTCTTTTAAATGGGATATGGACCCCTTATAGCTTGGAACTCCCTATGTAGCTCAGGATGGTCTCCAACAGCTATTCTTCTCTTCTCTTCTCTTCTCTTCTCTTCTCTTCTCTTCTCTTCTCTTCTCTTCTCTTCTCTTCTCTTCTCTTCTCTTCTCTTCTCCTCTCCTCTCTTCTCTTCATCATGTGCAGGGATTAACGATAGCACTACTGGCTAGATATCATTTTTTAAATGAGTATTATTTTGTGGTCTATGTGTAGCATTTTTTCTTTATACATTTACAGGTTGATGTACATTCTTACTGCTTTCATATCTTGGGTATTTCTAACAGTGCAAAAAACTACCCATGAGAACAGAGTCTGTTTGATATGTGTATTTCCTTTGCCTGTATACCAACAAGAATCCCATATCTTACACTAGTATTTTTTATTGTATTTGGATATTTTTTGTTGTTGTTTTTGAAATGGAGTCTCACTCTGTAGCTTGTTTTGGTTTGAACCTATTGCTATCCTCTGCTTCAATCCTCTGAGTTGTGAGATGATAAGAATCAGTCACTGTGATCAACTCAAACTGTTTTTCATGACAGTTGTACTGATTCACTTCTAACTAGGACTATGTGCTTTCCACTTTTCCAAGGGTTCAGAATTATTTATTTATTGATTAGCTGGTAAAAGCCATCCTAACTGGAATGTGATGATATTATATAGTATGTTTCCTTTTCATTTTTCTGGTAGGAAGAGGTCTTTTTCAGGTGTCTTTGCAGAGGGATTTGGGACTGTGTCAAGCCACTTTTTCTCTGCTATGATTCAGGACCACACCTATCTTCTCCCTTTTTTTCCCTCTTCCTAGTTTGCTCCGAAGTTTAAAAGACTGTCTGAGCCCTTTTTTCCGATCTCTTTCATAGTTGTTCCATTTCTGTCTTTGTTGATTCCCTTGACTGTTGTGGCATTCCATGGGAGAAAGTGAAATAATGAAAGTCACTGCTTTTTCCAGCTACAGACACTTGTTTATACATTGCTGTGATTAGCTCTTTCAGCTTTGACATTCCCCCTTAATGACATCATCTGACACCCTAATCTTCTAGCTCAGTGGAAGTTCCGTAGAGTGGGAAAATTTTTCATATGTTAAAATCTATAAAATGTCAGTCACTCATACACATATATAAAAACAATATCACACAGTTTTTATGTTTCAGGACTGTGGACAAAAATAAACTGAGCTTTGTGTGGGAATATAATCTAGGTTTTCTGTGCTACTTGAATGGGATCTGGAAGAGAAAATAGCAATACTTCCACTTCTTAAGTCTTGGATTGTCATCACACACCTGGAACTGTGTGACAGTCTTAGCTTTTTATTTGGATATCGACTAGAAGTGTTTTGCTCCCTCGAGGTCATGTTAGGTCATACTGCAATTCCCTGGAAAATGGTCAGAGGACCACTCAGACAGGGTCTCTTACAACATGGGAATTTGCTCCTTCAAATAAAATCTTGAAATTATCCATAAAGAGAGCAATAACTGACACCGATAACTAAATCATATTATTAGTGAACTATTTCCTTTTTTATTTAGTCCATGTGCTATGCATTAAGTATTCCAAGAGTAATGTAGCTTTTCTCTTGGGATATAGTAAGATTATTCAGGGGGTGTGACCTTTGTCTCCCTTACTCCCTATTTTATTTTTGATGAGAGATAAGTCTACAAAGACATAAGAGAAACCCAGCATAGGATTCATGTCTCTGTTTTAATTGACTAAGATTCCTTGATAGGCATCAATTTTGCAAATTCTTAATTTTTAATAAAGGTATAGATACAGATGTATATATCTGGCTATGCATACATGCAATGTATATGTATGTGACACAACATGGGTGTGGACTTTAGGGTATAACTTATGGGGTTAGGCTCTCTCTTTTTACCTTATGGGTTCTGGGGATCAGCTCAGACCATCCAGTTTGGAGTCTAGTGCCACTATGTACTTAGCAATCTCACCAACCTTATAGGTTCTGGGGATCGCCTAAGACCATCCGATTTGGAGCCTAGTGCAACTACGTACTTAGCAATCTCACCCACCTCCTATGTTGCAAATTCTTGAAAATGAGTATAAAAAGCTTAAGAGTCCATAAATGTGGACAACTATATGAAAAACCAAATGCTAATATTTAATAGCAGAATAAAGGTTTTAAAATTTTAATCTATATTCTCATTGGATTTTGAAATTCTGGAACTTTGCATTTAAATTTTGACTGGACAAAATAAAGTAAAAAAAAGAGAGGACTCATCAAATTCAATTATACTTGTATGAAGTTTGCTTTTCAATTTAACATCTAGGGAAACTACTATTTTTAAGAAAAAATAATATGCTTATAGACTCTCTGGGAATTCCATAAAATATATTTTGACTGTATTAATCTCCCTTTGCCAAGTCCTCCCAGATCTTTCCACATCTCCGTACTCATCCAACTTCATGATCTTTTTCTCTTTCTCTTTCTCTCTCTCCCTCCCCTCTCTCTGTGTGTATGTATATATGTATGTATTCCTTTCTCCCTCTCCCATCAAGTTCAGTTTGTGTTGACTGACTACTCCTGGGCATTGGACCTGTCTGGTGGTGTTATTGATACTTCCAGCATCATTTCATTGAAAAACAATGATATTCCCTCCCCCAGAATCTGTCACTTGCCCACATTTACTTGACAAGGCATGGACTATCATGTGTAACTTTTCTCCTCCATGCTGAGATTTTGTCCAGCTTGAGCTTGTGCAGGCCTTATGCATGCTGTCACAATCTCTGTGAATTCATATGTGCATCTGCCAGGTTGTGTCTTGAAAGCACTGTTTTCTACAAGTCATCTACCACCTCTGGTTCATACAACATCCCATCTCTCTTCCATATAGATCCATGAGTCTCGAGAGGGGACTGTGACATGAATATTCCATTTAGTACAGAGCATTCCAAAGTCTCTTATTCACTATATACTGAGCAGTTGTATGGTGTTATATTAATTACTCTCTATTGTAAGAGTGAACAATGCATTTATTTATAGGTGTAGCAGTATATTTTTAGTGCATTTTATTGTCATGTTCAAAATACTAGTAGGCGATATCTTAATGTCCATGACCTAACTAGTCTTGAGTTCTTTGCATCACTGACAGTGTTAAAAATGCATTCCATCTTGTGGAGCAGGACTTAAATAAATAAAAAACAACATGTGGCTGGTTGCTTCCACAACATTCATGCTAATATTGCTACTATTACACCAGTGGGCATGACTTACAGGCAGGTTGCTATTGTAACAGGGTGATATTGATTACTTTTCATCTCCAGGAGTGCATATAGCAACATTCACCACTGTGAAGCCTAGATACCGGCTTAAAAATTTATTTAGAAAGAGACATAAAATATTCATAGGCAGGAAGACAGAGACAAGTGGATAACTCTCCCAAAAGTAAAATAGATGAAACAACATGATGAAATTCCAGGGAACTATAGATACAAATTTCTAAGGAATCCCGCAAGGAGTTTGGATTACTGCTTTCCTTCACCTTTGCATGCTTACACTTCAAATTTACCTTTCAATTATTTTCATTTTGCTTATTATTTGTAGATATGTAATCATTTTATTAATGTTTCAAGGTTATCTACTAGCAAAACAAAGATTAAAAATAACCAAATCACAGTTCCATTTTACACAGTACTTGTTTGATTATTGAATCACCTTTTTAAAATACATCTTATTTTATATAATTATCTCATTCACTCATGTCTGATAACACTCTAGCATTAGCCCAAAACTTTATCCAGATTCTATACAACAGGTACTTTCTAATTTCTATCATTTATTTTTTCTGGAGCAGCAAGTCCCATAGCATTCATCTATTTTAACATTCCCATTACTTCTCCAAAGTAACAAACTGAAATATTAGCAATGGCATTTGCAACCTTTGAGCAGCCATACTGATATTTTCCACTCCTTCTTGCCTCACCCTCTTTTGGCCAGTTTTGCCTAAAAATGATTCATTAAATGATTATAAAAAGAGGTAGCATTAAGCTTACTGTTGGTGCTTAATTTGTCTTTCTAGC
Source organism: Neodon shergylaensis (assembly GCA_025134845.1). Taxonomy (NCBI): domain Eukaryota; kingdom Metazoa; phylum Chordata; class Mammalia; order Rodentia; family Cricetidae; genus Neodon; species Neodon shergylaensis. Next base: position 946,133 of record JABTXL010005646.1, on the reverse strand, counting down.
AACAGATATCTACTGAAGATTTTACTTTCTGGCTAAGTAACATGTGTTAGATGTCAATTATTCACAAGAACTCTTGAAAGGGGCATTGGGAAAATAAGATAAGGAAAGATGTGGAGCTCATAGGAAGATCACAGGCACTTTGCATTTCTCCCATTCTTTCTTGCTACTAGTGTGACTTAAATGATTACTATGTAGTTTAGAAAGCAATTCCTGATATGTTTGCTGAACTTAACAAAATTTTGTCTGTGATTTATAGGCTTCATTTATTTCTCCATTAAATAATCCAAAACCTATATCATTATCTGGTGTGGATATATATATATATATATATATATATATATATATATATGATACCAGGTTTTAAAATGCAGTAGTAGTGAAATTACAGTAACATAAATATGGGTACTATACTAGTATCTATATTTTAAAACTGTTATGTGAAAATTTAAAAATAAATAAAAATAAATCCCTAGATTTATACTAGAGAAAACACCCAAAAGTCTTATGAATAAACATAAAAGATTAAATTCAATATTCATTTGCAATTCAAATTTTATCTTAAGTAATTAATTAACAATCTATGATTGCCTCACCTACATGTATGTTGGTGCATCAAATGTGTGCCTGGTAGCTGTAAGGGTGAGAGAGAACATTGATTTCCCCGGGACTTGAGTTACAGACAATTTTAAGCTGCCATGTGTGTTCTGGGATATAAACCCAGCTCACCTGGGAGAGTCGCCAGGGCTCATAACTGCAGATCCACATGCAGGAGTTAAAGAAGAGAAAGCATGTGCTAATTGTTTGGCATCAACAAGATCATACCTCCTAATTCTTCCTAAAAAGTTCCACCAATTGGGGAACAAGCACTGAAACATATAGGCAATACTCATTCAAACAAACGAAGTATACCATCAACATATCTACTTGCTACTTGTGTAAGTGTGCCTAATACGTAGGATGGGATGTACACAAAAGTTCTCAATTATATGGAAGAGAGAAGCTTTGGTTTGACTTAGAGCTCTCTCATTAGTCCTAACCTTTAATATACCCACATGATATGTCTGCTTATTATACTAAATTCAGGAATTAGAAAGTAAAATTTTGTTGATGTTACTTACAGTTTCAACTTCTTCAAAATTGTCAAAATTATATTCTATTTTATATTGAGGTCTCAAACTCACTTTCCCAAAGTTTTTAACAAAATGTCTGTGAGGTATTGTGGTTCGTGCCTGAATTCTTGGCACTCAGAAGGCTGAGATAGGCTAGTACCCATGTGTGCCTGGTATTGGCATAAAAACAGAGAGACAGACCAATGGAATTGAATCAAAGATCTGGATATTAATCCACACACCTATGAACTCCTGATTTTTGACAAAGAAGTTAAAATTATGCAATGGTAAAAAAGACAAGAAATGGTGCTGGCATAACTGGGAGCTGACATGTAGAAGAATGCAAATAGATCCCAATCTATCCCCAAGCACAAAACACAAGTCCAAATGAATCAAAGACTTCAACATAAATCCAGCTACACTGAACCTCAGAGAAGACAAAGTGGGAAGTAGCCTTGAATGAATGGGCACAAGAGACCACTTCCTAAATATAGCCCCTGTGGTACAGACTAGAGAGCACCAATAAATAAATGGGACCCTCTGAAATCGAGAAGCTTTTATAAGGAAAAGGACAATGTCACTAAGACAAAGTGGCAGCCAACTGCTTGGGAAAATATCTTCATCCATCACACATTAGACAAAGGATTGATCTCCAAAATATATGAAGAACTCAATAAACTAGACATCAAAATATCAAATACTCCAATTAAAAAAAATGGAGTACAGATCTAAACTGAGAATTCTCAACAGAAGAATCTCAAATGGTCGAAAGACATTTAAGGAAATACTCAACATCCTTAGCTATCAGGGAAATGCAAATCAAAATGACCCTGAGATACAATCTTACACCAGTCAGACTGGCTAAGATAAAAAACAGCAATGATGGCTTATATTAGAGAGGATGTGGTGTAAGGGGAACATTGCTCCACTGCTGGTGGGGGTGCAAACTTGTACAGCCATTTTGGAAATCAGCATGGCAATTTCTCAGAAAATTGGGAATCAATCTTCATCAAGACCCAGCAATACCACTCTTGGGATTATACCCAAACGATTCAGACCCATACCAGAAGAACATTTTTTTCTTTTTGCTCGACTATGTTCGTACCAACATTATTCATCATAGTCAGAACCTGGAAGAGAACATAGATGCCCCTCAACTGATCAAAAGAAAATGTGGTACATTTACACAATAGAGTATTACTCAGTGGTAAATAAAACAATGACATTTTGAAATTTGCAAGCAAATAGATGGAACTAGAGAAAACCATCCTGAGTGAGGTAACCCAGACCAAGAAAGACAAACAGTTATGTGTTCACTCACGAGTGGGTATTAGATGTAAAGCAAAAGATAACCAGCCTATAAACCATGATCCCAGAGAAGCTAGGTAACAAAGAGAACCCAAGGAGAAGCATACATGGATCCCCTGGAAATGGGAAATAAATAAGAACACCTGAGAAAATTTGGAGTGTGCAGCTGGAGAAGGGAGGGCAGAAGAGGAGGGAGGGACAAGAGAGCGGGAAGGAAAACATGATGGAATGGGATGGCCGAGATGGGGGAAGGACACAGAGGGAGATCAAGGAAAGAAATATCTTGATTGTGGGAGCCATTATGAGACTAGCAAGAAACCTGACACTAGGGGAATTCCCAGGAATCCACAAGGATGCCCCCAGCTAAGTGCGTAAGCTGTAGTGGAGAGGGTACCTGAACTTTTCTTCTCCTGTAAGGAGGTTAGTGACTACCTTAATTGTCATCATAGAAACTTCTTCCAGCAACTGATGGAAACAGATGCAGAGATCCATAACTAGCACTGTGGGAGTCCTCAAATGTGTCTTTTCAGTCTAGAACAGACCAGCTTATAAGATTATCTAAATCCCTGTGGATGCTGGAAAATAGGTGCTCCATTTTGATTAAAAAAAATGAGAAATTCAGAGATTTGATATGAGAAATTTTACCATAGGACACTTAATCAAGATATTAAAGTATAGTAATCACAGATAAAATTAAAATATTTAAGAGTGGATAACCTAAAATAAGACAATGAATTTTTTGCAATTTAGTTTCTTCACGAAGGCCGCTTCTCGTGAAGACGAGTATCAGATTTGGGAGCCTGGATGTAGACCAACAGAGCATATGCTTCTGATTGCTTATGCAGCAACTGACTCAATAAATGCTGAGAAAAACCAAAAAGAATTAGTTGTGTTGGTACAGGTACTTGAAGAATTTCTTCCATATGGAAGAGTTGGCCTAGGTGAAGTAGAGGGGAGCAGAAAGGAGGAGGCAGCAAACGCCAGTGGTGCAGAGCCTCTGGCGCTGAGTTTCCCTCTATCTGCGTTTAATTGCAGAGTCTATTTGGCAACAGAGGCATGGCAAGCAGAAGTGTGGCTCCCACAAGAGCAGCCAAAGTTCACAATCCTTTGCTGCTCATATTTTGGCATACTAAGAAATGCTTAATTGGGAACAAGTGGATTGTTGCTTATTTGGTTTTAATATCTGGCATATGTAACTAAGGCTAACAGACTGCCAGCGCTATTTACTGGTTATGCTCTAAAATTTGTCTTAAAGAATATTTTTTTAAAACAAGCATCATTGTGTTATTATATATTGTGATTCAAGCGAATGTTCATTGAGTCCCCAAAGGGATTAATTTATTTATCATGTGTGTGTGTGTGTGTGAGAGAGAGAGAGAGAGAGAGAGAGAGAGAGAGAGAGAGAGAGAGAGAGAGATAATTTGGCCTAAGCACAATAGATATAACCGCATAAATGTTTTGTAAAACAAAGCTTTGCTGTTTTATTGTAGATACAAATATATGCACACATAAATGTGCTTTGCAATGAAACACTTGTAGAGTTGTTTGAATTTTCACCATATTCGCAAGTATGGCTGTGTTTCTAACTTTATGTGTCCTTCAGGCCTCATCAGAGCACAAAACTCCATGTGACTTCAAAGGGTTTTCTGTGCTCAGATCAGCTCCATGGGGCATGGAAGAGGAAAAGAAATGAAGCGACATTCAAGGTTCATTGGAAGGCAAACCCATAGCGTCTCAACAGCTCACAGGTTACGCAGGCAAATTACTGCACCTCGACTTACTCTTCCCATGGATTCATGAAGGACAAGATGGCACATGTTTTAGACAGCAGCTACCAGTGAGTTAATTCTCTGAATCCAAGAAGAGTTTTTCAAACCTTTTATACTATTTAGGAAAATAGTTTAGAAAATACAGTAAAAAGTAAAGAGTATTTTTTTGCAATTCCTCCACCCCTGACAAAAATGTAAACCTCACAATAGAAAGAGTACCGACATGCATTTATTTTTCATGAAACAGCACAGTAATTTTAAGCATACATTTTAAAGTTCATAAATTTATACATGAACTTTGGAAAAAGTAAGACTTTCTACATGCTTATTATTTTGATTTTACGAGTATATCTTTAAATAAAAAGAAATAAAATTTGACTGAAAATAATGTATAGTTTATAGATTTAGTTATTATGTCAATGTATTAATTTTATTTCTGTATAATGAAAAATAAGTTGTCATGTGTTAAAGAGACAATGATTTTTTTCATAAATTGTTTAGAGACTTGTTTTCATGGCCCTCCCTACTATCACTTAATGAAAAAAAATTATCAATAAACCAAAATACCTACCGATATAAAATATTTTGAGATTAACAGTTGTTTTATAGATTAAAATAGATTCAATAATCTAGCCTTTTATCTCGTTTTTCTTTTCAGGACAAGATTACTTCTTTGGTCACTTATTTTTAATTTGACCAATAATAATTGCAACCAGACCCCCCAAACTATGACAAATATTTATAACTGATATTTGGGAGAACTATGGACATAGTTCTCTAGACTGCTTCCTGTTGTGTTGGTGTGCTGGTAATCTTTGAGGAACCCTGAGAAAATTAAGGATAATGGTTAAGTCTTGGATGGAGTGGTCTGTAAAGCTAGATCATTTTACCCATCATCCTTGAAACTGTTCTGGATGTAGAACTCAGAGGAACTTATAACAGAGATAATTTGAAATACTGGCTAACCTGAGCCACCTGTTTTCACTTGTGTCTGGTTCCCTTGTTCTGAAAACACACAAAATTTAAAGGAAACATACATATTTGTATTAATATAAGTGTAGATTTTGCACTGTGTACAAGTAAGCCGAAGATGATTTTTTTTTTGGTTATGTGTTTGAGCAGGTAAAATATACATCACATGGCTTATAGTTTATTTAGGTTTGTTTATCCATGTCTGCACTCAGGATTTTAGGTAGTCTTCCTCAATCAAACCTGACTTTTCTTAACCCAGCATAAATCCAGAGCCTCTCATTTCCTATGGAAATAAAAACATAACCTCTTTCCCACAGTGACATATCTTTTGACTTGAATTTTGAAATCAAGGTAATTTTAAAATATGTAGACTGGTTTAGTAGACAGTTTCCATAATTCAAGGTCTCTTAGCAGGTAAAAGGTTTAAAGACAGCACAATAATATGCATAGTCCAAACATTTTATGTATTTTCCATCTTTACATGGCTTGTTTCCTTTATTTTACTTTACTTTCCATTTTAAGGACTTTATTTTATTATTTTAAATCTGTATTTATTCTAAGACTCTATATACTATTTCTCTTCTCTCTCCCAAGCCTGTATATGTTTTATAAACACACTGTAACCCATTAAGAGTTTTTTTTTGGTCTGAACATGTCTAAACTGTGTATCTGTAACATTTTCTGTCTCTGTAAGAAAAACAAACAAAACCAAAACCAAAAAAACCGTGCTATGTAACTGAGGTCATAGTGTGCTGGTGTTGCCTCATTTCCCTCAGTTCCCTGAAAAGTGTAGGGTCATGGCAGAGGCATGTTTACCTCTACCTCTGGGAGACATGTTTACTGCACCAACTCTGGGAAGATTCTAGGGCCATGCCGTCACCAAGTAATGTGCTACCCACTGCTGACGAATTCCATTTAAGTGGTAGCAGGGCCTCTGTAAAGAGTCATATGTTTTTGTCACTAACACTGACCAAAAAAGAAGAGGTTGTCAAGAAGCTGAGTTTGACTCCATTTTTGTGTGTTTAGAATCCTTTTTTAAGCTTTGTCAGGGCTTATGTGGAAATTCCAGACAAATGTTTGGACGCCATATATTTGTAGAAGTTTCTGTTTTTCCAGACTTCTCAAAACATACTGAGACTTAATATTACTTATAAATGCTCAGACAATAGCTCTGGCTTGTTACTAGATAACTCTTACATTTTAAGTTAACCCATATTTCTTACTTATGCTCTGCCGTGTGGCAGTATTTTTATTAGCATGGCACATTCATCTCTTGCTCCTTATGTGTCTGGTTGGTGACTCCTGACTTTGCCCTTCTTATCAAACTTAAGTTTGGTTGCCCCAAACTATACTTCCTGCCTCACTACTGGCCAATCAGTGTTTCATTAAACCAATTTGAGTAACAAATATTTACAGTGTACAAGAAGATTATTTCACAGCAGAACAGATTAAAAAATAATATAGGTCTTAACGAAGGAATACATTGATCCTTGACCTCCATATACATGATTATATGGGTATATGCACATACACATATATATGTGCACAGACATACATGTACATATCATACATACACCATGAGCGCAACTAAAAATAAAAGTAAAAATTATTATTGTAAAATATCATGTCAGTAGAATGTGGGAATGAGAAATTCCGGTAGTTCCTACTGCTTAGTAGTTGATGATGATCTAGGGCAGCACTGGAAACATTTTCCTTAGTTGTAGTCTAAAAACCATATCTCGCCAATTCAATCATGAGTCAAGGCAGGAGGTAGTACTTCCTCTACTATTCATTTTCTCAGTTGTAATGTTAACTTATTGCAGCATGGCTCTGGGGTTCCTTTAAGTGTGAAACTGCTTATAGATCCACTGAAAGGTAGAAATCTCCATTCTTTGCACAGAACAATCATGGATGATCAATAGTTGAATTATTGCTAACAGTATTGTCCAATGCATTCTCACCTCAGATCATTATTTTCCATCTTTCATAAACATTGTATGTTGTTACATTAAACTAATAGCAACTTTTAAGGATAGTATCCTGAATTATACCTACAGTGTTTATTGCATAAATGCAAATGCCAATAATTTGAATTACTCAAAAGCCTTAGAATTTTCCCAAGTTCTGCCTCCATTTTCCTAAAGTATGATAGAGGATCCGTTTCACCCTCTGAAAATGGAAAGCAATAAACATGAGGAAATCAGCTTTGTTCTTTGGCAGGGTCCCCTGGTTTAGGATGCCAACTTCATTCTTCTTCATTATTCGTTGTTAATTTGGTTCATCTTTGTTTGCTGCCAGGGCAGTGTCATTTGAAATCCAGACAATGAGCACAGCCAGGCATCCTCACGCATGAATCAATGGATTTGACACTTGGAGAGTTCTAGGCTCCTCATAATAATCTATTCATTTGTTTCTATTTAAGAAATAATCATTAGAAAAATGTCATTTTCATCACAGAAATCATTGCTTCTGTCTTTGTGTTATCTTCTCCATCACGTTAAACAGATCCACATAATTAGGACAGTTGGCTCACAAATTTGGAGCTATCATTTTTGAAGATCTTCATTTAAGATAAAATTTAGTAAACTATGAAAAATCTTAATAATGAATTTATCCCCAGGCAGATGAAGTGATTCCATTTTCATAATATTCGATTGAAGATGAAATGCATAAAAAGTATTTTGGCATGGATTCCAAAACAGTCTCACGGAGTGTACATAAAAGAAGATCGTACTAGTCAATTTTTGTTCTGCATATAACCGTTTGATGTCTAGAAAGAAAGAAAAATCAGTATAGTGACATTTCCACTAATAATAAGTTTGCCTTTCTTCCACATAAGAATGAGTCTCTTTTGGGCTTTTATTTTAGTTGTATAAAATCTTCTTTAGGCTTAGATTAGATTTGCATAATGTTTGTGAAATAAATATCTGTTAAGAAATCCTATCATCTTAATACTTTTTAAATTCTCAAACTTAAGGGAATTAGGAAATTACAGCAGTTCAAATGCATGCTGCCTGTTATCTTATCTCTCAGCCTCCCCACCTGTCAGGTCACAAGGCTGCTGACACATGACATGATCCACAAGGGTAGTTTAATAATTCCCCTCATTGATATTTATATGTTGGGAAGCCCTGCTGGTCAGAGGTTGCAGTCTACCATAGACTGGCTGCTCTTTCTGTGCTCTACAATATGGCAGACTCCCTCCTCCTGGCGGTGGTCCTCCTACTCTCTACCTGACCTTATCTGGAGAATGTCTCTAGGTCCAGATGCCTGACTTATCTCTAGTGTAACTATTGACACAGTCCCTTGCAGAAGGTTTTCTCTCCTGCCCATATGGTGATTAGACTTGTACTAGGAGCCTTATGATAGGAACATGCACTGTTTAATGCAAATTAGGTGATACCCCAGCCTCTGTCCCCATCCTTTATCTCTCACCTCACTCTGGCATAAAGACAGAGCTTAAGAGCAGAGTTTATTGAGAGAAGGATAGAGGGAATGGTAGAGAGAGAGAGACAGAGAGAGGGAAAGAGAAAGTGTGTGTGTGTGAGGTTCTGAAGAATGACCAGAAGAAGATAGAGATTAAGTAGGCAGGACTTGTCTTTCTAAAGGGACAGGGTACTGTCTGCCATGCATGCAGTTATGACACAAATTGCAGGGAGTGATACACTTTGCCAGGTTCCTGAAGGACAGGGCCAAGGTGTGCCTAATGACAACAAATGTCACATTATTAACATATATATTTACAAATATAAAGTGAACTGTGATAAAAAAAATAACAGTTTACTGAAATTTCTGGTACCCTTACCTTTCATGTCCAATTTTAAAATATATTTCATTCATGTTTCCGGAAATGCACTTAGGCCTCTTATACCTAATTCTATTTTAACAATGATCATGGAATTACGGGCTTCCCAATCACTTTGGAACTTCACAAAGTCTATTTCGTGCTGTTCCCAACTTTATTTACAGGAATACAGTAGGATAGTACTATCTCTGCAGAAGCAAAAAATTATGCCAATTAATGTCCCATCATCAAAGTAGGAAGGCTACAAATTTCCTTATGAAAAATACAGGTTTCTTTGGATTTTTAGTCACCACATACTTTACAAAAGGTATGCTAGGCAAAAATCAATTTTGGGACCAGTACTCAAGTCCCTGTATAGCACCCTGGAAAGAGTTTCATTCTCTTGTCTCTCAGCTTCCTTCTAGGTACCCAATTCTGTGCCAAAAGCAATTCTGCAAACATAAATCCCTAGGTTTTAAGTACGTAGGAACAGTGGTCTCATGAATTTCCATCTCTGCTCACTTGCCAAAGGCACAAAAGATACAATTTCAGTTATCTCATTTTAGATTATCAAAGCATACCCAAGATAGAAAACTCGGTCCTAAAAAGAATAAATCAATGATTTTGCTTTTCTGATAAATCTCTGGGGAATCTGATAGAGGAAGTTGTGTGATATTTTGATCACATTCTGACAACAAAGTTTACTTTGAATCAGATGGCGAAGCTAACCATTAGCTGACCAAAATTAGACGGAGGTCTTCATAGAAATGAGGCCATATTGGAGATAGGAAATAGTAAGGTAGGGCTGAGAGAGGATCTTAAGCCATTTGGATTGAGGAAAAAAAGAGAGAGGTGGTCACTGATGGCTTGTCTGTCACTTCAAGAGGATGTATGGAGGGTTATAGCTAATTTATAGAAATTTAGCATTTCATTTTGTGATCAGAGTAGAAACTGGAGGTAATATTGTATCTTTTCATTGGGTTTAAGACTATCCCTGCCCCTTCTGAAAAATTTCAAATATATAAGCAAACAAAGGCAGACATGGCAGCCTAATTTTAGAACTTCTAAATCAACTAGCTTGACAGGTTGACTTCTGTAGATAGTGGGTCAGGAAGCTAAAGAGTATGACATGCTATCTAAATTCTCGGTGTTTTCTCCCCTCAATGCCCACAAAGAAGCCCTTTATGTGTGCAGCCGTCCCATTAGGCAAGTTTCCTGTTTTTCAGTTTTCTATATTGAGTAGGCAACCCAAAAACCTTTGGGCAGTTTGGATCTTCAATAATCTCAGAAACATACATGCCGCAGACTGGCAACTACCTGTCATTGGCAGATTTTTAGTTGGTTGGATTTCATTTCCCTTCTTCCTTCACCTTTGTTGTTTAAATACCTGTCCTTGAAAATGGCAAACAATGAAGGAAGGGTTAATGACCTGAAACAGAGAGCATCAGGGGAGATGAGAAAACCCTGCTCAACTGATGGATAAGAACACCTTCCTGAGAAGAATGCCAACACAGAAATGAGAATAACTTCAGGGTCCTAAGATTCTGGGAAACTGCAGATAAGATCTATGTACCAATGTACCAAGCACTTGTTGGTATTTACAGCCTTGAGACAACAAAGCAGCAGATCTGTAGATGGAATCTTCTGCCCACAAAGTTCCCTTAAACCCTATAAAAGTTCAACCCCATGCATCTGGACACACTTGCCCCACTCCCCTAGAGACTGCTGCTCTTCATTGTTCTGCTAAAGGATAATCTAATTCTGTAGAGGTCAGACTTTCTTTTTTTTTTATTTCCAGGTCACCTCAATCAATCTGAGGTGATCTAACAGTGACTGCTTTTGAGTTATTAAGATGTCAAACAGTGCAGATATTTCTAGAATGCCTGGTGTGGACCTTGGTTCTAAACCTTAGATCCGGGTCATGCCACCTGAAGACTGGCATTTAAACTCTGACATGGGTTACATTGTTTTCGTTAGAGGTCAGTTCTCCCTCTTGCTTGTTTCACCCTTACAGTGATACTGACACATTGCAGCTGACTTTGTTTTTTGAAGTTTTTCATATCTCATGGGGATGTCTCGTAGTTCTTTGTAAAGAATATAGGAACACCACTGTCTAATTTTTGTTGCACAGAAATTAAATGTAGTTTCTATGGTTGATGTCAGAGCAAGTGAAAATTGAAGTAGTAAATTACCCAGAACAGCAAAGTAAGAGTGTACTAATAAATGTACATTTATCTGACCAGTTTAGAGAAACCGTTTTGGTACCTATGGATGTCGAACATTTTAAAAAGTGTTTCTCAGCCATTTGTGCTTTGCCTTTTGAAAACCATATCTTTAGTTGCATACCTCATTTTTAATCAGATTGTTTATTTTCTTGAGACAATTTTTGAGTTCTACATATATTACAATACCAGTCCTCTTCAGGTATATAGCTGGGAAAGATTTTTTCCCATTGTGTGGGCTTCTTCTTCAATCAAATGGTGATGTTCTTTGCTGTATAGAATACTTTTAGTTTCACTAAATCTCATTTATTAATTGTTAATCATAATGCCTGCAATATTGGTATCCTGTCCAAAAGTCTTTTTCTGTGTCAATGGTCAATAATTTTAGTATATCTCCTTACTTTTGCATCTCTCTGATTCAGGATATCAGGATCAGGATATGTTGAGATTCTTGATCCGATTTGACTTTTGTGCAGATTAAAAGAAAAAGACCTAGTTTCCTTCTTATACACGTAGCAATCCAATTTGATCTCTAACGTTTTCTGAAGAAGTTGTCTTTTTCTCTGGTGCATATTGTTGACCTCTTTACTACTAAAATAGGTGACTTTATGAGTGTAACTTTATATGGAGGCCCTCAATTCTATTTCATTGATTAATATACCTGTTGTTATGTCAGTATCATGATGTTCCTATTACTATATATAGCTGTAGTATAACTTGAAATCTGGGATGGTGATACCTCCAGAAATTCTTTTATTATTTAGAACGGTTTTGATTATCCTAATCTTATTGTATTCATATGAAATTTGAGAAATATGCTTTTTTAAAATTTCTGTGATGAAATTCACCCAAAGAGAAGTTGTTTACCCCCATAGCAAAAGTGCCACTATTGAGCTTGTTGGTACATTTTGCCAGGTAGGCTGTTCTCATAGTACATAGGGTTCCATAGGTAGATAGTAGCACTGTTTGCCTTTCTCCTCCAATAGCTTTCATTGTACATTGCAGACTGTGAAAAGTAGTCAGTTCCAGCTTAGTAGCAGCATGCTTTCTCTGTATACTGCAACTAAAGTGTGATGTGCCTTACCATCCAGGCCAGGTGGAATGCCAAGAGGAATGACAAGAACATGTATTGTTTGGGATCTTCTGGCCCTTCCTTGACCACCGGTTCACACAGTGGCACCCCACACATATCTTTTTTTTTTTTTTTTTTTTTGGTTTTTCGAGACAGGGTTTCTCTGTGGCTTTGGAGCCTGTCCTGGAACTCGCTCTGTAGACCAGGCTGGTCTCGAACTCACAGAGATCCGCCTGCCTCTGCCTCCCGAGTGCTGGGATTAAAGGCGTGCGCCACCACCGCCCGGCCCCCACACATATCTTGCTTTGATGTAATAACTCACAGGTTCTAAGAACAGTGTTTTCAGATCACAAATATGTCCCTTCAAATTGTTTTAGAACATATGCCATACTCATTATAAATTTGGCTCCAAGATGGAAAGTTTCCAAATGACTTTTTATTTCGGCTAACCCTCCCTGCTGCATCATCATTCATTATATACCCCCACTACTTCTTTGTTTAAACCTTTCCACCCTCAGCATTCCTACCCTCATCTCTACTTCCATTAGATGTTCATATTAATTTTTAAGTTTATTATGAGTATAAAGAATTATTTACATCAAAGGATGTACTAATCTTTCTAGTAACTATGTACAGACCTTACAAAAATATAGTGTTGCACAAATAGTACACTACTTCTGTATTAGTTACCTTTCTGTTGCTGTGATAGAGCTCCATGACCAGGGTTACATACTGGAAAATGGTGTTTACCTAGGCTTGCGATTCCAGAGGGATAGAGACCATTATGGCAGAGAATCACATCAGCAAGTGTCAGGCACAGCATCAGGAGTAGGCAGGAGAGAGTTCATACCTTCTAATGCAAGCATGAAGTAGATAGGGAGAGACAGAAGTGGAATGAGACTATAAACACTAAACGCCTGTCACCACCTGGCATGTGTTATGTCCAAATTGTGAAGTCCTCCAAAAGCCAACAAGGAGACCAAGTCCCGTATGTAAAAGCAAAGAGCCTTTATCCTATGCAAGTTTGCAAACCCGGTTTCTTTGCATGTCCAATGTATTGGAATGAACGAAGAGCCCAATGATCAGAGTTGGGTTTTTATAGTAGTAAAGGTGGGGAAGAGGACTTTCTGAGGTTCAGGACCCCTGATTGACTGACATTTGTCTGGGGATGTCCTGGTGAGTGTGTGCTGGCAGGTAATCCTATCTACAGTGGTTGGAATTTGGAATATTAGGCATTTCCTTTGGATGGTCTGTTCTTGGATGGTGCTCAAGTAATCTTAGTTTATGGTCCTTCTTGCAACCAAGTATTGCTTGAGGGTAAACTACTGAGACTCAGGCCTCCATTAAACTTATCAATGGCCCAGTCTTACTCTGGTAGGTGATAATGGTTGGAAGTAAAGCATTTCCCTTTGGTGGTCTGTTTCTATTTAGCTTATGATGGCTGGCTCCTACAGCATGCTTTTTTTTAGCAAGGCTCTGTCTCCTAAAGTTTCCAAATAACATCTCCAAATACTACCATCAGTTGTGGTCTAAGTGTTCAGGTCTTTGGTCCTATGGAAAACATCATTCAAGTCACCACATTCTACTGACTCCCATAGAATCCTGACTAAACCATAGTTTAAAATGCATTCAGTTTAATTTCATAGACTTTGACAATCAGGATAATACTGTTTAAAAGTCCAAATCGTATCTGAGACTCAAGGCAACCTCTTAATTGTAACCCACTGTAAAAATCACAAAGAAAAGTAGTATATGCTTACAATACTCGGCACTGAATATTCATGGCCATTTTAAAACAGAGGAAGGAGTGGGGTATATTAAGGAAATACCGGACCAAAGCAATTCCTGAATACAGCAAAGACAAGTCCTGAATCCAGTAGCTTCATATCCGATGTTAACAGTCTTAGATGGTTCTTCTCTTCCAACTTTGCTGCCTCTCCATTGAGTTGGCTCCACTTCATGTGTGTAATAGTTCTTTTGCCAGATATTAACTGTTTTGGGATATTCAACATCTTGAGATTCCTATTGTAACCGAAGCTTTACCTTCACAGCTTCATGTAACGACCCTTTAGGACCTTCATGCACTCCTTCGCCTCATACTGCTGAGCCCCAGAATCTCTCTGAAACGGGGGGGGGGGAGGGAGTTAGAAACCACAATCCCTTCACTCATACATTGTTCTTTCCTCTAAAGCCAGCACCACAAAAATGACAATGTTAATTTCCTTTGCATGATTTAAATGGATTTTTGCTTTCTTTAACCACATGAACAGCAGCTTTTGTTTGTGGTTACTTTATACAAGTGAAAAATTTTTTAAGACTTTTTTTTTCAAAAGTGTGAAGCTTAGGTAGGGTGGGTATTCCAGACTCCTACTAGGATCAGACGTTAAGCCACCAACTGGGGACCAAGTGTTCAAATATCTGAACCTATGGGGAACATTATCATTCATGTTAGGGGCCATGAGAAGTCCCCAAAAGACCACCAGTCACGATGCAATCAGCAAGAGTATTTATTACAACATATGCATGTGGTGTTGCACACCTGTACAAAATAGTGATGACCCCAAGAGGAATGTGTAACAAAGCTTCTTTTAAGCACAGTTTCAGGAATTTTAAAAGCAGTGTGAGCATTCTACTTAGCAATAGCTAAGTAGCAATCATATTAGAACATTTCTAATTGATAAGGGCTTGCAGGGGTGGGCTAAGGCTATAACTTTTCTATTCTTGGGCTAGTCTGGACAAGTCTTAGGTTTTGTTCTTTTATGGTTATCACCTGTGAAGGGATGGAGGGATGTGGCCCAGGCCTAGTATGAACAGGACCTGAGGCCTAGTTCTTGACTGAGTTATTAGGGGACCATCATGATATTTACCTGGCCCTCTCAGTTCAAACCACCACAACCACAACCTCCTAAACAATACCTTAAAAGGTATCTATTTTTAACAGTGGAGAGATTCTTTGGAGTTAAGAACATTTTCTTATTTCTGCATTTTTCTCACAGAAGACCTGACTTTGGTAGCAAGCTGTATAATCTTAGGGTCATACAGCTGATAATAGAATTTAACTTCAGCAGCTCCAGGGGAATCCGAGGTCTCTGGCCTCTTCAGACACCTGCATTCAGGTCCACAAGCCATATGCACTGCACCCCCAACGCTCAAACACAATGAAAATAAAAGCCTTAAAACGTATCTGTTTCCTAAAATCAAAATACTTGGAAGTATTTTCAGTTGAGTTTATTGCAATACACAAACCTCAGCCATTGATTGCCTGATGCAATGGAGATTATTCAACAAACACCTGTAAATGAATGCCAAGTGATCACTTTTAATTCTCTGTTTGCAATTATTTTTGTTAGACTATTTTTGATAATTAAAGATAAATTCCAAGGTTTAATTTAAAAATATTGCATCTCATGTGATAGGGTATAAAAATACCTAGGTTAGTATCAATACATTTTAAAAGTACATAGTCAAACCACATACAACTTGAAATCATAACATTTTCATAGAATATGTACAACACAAAAAACACTGAGGGTATAACACTGTAGAGTATATCAAGATATTCTTCTCTCTTTAAATTTTTGCCTAAGCATTTGGATTATGTTATAGTGTCTAAAACGAGTCTTTGTGTATTTCAGTTTCTCTCTGAAGACTGATGTTTGTTTCATAGTTAACTGAGCAGAAATTTAAGAACTTTATCAGAACACAATTATGATAATGAAAGCTTTATTGTCAGAGAAATGTGCAGGGCTTTTTTTCTTTGGACTCCAGCCAGGATTAGTTAACATTAAGGAACTGAAACAATGTTTCAGGTGTTTGCTTTTGTCACAAGCAGGGGCCGCAACTTCTCACTGGCAACTGTGAATTGAGTGGAATTCCCAGGTTCCACACTCTCTGATGCACACTGCATCCCCAGAGGGGAATCACATGACAGAGCAGCTATTTCTGGGCCTTGCTTAGACCAGAATTTTGAAGTATTACCAAGAAGAAATATTTTTTCTCCATTTATATGCGTACCAATAATTAGGCTCAAGGAAATGAAGTGCATAGAAAGTGAATTGCGATTTTGTTTTTAACATGAACTTGTTTGATAACAGCTTCCACTCTCCTGACAGATGGATTCTTCTTGGCAGATGATTATGCAAACTGTTCCTTTCGTGCCTGTCTACATGAAATGTATTCTATAAACACACTGAAGCCTCATGCTCCTCTGAGTCCTCAGTGCTTGAGAATGTATTAGCGCCCCGGTGATTTGGATGACAGGATTTAAAAGAGGCTGAGGGTGGAAATGGAGAGAATACTAGTGTGATTGCTTGGGTTCTGTCAAGGGCCCTGGTGGATAATGAGGTGGCTCCTTTGAAGTTTGAGATAGGGATTTTTATGTCATAGGAAAAGAATTCATCCACGAAATTTCTATAACATTTTTTTTCAGTAAGCATTTTCACAGATATTGGAAAACTAATGTGTTTTGGAAAGCAGAAATAGGGAATTTACAAATATATGACAGGAAAACATGAGAGTCACCACAGCTATAGTTGGATTATCATGACGACATGCTGACTCTATAGTCTCTGTTTTATAGATATGTCTTCATCCTTCAGAGTAGTCTATCTGTCCTGAAAAATTGTTTCTTTACATCTACTAAGAGAAGTCACACAACCCCATTTGAAAAAGGATTAATGATAATAATACATTTATGTTAGCTTCTTTTAGGACATTTAGAAATCTTTGAGTTCTCTTTATTGTTAACTTTATCAGAGGAAAATCCACCTAAGGCCAGAAAGAGAGGAGCAGAAAAGACTTGATGAAGCCTACCCAATAAGAGTTGTGTAAAATGATTGAAGTTATCAATAGAGATGGTCTCCTTTCTCAGACCAGATCTTGTCTACTCTCGCTCCAAGAGTAAGTGTGTGGCAGAAGCTCCAAGGAATGCTCAACCAGGAGATATTTAATTATGAATTTGTCATTAATAACCTCAAATGGGTTAGAGAACTTTACACAGATTGTGACATGGGATTTAACAATTCAGATGGAAACATTTTGAACTCTCAGTAGCCACAGGATGCAATCCCGGTGCAGTAAGAGTTCAGAGAAATGCTCCAGTTCCAGGAAGTGTTATATAGTCTCATAGCATCTGCAGTTTTCACCCTCTTCCTCCTCAACGGAGCTCTTCACAGGGTCTGTCTCCAGAATATCCCACATTGTCCTGGAACGTCCACATTTATGATGCCAGCTAAGAAAATAATTAGCTGCAATCAGGAAAGAGCTGTCAGAAGTCTGTTCTAATTGCTCTAGAATCCCCTGTAGGTCACTGTAGGCTGTTTCATGGCTTGGTTTTCCTCAAGATTTTTTTTTCTGTCAAAAGACGGGGTTTTAGGCAGGCAGAAAGAGCGGCTGTCTTCTTTGTGGTTCCCTTGATGAGGTTGCTGTTTCTTTTGGTATCTGATGATATCTCCCAAATCAGAGCCATGCATAGGGCAGAAAGCTCCTAAGAGTGGGTCCTTTCCTTCCTGTCACTGTCAACATGACACCTAAGGGGAACTGTAGATAGTCTTCTGGCTTCTATATGGCCCACAACCAAACCAGAATCTCAAAGATAAGAGTTTTTGTTGATAAGGTGTATTATAATTTGTTTTACAGGGAGTGAGATGTTTTGAGATAGGAGAGCTGGAGTGAAGATGGTGGTGGTTGACATTACAAAGATAAATTGGGCACACATATGAAACTTTCAAAGAATAATAGATAATAATAAAATGCGAATAGTTCTGAAGCAAATGATAGTAAACAATTTTCATATATTATAAAAGGAAGATGCACAATTCTATAGATGTTTTTGATCAAAGATGGTAGTGATTGCAACTAAGTTCTGAATTATGTGAAAAATATTGTTAGCAGGTAAGGTGTGTGTGCATGTGTGTGTGCATGTGTGTCTAAGATGGGGGAGAGAGAAGCAGGGATGTAAATGGATTGAGCATATGTGAATGAGAGTGTAAGTCCTCAGGAAAAACTCGACTGTATAGTAAGGTTATGTGACCAATGCAGCAGCTAATCCAGGTGATAGTCCAGAGCTATCATCCCATATCACATACTTCCTGGTGACTGAGTGGGATATTGTGATGTGGTTATTTATAATTTATTATCATACATTTGATCAATTCCGTTCAATTTATACTATTTTGTTATCAAACTAATCAAGACTAGATTTTTGATTCTGGATAATTAACTTGTGTGACATTGCTTATCATTATCACTATAATTGTTTAGTAATTGAGATCAGATTTCATAAGTTTCTAACTATTTGAAGATGAGTAAGTAAAGTATCTGGAAAGACAGAAAAGTAAACTTTGATATATTATTTTAGTTATCACTTAATTGCACACATCAACTAGTTCTGCAAGGATTAATGTGAAGATAATTCTTTGAGAAGTGGTCACAGATGCTTCTGTGAGACTAGTTTGGGTACCTATTGTCCACTGACAGCCATGTGCTTAGTTGTGTTTTTGTCTTTGGCCTTATAACTTCCTCCTGTGGACTTTCTCAAAGACTTACTTCAATTTCTTTACTGTGTAAGAAGAGGTAGGAAATGGAAGCTTCAGATCTCTTAAATTGTCAATCCTCATGTACCCAAGGTAGCTACAATCCTCTACAGAAGATATATATAAACTCTGTGATATCATTGGTCAGTTTTTATTACTGTAAAGAAATATCTGAAAGAAAACACCTTAAAAGTAGAAAGATTTGTATTTGCTCATGTTTTGAGGTTTTAATTCATTCTTGATCAATCAAATTAGTTTGGAGTCTATGAGAAATGAATATAACACAGATGGGGAGGGAAGCCTGTCCCTCTCATGTCTAAGAACAAAGGAGAGAGAGGGAGCAACTGGTGTCTCACAGTTGCAGGACACATCCCTAATCATCTAAATAATCTGATTGGCCTAAGTTCTGAGAGGTTCCCCCATCTTCCAATAGTGGCAGATGAAGCTGAAACTTTAATACAATGACTTATGAAAACTATTCCAGTGGCTGTCTTTGTCCTAGTAGCTTTCTTTGGAAATATTTACATTATGCATTTATGAAATATATATTGAACCTTCCCCCAAACAATACAGACTTATTCCAGCTCTGTATCACTTTCAGAAGCAGGATCCAGATGCTAATGCTTTTCTCAGATGAGGGTGTTGATGAGGCTTGCCTTACAGAACAACAAGTTGGAGCTGGCTGCTCGCTAGGATTCCCAGCAGGCTAGTGCTCACTACAGAATAGCTCAGCCTAACACTTAGGATGATGGTTGCCAACCAAGAGGAAGCATTCCAAGAAGCATGAATTGGAAGCTGCCAGGCTCCGAAGGCTCAGAGCCAGAAATAGACACAATGAAGCTCTCAATGGAGGCTGTCACTCAAAACAGCTTCAGAACCCTCACATTTGACAAGAGTAGCATCAAAGAATTTAGGTTTTGCTTTAGTTTGCATATCGTGCATATTCAAAGAGCAGAGGTACGAACAGCTAACCAACATTTCACTGCATCCTTTGTGTACTTGTAACTTAAAATCAAATTACTTAAAAATATAGACAGCGCTCTAAATGGTATCTTTGAGTACATACTAAATATGTAGCGATGGAAGCTATAAAATTACGTTAAGCCTAAAATAGCTCAGTTTGGAGTGTCAGTCAAACCTACAGGAACGGATGTGTTTGCTCTGCAATGCATAAACAGAAAGGGGATTCCATTTGACTTAAAGTAGTCAGGAGTTTAGAATTGACCCAGAAATCAAACTATATATCTTGCCCAAGAAGCCCACAGATTGAGATAACACTATTTTGATGGGTCACATATTATGTAAATAAAAAGAGGGAGAGGAGAGATGTCACACAACATAGTAGTTTGTTTTAAGTAGAAAGGACTATGTTGCCTGCTTCTCGACCTGGCTACTCTGGATGGTCACTTTGACTAGAATACTTAGTATGAGGAAGAGAAATAATACTAATCAAAGATTTCCCCCAATACATCATAAAATAGAAAAACACAAGTTTCTTAAAATAAGGTGTTTTTAAAGTATTAATACCACATAGAAAAGACAGTTTACCAAAATCCAAAATTTACTTTGGTAACCTGTTGGGAACCTGCATACATATTTTGTAGTATACTCCTTAAATTTAGTTAAGCTATATCTGGTGATTTTTTTTTTTTGTACATGGAAGTTTACAACTGAAAGGAAGACATACAAAACAAAACAAATCACAGTGAATAGAGAAACCTAAGTTTAGAAATGAGGATGGAAAACATGACTGCACATGTTTCTCCCTTAAAAATCTCTCTCTCTCTCTCTTTCTTTTTCTCTCTCTCCATGTGTGTGTGAGTGTGTGTGTAACCAAGTCTACTTGTGTTGACCTGACCTGCTGGCCTGGTTGATATGCTGGACGATACTCCACTGAAGAAAACTGACTCTCCCTCTCCCAGCAGCCATCAAACACAACAGCTCCTCAGCTCGCTTCTTCCTCTTCCATGCTAGGATTCTGTCTGGCTCAAGCTTGAGCTGGTTTTGTATGGACTGTCTCAATCTCTGTGAGTTCCTGAGTGCATCTGCTCTGCCTGTGTCTGTAAACACTGTTCCTATTAGTCATCCTCTGCTTCTTATACTCTTTCTGCGCCTCTTCTGTTTAGATTGCCCAGTCTTGAAGGGCAAGTTGTGATACAGGAATCTCTCATAGGGCTGAGAATTTGGTTCCTCTTATTCTCTGCATGCTGTCCAAGTGTGCTCTCTGTGTTAATCACCGTCTATTTTAAGAAGCGTAATGATGGGAATTGAGTGATGTACAAATATATTTTTAAAGCAATGACTCCATAGGAGTCATTTTATGGCCATATCCATTTAGCAGAATAGTAGCAAGGTTTCCCTCGAGGACTCCTATCTATTTTGATGTGTCTTCACATCAGAGTCCTCATCTGCACTTCTTTAGCCACTTTAGTTCTAGCGTCATCCCTTCCATAGTGTCCTTTGGAGTTGTAGCTAACTGCCTTCTCTCCATGGTGTGGAATGCATTAGAGTGTTTCTGACATAGAGCTGCTCTGTACAGTGAGATGCTACAAGTTACATGTTATTACTTTTTGAGGATAATATAAAGTATTTAAAATTGTACATTAAATTAAACTTCAGTTCACTGCTTTAGAAGCCACATAACTAGGGCACAGCAATCGTGTGTGACAAGTGAGATTCATCTTTAAAAATATAGAAACAGAATACGCCAGTCATCACAGTTCTGTTAGAGATCATTTATCAATTTGTTTCCATTGTTACAGGGTACAAGAAAAGGTGGCTGTGGCAGTTTTATTATAGAAATTTAACTCTACATAGGAAATTATAAAAATGTTAAAAATATTATTATTTAAATATTAATCAATACATACATGAGAATTATTTTTATTGACAGGGTATTGCTATGCAATGTATTAAGTTCTTAAATATAATTCTAGACAGCCTTTAAAATTTTTTTATTTTAATTTGTTTTATTTATTTATTGTTGGCTTTCATGACAAGCTTTTTCTGTATAACAGCCTTGGCTATCCTGGAACTCACTGTTCTCAAACTCAGGGATTTGCCTGCCTATGCCTACCAAGTGCTGGGCTTAAAGGCATGTGCTATTCAGCTTGACCAGAAATATAATTCTATTTAATATAAAGTAATCAATAAAACACAAATTAAATCTTGGGCATGGAAAACAAAAGGAGCCTCTTTCATATAAATGGTCAGTAATCAAATAGGCCTGTGAAGTTCTATTTGTTTCTTTTATGGCATACACTCTTTTTCTTTTATTATATATTTATTTTTTAAAAAATTACATTTTACATGGCAACTAAGCTCTTAAACTCTAAGATCTCCAAATTAAGGACACATAGGACACAATGAAGTGAATTAAATAGAATCTATACTAAATTGTAACATGCTGTTTGAATTTCGGTCATACCAAAAGTTACCTGGAGTCAGTGAGAAAGACAGTGATGAAATGATAACCAATCAGATAATAAAATTAAAACTGACTAGATTTACACAGGTTTTTCAGATTCAAAAGACCAAGTTTTACTAACTATACAGTCAAAATTAATTGTAGGTGTTTGAAAAAGTGCGTACTTCCATGACCAAAAATAGCCAGAGTTGTATGTTCGTTTTTCCTCAGAGAGTCTCTGTTTATGGCCTCAGGCCTCTGACTTAGATTGATATACTAGCCTTTTCCAGCTAGAAAATAATCAAATAACTTCAATCCAACATAGAGAGAGAAAACTCCTATACTTTGGAAATTATTAAAGAATGATAATTAAATATTGACTGAAGAGAAAAACTCTAGTTGAAAGAGAAAACCTAATTTGTTGAAGAATGGAGAAGGAGACCATATGTCTTAGTTAGGGTTTCTATTGTTGTGAAGAAACACCAAGACCAAAAGCAAGTTGGGGAGGAAAAGATTTAGATTTATTTGGCTCTACACCTCCACATGATAATTTATCACTGAAGGAAAACAGGTCAGGAACTCAAACAGTGCAGGAACTTGGCTGGAGGCAGAAATTGATGAAGAGGCCATGGAGGGGTGCTACTTACCGGTTTGCTCAACATGGTTTGCTCAGTAGGCTTCCTTATAGATCACCAGCCCAGGGGTGCCACCACCCACAATAGGCTGGCCCCTCCACCATCGATCACTAATAAAGAAAATGCCTTCCAGCTGGATCTAAGTGGAGGCATTTTCTCAACCGAGATCCCTTCCTTTCACATACTCTAGCTTGTCTCAAGTTGACATAAAGTAGCTACTACATGATACTTCAAAATGTTCTCAGATACATGAAAATCAGCTAGTTATATTTTGCTATACAGAAATTTCCTGATACAGCAGGGTAGAATTATAAATTTAGCTATATATGCATCCATATATTATAGATTATTCATCTCCACTGTATTTTTTTTATCACAAGAGAAGAACATACTCCTGGTTAAGCGTGAACAAAACACTTACTTGAAACTTCATAGTTTGGCAAGGAGAGGTTTCTTCAGTTTCTTCTAGTTCATGGAAATTCATATATTCAATACTCATTAACCTTAATATATTCTCAGATCATAATTGTGTTTAATTTCATATTCAGTAGTCTGCAAATGTTCTCCTCTACACACGTTAGGCTCCCCTCCTTATCTGTAGAATATACTTTAGTCACATTAACATTTTTATGATGTGATATGATGCAAGATGATCTGAAGTATGCTCACAGGAAAATGATGACCTTAAAGGCTCTGAGAGCAAACACGCTTTGAAAGTAAAGCAAAATCAATGCATGTTTAAACTACATATTAACTGACCAAATATTTACACTGAACAATATAAAAATGTGTAACTTGATCATAACTTTTATTCAATTTAGATGGCTACATGGGACATCTTAGTTAACTAATTATAATTGCTAAAATATAACTCAGATTTTCCCAATGTGTTCTATAGACCATAATGAATTTTATTAGCTTTCATCACCAAGTTATATTTTGGGAAAGGATGGATAAGTTCATCATAACATTTTTTTATATATCATATATGTATGCATATACACACAGACACAGAAACACACATGCCTATGTAGTTACATAAATACATACATATATATATATAAATGTATATATATACATAATTCTGAGTTTCTTTAGAATAACATTTTCATAAAAATTGTTTTTTTAATTATGGAGGATGTGAAAACATAATTCAATATTGGGCTAGTAAATAATTCTGTTTAGAATAGGAGGATTTGGGGTTTTGGTTTTACACAGATGTAGCATGAAACCAGTATTTAAGAACAGAAGAATACTCCTTAGTGCGTTTTCAAACTTATTGATCCTCCTGAAGTACAGATGCTACTTCACTAGGGGAACTGAAAATATACATGCCTTATCAACCCTAATATAAATTCTAACTTCATATATAGCATGTCTATCAGTTTGAATATTGTTCCCTGGTTAATTTCCTCATTCTTTATTTCGCAAATACTCTTCATAAAATAAAAATAAAACTTTTCTTGTAGCCGGGCCATGGTGGCGCACGCCTTTAATCCCAGCACTCGGGAGGCAGAGGGAGGCGGATTTCTGTGAGTTCGAGACCAGCCTGGTCTACAGAGCTAGTTCCAGGACAGGCTCCAAAGTCACAGAGAAACCCTGTCTTGAAAAACCAAAAAAAAAAAAAAAACTTTTCTTGCATCATATCCTGGCTCCATCATCAGCCAGCTGCTGATTTTTCAAAAAAACTCTTCACACAATTTTCTTCCTTTTGGAAAAATGTTCTGTCTTTTACTTCATACATCATGATAACTATAATTTACTACTTATGAAGAAAGAAAAAATAATATTATTATCAAGGAAGAAAAAATGTAGCATTATTACATCTGGGTACTATAGTATTAATGGCATGCATGGTTATTGTGGGATGATAGTGAAATGCTTTTCCTTCTTCTCAAACACCATTTCCTATGGGAAAACTGAAGGAGTAAGTCACAAACAATCCCACACTAGTTTGTAATTATGATTAATAGAATGGTTATTTATTTAAAGGGGAAAACTTACAGATCACCGTCCCAGACAACAGCCCTCTGCACAGTCAGGAAAGGAGCCTAGTCGCAGGAAGCGGAGCCAGAAGCCAGAGAGAGCAGAGGGAAGTGGCTGCTTTTTTAAAGGGAGAGAGACCACACCCCAATGGGCTGGTATCTCAGTGGCTATTGGCTGAAGGAGCAGAAGGAGCTCCCGCAACAGAAAACTGTCATCATGCTGCATTTACAGAACACACAAGAACGTACTGTCTTCGTCATTTTTACATAGGATCTGATGTTCAGCTTCTCGAAGTAGTAACCTCCTGTTACTTCATAAGGTTCCTTGGGATGTATATTGGCTGTAGAAAATCACTTTGTCATTGTTTGAAGTCATAACTTTTACTGAGGCAGTTTCTCTTGTGACTACAAGACATAGTAGAGAGGAAAAGGGATGAATCTTGTTAATAAAATTACTGTGCACCAGTTTTATCATAAAGGGGAGGGCCATCTTACAAAGATGAGGACATAAAAGTCTGCTGAAGATGCACACAGTACGTATTTCACTAAATACAGTAAACTGGACAGTGGTATCAGAAAGTGATATTCAGTTTTAGATGGAAAGGAGAACCACTCAAAGACACAAGGTCATTAGCTGACATCAAGTAGATTGAATTTCTTCCCTTACATTCATTAGGGAAATATTAACTCAGTATACTCAGTATAGAAGACATACATTCTAAAGTCTTTTTTTCCAGTTTTACATGTCTCTTACAGCAATATTACTTCAGGATTTAGGGACTAAGTAAATGAGAGTAGATTCTACACATTGTTAAATCTTTAAAAAAAATTACACATTTCTCTCTCTTGTATGTGTGTGGATATATGTGCATGCATGTGCATACTCATGTGCTCATATATATGCCTGCAAACAAGAACCATGATGCATGTGTAGAGATCAAAGGACAACTTGTAGGAGTAAGGTCTCCTTCCACTACATCAATAGTCCCTGAGTTATTTAACTCCAGCGATCAGGCTTGGCAGCAATTGCCCTTACCCATTGAGCCATCTCTCCAGCTCCTCATAAGATCTCATCTTCATATAAAAGTCCATGACTTGAGGGTCCCTCATACACCATTATGGCTCCTCTTCTGGAATGATACCTCATTTTAAAGATTAACTAGAGACACAAAATTGTAAATGTCACTTGGTGACAAAATATCTCGGCTGTAAAATGTTATGACATCATAGCTCTGCAATATGAGCATTTAATTAAATAATTCATTTGGTTCTGTAATGGTAATAAGAATAAAAGAGGAAAGAGTTCTGCTCTTCCTTCAATGTTATTAATTCTCTAGATGACTTCATAGTTGGATGCTTTCAACAGGAAATTGTCTACTATTTCTAGACAATATAGCAAGAATCACACTGAGCAGTAATATAAAGCCTCCACCTATGCATATTTAACTTCTCTGTTCTAAATAGGAAAAAAATACCTTTGTTTAGAGGGGTAACTATTTTTGAATCATTATTGGGTATTGAGGATACAAGAAAAAAGGAATAAAATTTATAGAGTTTAGCTTATTAACTGTAGATGGAGACTACATGTTAGTATTCCAGCTGCCCAGACTCAAATAACCACATAGAAACCATATTAATTACAACACTGTTTGGCCAATAGCTTAGGTATATTCCTAGTTAGCTCTTTCATCTTTAATTAACCCATTTCCTACCAGTATGATTCCAGCATCCTGCTCCTTCAGCAGCTACATGGCGTCTCTCTGGGTTTGCCAACTCTCTCTATATATCTTTGTTCAGATTTCCTGCCTGGCTTTCCTCTGCTAAGCCATTGGCCAAAACAGCTTTATTCATCAACCAATAAAAGCAACATATATACAGAAGAACATCACACATCAATTAATTTAAACAGATAAAACTGTCTTATTATAAGAAGAACATGCTAAGTAATGACTCAAAAGCCTATGCTTGCTTCTTCCATAATTGCAAAAGACAAGGTGAACATATGAACAGATATTATATGAACACTGAATGCTGTCTTAGACCAATTATTATATCAATTCTCCTCTTTAGTCTTTTTTCATATAGCATTTTGCATTAATTCTTTGAGAATTTCAAATTTTTTTTATTTTGGGGATTATAATATAATCAAGTATTTCTTCCTTTCCTTCCTTCCTTCAAACCCCTCTCATATATCCCCCACATTCTCCTTCAAATTTATGGCCTTCTTTTTCACTAAGTATTATTTCATACACACACACACACACACACGCACGCACACAAACACAATCTGTCTAGTTCATACATTGTTATGTGCATATATGTTTTCAGAGCTGAATATTTGGCAATGAACAACTTATTGTTGTTCTTGGGGAATACCTCTTCTGTTCCCAGCTTCCTAGATTCCCTATAGTTATTTCTCTAAGAGTGAGGTGGGCTTCTCTCTGTCCAGTTTGACATGTTCACTGGTATCATCATAGTTTATCTTATTGTTAGGCAGTCACACTGATGAGATTTTTATGGATGTCATTTCTGCATTTGTTAGGACAAAAACTGCATAGTAAACTCGCTGGTCTTCTGGCATTTGCTTCTTTTTTCTTTCTTTTCTCTAAGATTTCCTAAACCTTAGATTCAGTAGGGGTCTGTAGATGTATCCATTGTTCTGGACTCAACTCTGTGCATTTTGACTGACTGACTATTGTTTTCTGTAATGATCTCTGTCTGCTGCAAAGAGAAGTTTTCTTGATGAGGGGTGAAGACTGCATTACTCTGAGTTTAAGGACAAATGTTTATAGATGCTGTTAGGAATTATGCTGGCTTGGTAAATTAGAAGTTGTAGATTCTTCTCCAACAAACATGGCTAACTTTGAATATTCACCACTCATTCCTACTCTAAATCCTCCCTAGTACACCCCAATTCTCTATCTTCCCAAGATCCTATCATTTTAAAATGAAGTATGAACACAACAGCTTTAATTTGTTCTGCCCATATACTCCCATACTGAGCAAGGTAACATTGTATGTCCTTTCTGTAGGATGGCTAACCTACCAAGTTCCTTAAAGAAACCCGATTGTCTTATTGTGTGGGTGTACCTCTCGCGGTCCTGGCAGTTTGGATGATCACCTTACTAGACCTGGATGGAGGTGGGTGGACCTTGGACTTACCACAGGGCAGGCAACCCTGACTGCTCTTTGGGCATACGAGGGACGGGGGACTTGATTGGGGGAGGGGGAGGGAAAGGGGAGGCGGAGGTGGGGAAGAGACAGAAATCTTTAATAAAAATAAAAATAAAAATAAAAAAAAAAAAAAGAAACCCGATACTCACTTCATCAGGGAATATACAGCCCATAGTCCTCAGTTAGAGAAGAGGCTTGCAAACCTCTTCTCCTCCTACTGGAAGGTTGATTGGCTTGATCTGCATTTGCTAGGACACAAGTGAGGACATAAGTACAGTGGTCTTGTCACGACCCCAGGACATTGTTTTTCTCCAGTCCTCCTCAAACTCTGGCTCTTGCAATCATTTTCTACTCTCTCTTCAGTGATCTAGTAGTCCATGCACTTTGGAAAAGGACTGATATAGATGCCATATTTGTGGCTGAGTGCTCTGTCGACACGTATTCTCTGCACTTTGACCAGTAGGGAGTTCTAATTTTAGCTACCCTACACTGAACACAGAAACTCTCTGATTAAGTCTGAGTGCTGCATTAACCTCTGGGAATTGTGACATGAATGAAGAATGCAGTTTGATACTATGTCACTTTAGCAAAATAATGAAGTGGGTTTACCTCTGAGGTTGTAGTTATGTGTACTCATATTTGGAATTTCTCTTTTGTTATATTTGTTTGCATGTCTGGTTTTGAAATAATATCATGCTGTTTTTATTACTGTAGCTCTGTAATGTATCTTGAAACTAGGAATTATAATCCCTCTAGCTTTGTTCTCTTATAATGATTGCTTTATTTATTCATAACTTTTTATTCCAAAATCTTATGTAATTTCACATATTTTTCTATCTCTGTGGCATGCAAGGGAGTTCTATTTTCTACTGTTTTCCTCATCTTTCTCTTCAGTGGTTTAAAGTTCTAACTGTAGATTTTTTTTCACTTCCTTCGTTAGGTTTATACCTAGTATTTTAAAATTTTGAATGAGAATATGAGAGAATGATATCTTTTTATCTGTAGTGTCAGGAATATGAGTTTGTGGACAATCTAGATTATATACCAAGTCTTAGATCCACTTGCATACAAAAGCAAAAAGAATAAAAAGCAAGCAAGGAAACTAACAAGCAAGAAAGAAATAAAGATGGGAAAGAAATAATAAAGGAATGAAGGAAGGAAGAAACAAAGAAAGACAGACAAATAGAAAGAGCACTTTACAATACCTCAGGGGCAACACTACTGTTTCAAAATAAGAGCATGTGTAGCAACAAGTAACTAATAATTCTGCAGTGGAAGAGAAAATATCTTAATTTTTTCCATTTAGTTTTATTAGCCTTCATATTTTGTAATATTTAAACTTGGGCACAATATCTCCAATCAGTGTGAGCAAACAATTTTTAAGTTTTTTGAGTTGATTAATACAGTGCTTCTGTGTGGAATAGTATATTATAGGAGAACTTCTTCACAGGGATGAAGGTAGAAATTGTCACACGATTTACATGATTTGTGATGAATTTATGATGGAGCTCAGGTTTACCATTTCCCTAAAATACAAAATCTGAAAACCTACATTATGAACATGTTATGATATGTAACTGTCCTGCCTTTAAAAAAACAGATAGAAGATGGACTCATTTAATTTCATAGGTGAATAATTAAAATTTCACATGTATAGAGAATTTTTATAGACCAATAATTGTTCAAAGAATTGAGAAGTTACTGTATTAAATTGATATTCAATCATTTAATTATATATGTTTTTACCACATATTTTAAGCTAAGCAACCAATATTGAAATGTTAATTTGGGAAGCATTTATCTAACAGCAGCAAAATAGGAAGAATGTGGTTGTAACAATAAGTTGGAAAAACTGTTTTCATTCATTTTGGATTTATTGAATACCTCAAGTGGACTTTATTTAGTAGAAAAGTGTGGTCTAAGCTGGCCTCGATCCCATCATGTGACAAAGGAAAACCTGGAACTTCTTATCTTCTTGTCCTAGCCCATGAAATGCTGGGATTAGGAGACAGCCCCACATATTCTTGTTTCTGAGGTACTTGTAATGAACCCAGGACTTTGGGCATCCTAAGCAAGCACTGTATCAACTGAGCTATAGCTAAAGCCCATGCATTATTTAAAAATAAAAGTATTTAATTGTTAAATTCTCTCATACATATTTGCAATGTGTCTTGCTCATGATTACCTCTCACTTCCTCTTCCAACTTATTCGGATCCCCTAACAAGTCTCCTTCCAATTAAATGCCATTTTTTTCTGAAACATATAGCTCAAAGAGTACAATTAGTGATGTCCATGTATACATAAATATGGGGCCATCTACTAGAGATCGACAACTTGCCAATGACCACATCCTTTGAGTGATACTCCCCTCACCGCTAGCTATTGATTTTCCATTGCTCCATAGCTAGAGATAGAACCTTAGTATTTTCTCCACAATCCCTGTTGGAAGACTTGACTGGCTTAATCTTGTTCAGTTTTTGTTCAGGTAACCACAACTGCTGTTCGCTAATATGTGCGAAAAGCATTGGTATGTTGAGAAGATAGCATCTCACAGCACTTCCCAGCATTCTCTGGCTTTATAATCTCTCCATCTCCTCATCTATGATGTCCTCTGAGACTTTAAGGCAGAAATCCAACACAGTTTGTTGAATATGCACGCCATGCCCTCAAGTTTTGCAGGATAGTTAGAAGCATGAATCATAATCTTTACCATCGGGTCTCCATATTTTGGTGGGAGTCATACATAATGTACTCCTGGGATGAGTCAGGGGGAGAGTAAAATTATGAACAATCCTTGGCTATTTTGTCAGTCCAATATGCTGGGCAGATTGCCAAGCTTTCATGAGACTCAGAGTGTTTTTCAGAGACAATTCAAGGTAAAGTCACCCATTGGTTATGATAATTGTTCAATTTCATCTCACCTTCTTAAATGGATCTTTCTGTGGGAGTCTTCAATTCAAGTCAGATTTGTTCCTGGAATGCCTACGAGTGGTCTATTAGTTTACTATTTTCATATTGGTGCTATGTTCAGTGTCATTCATTTTGTTTCCATTAATGCATATTTACTAATAATTTTCAATGTTAACTCACCACAGAATATGTATCTTGATGTGAAATTTCTTGTCCACACCACACAGTGGTTTGGTTGATCCCACTGACTTTCCACAGGCAGCCACATCATTGAGCTCCGGGTACCCACTGCACTTCACTCTCATGCTCTCTCTAGTTTGTAAACAATCTGATAATTTCCTCACACTGACAGTTGTATACATCAAATTATGTTCTTGGAGTTTCTGAGACTTGTAAATCCATTATCTTTCCCGTAAGCACTTCTCACGGAATGTGAAAATCCTATATGCGTAGCGTCCATCCACCCATGTACTTCAAACCATTTTCCAGGTTACAAATCAGTATGCTCTGGTGTTTAGAATGTTGTTGTTTCTACCTGTTCTATTGGATAAGGCTTCTTTGAGTCCTTTCTACTTTCATCAATAGTTAAGGGGATTTTTCCTCTCTTGTGCGATCTTACAAGGTGGAGTTTAGAGAATTATCTTGATTCTTATTACAGACAGTTGTCATACCTGTACATTTGCAGATGCTGGTGCCCAGTCAGGTTATCTTTGGTGCCCATTAAGGCATTTCTTAAGAGTTCTCTGAGTCTCCATGTTGAATTTAGATATTTCTCCTTTGATCATTTCCCATAGTCAACATTGTGTGCTAGTACACACACTCTAGCATGAACCTTCAAACCTTTACATTTACAAAAAACAATTACTGTGTTTTGTTTTGCATCAATTGGACATCTAACAAAGCACTTCATAATAAACAGTAGCCTTAGAAGTAGCAGAAAAGGAAAAGAGGAGGAAATTGTTAAAAAAAAAAAACAGCTTTAGAAATACAACACCATTAGTGATTCTTTGAAGTACTTTGCAATGACCGCATCGACTACACAATATGTGAGGACATTTTTCTTATCAAGAATATACTGATGGTTCATGAAATTATCTCTCAGTGTTCAATGAAGATATAACACATTTTCTTTGTACATAGAAATTGTAGGTTGGTCACTAAACTTAGTCATAATTACTCCAAATCATAATTAATACAAATATGCTAATATTTTAAAGCCTCCCTGATTTTAATTGATATTGCTATAAGATTTACTATTCTTTACAACCACAAATTCTATTCATATAGTGTTGAAGGAACAAACTCTGTAGAATAGTATTTTTCCATTTTCAAACACTTTTAAGGCAACTTCTTTAAGAATTTATCTTTTCATTATTTAGGAAATTGCCTACTACCATTAAAATGTCCTATGATTTATTGGTAAGGTACTACAAATTAAGTAGAAGAATGAATGGATTTACAGTTTTATAATTCTAAGCCTAGATTACTTTCTGTTTATTTTCTTTTTGCACAATTACACATAATTTTAGAAGAACATGTTTACTATAATTTTAAATAAAATGTTCTCATTCATCATGGTTGAATAAAATGTTTTGTTTTGAAATAAGTTATAAAGAATAGAATATAAATAATTTCTTTTTTGTATTTTAGAAGAAATCTCTAGTATATCAACAGAGTTTTTAAAAATATTTCCTGATGTGTTAGTTTACTGTTATGTGAAAGATTCTATATATTTATATCATAGTTTCAAACATGCTGCAATTTTTAATATCCTTAAATGAATTCCCAATTTTCAGCAGGCCATTTTCAGCTAGTCTTAGATTAGTACTCTTTGGAAGAAGGACAGGAAGGATGGGATTCCTGTTCCAGAAGACCCCAGTTAGAAGCTGATGTCCCCTAGAATCACCAAAGACAATTGCTTGGGAAAAGAAGCAGAATAATTTTAACAGCAGGGGAGATGAGGAGAAGTAATTACCGCAGACTTTTACTACTTTTAGGGGTTGTGAAGAGCAGTAGCCTGGCTACTGAGAATATGGCTTGCTTACTTCATGACTAATAGAAAATATTAAGACATATTAAATGGCTTCCAAAGGACACAACTTCAGAGATAGTAACATGACTACTTACATTAATGATGAAAATTTTAAATTATATTCACACTCTTAATTCAGTGAGAAAATTATGAACACTTCTTACTAAAAGTTTAAATGTCTATGGTAGTGTTTAGATAATAGTCATCTTTAGTTTTGCTCTTAAAAATCTAGGCAAACTCTAAACACTGAATGAGGCTATTTGCTAAGCTAATGGGAGAGTACAGCACAAGCCACTGCAGGAGTTCAAGATTATATCATTCCTGAAGAAGGGACAGGAATTTATTTTCAATGTCAAACTATAGATGTATGAACACCATTGCCAAACTTCCATCTTCCAAAATAAACAACAATATTTAGGAAGTTCATAGAAAGCAGAGAGTCAAAAATTGTCTTTCATAAGTGAAAATATTTACACTCAAGATTTGTTCATCAGCATCTTTGGTTGATTTCTAGGACGGAATATGTGGGCTTTGCTTTCTCTTCAGTGCTTTCAAGGGACTTCCGATTTTTATCCTCTGCTTACAAACATATTTTAGTTTTCACTAAAATCACCAAGCTAATTAAACTGAACTGGGATTCTTTGTTAGCATAATTGATGCAAGATGGATATAGAACATTTCTAAGCACTGAACACTGGAGGAAAGTGTCAAAATCATACCCATATGCAATCTAAATTGAAAGATGCTTTTCTATATACATTTCTAAAACAAGGAAAAACATTTTTTAAAAGGGAACATCTGATGAGTACACAGTGGACTTCACAAGTCTGATTAGTTTTCATTTGACCTCTCTCTCTCTCTCTCTCTCTCTCTCTCTCTCTCTCTCTCACTCTCTCTCTTTCTCTCTCTCTCTCTCTCTCTCTCTCTCTCTCTCTCTCTCTCTCTCAGATATCTAAATGGTTACACCAGCTTGATTCTTAGGTCCATTTTCTTGGAATATCTTTTTCTAGCCCTCTTCCCTGATGCAATACATCAATATCTTTGTCAAAACGAAAGGACACACAAGTTTGTGAAACAAACAGCAATATGGCTTAAGTCATATACTGACCTTCACACAGTGATAATGGAAGACTTTGATACCCCACTTTCACTAATAGACAGATCAGTCAGAAAAAAACTAAACAGAGAAATACTGATGCTTAAAGACCTTAAAATCCAAATGGGATCACCTCATAGAATCTAGTTTATGAGGAATAGAATAGATTTCTATTGTGGACTGGGGCCTAAGAAAATTGGAACCAGAGGACCAGGTGCTGAGGCAGACTGGAGATGAATTGAAGGAGGGAACGCATAGAGTGAAATCTAGATTTGAGGGGCATTTGAGGGGTGGTATGGAAAGCTAATACAGTGGAAACTTCCTAAAATACATGAAGGTAACCCAATGAGGTCTCCAAATACTGAGTGTCTTAGTTAGGGTTTCTGTTGCTGTGAAGAGACACTATGACCATGGCAATTATTATAAAGGGTAATGTTTAATTGGGGCTAGCTTACAGTTTAAAGCTTAAGTCTGTTTTCATCATGCTGAGAAACATGGTGGCACGCAAGTAGACATGATGCTAGAGAGGTAGCTGAGAGTCCTACATCTGGAACCACAGGTAGCAGAAAGAGTCAGTGAGTCACTAAGAATGGCTTGAGTTTTTGAAACCTCACATTTCCTTCAAAAAGGTCACACCTTCAATAAGAACACTCCCTATGAGCCTTTAGGGGACATTTCATTCATTGTGGACCACCACAATGAGGGTGATTAGATGCCAACTGGCCATTTCTTCTCACCAGAGTTTCCAGTACTAGAACTGGTTTACTTCCAATTGAGTTGTTGACCAAAGGACTACCAAGGAAACCACCCCCTCCAAAAAAACCCCAAAAACAAAACAAAACAAAACAAAACAAGGCTGTTGCCAAGACCATATATTGCACTTCACACACTGATAACAAGTTCTCATTGCTGAAGAGAATACCTATACAATTAACTGAATGTGGAAAGTTATAGTTGGTGGCTACCTAGATCTTTCACCCTACCTTCTAGTGTCATTGGTACTATAAGGTACTTTAAGAGCTACCAAAAGAGAAACATAAGCACCAGCCAAGCCATAAAGTCTGTGATCTACAATTTGTCTTGTCTGCAAAATATGCTAGGACAAGGGAGGCACAAAACTTGTGGTAGTAACCAACCAATGTCTCATTTGACTTACGGCACACTCCAAGAGATGGAATGAGTACCTGACACTGCTTCAGTGACCAAGAATTTCAGACAAGATAACACAAGTACCTAAGGCAAAACCTCATAATGCTTGTAAAAAAAAATAATAGCATAACAATAAAATGACTTTTAATGATATTCTTCTATACTCACAGCCAATGACTTATGCAGCCATCACCAGAGACACTTCTCTCTGCAGAAGATGCTACAAACAGAGACCCACAGCCAGATTACACAGAGAGGAAAGGAGAGAAAGAGAAAGGGGGGGGGGCTTGGAACACACCACTCTTTATGGGGTGTCTCCATCAAATCCTTCTTCTTGGAGCTCCAGGAATCCCTCTGAAGAAGAGGCAGAAACTGATCATAAGGGCCAGAGGGGATTCGCCAGGAGAACACGGTCTTCTAAATCAACTAAGCAAAGCCCAAATGACCTCAAAGAGACTGAAGTAGCAAGCAAAGGGTCTGCACGGGTTTGCACAGGTCTGCATAAGGTCCTCTTCCTATATAAGATATCTTTTAGTTTAGTATTTCTGTGGGAATTCTCAGAATGTGAATGTGTGGGTTTCTGATTCTTACGACTTCTCTTGGAGTTCTTGGTTTATCTTGTCCAACTTGATGTGATTTTTTTTTTCATCTTACATTTTGTTTTGTTTATATCTATGAAGAGCCTGATCTTTTCTAATGAGAGACAGAAAGGGAGTGTTTCCTGATGCAAAGTGAAAAGAGACGAAACTAGGAGACAAAAAGGAAGAAGAAACTGTAATCAGGATATATTGTATGAAGAAAAAAATCTGTTTTTAATAAAAGGGTAAAAGAAATTAAAAATAAAAAGCAAGGCCTGTAGATGGAAGTTTCTGTCCCACCACCATTCAGTCCCGAATAAATACACAGTTTATAGTAATGATGAACTGTTTGGCCTATTGCTCAGGCTTATTGATATCTCTTACAACTTAAATTAACCTATAATTCTTATATATGCTTAGCCATGTGAGCTGGTACCTTTTCTCAGTAATGCTTCTCATCTTGCTTCCTCTGCATCTGTCTGGTGACTGTTTTTCTGCCTTTCCCTTTTCAAGAATTATTCTAGTATGATTGCTCCACCTATATTTTCTGCCTGGCTACTGGCCAATCAGAGTTTTATTAAACAAATACAAGTGACAAATCTTTATAGTGTAAAAGAGCATTATCCCATAGCAAAAGTCTGTGTATAACTAAAATGTAAAGTGTTTAATTTTTCTGTGAAAGATGTTCTTGCCTAAGATCCTTTGTATTTACATATATGTTTTTCATGAACTCACATTTTTCATGTTAGAATCTTATAACAAATGGATTGTTATGTGTTCTAAATATGTATCTTTTTATTCTGAAGGTTCTTGTCATTCTGAAGAAAAAAAAATATCTGATTGCTCACCACTAAGTTTCTAGGACAGAACACTGGCAGAAGAGGATGTATTCATTCATTAGTTGAAGGAATAAATGCATGCAATTTCATTCATAAATTTATTCAGAACTCAAGGCTTTCATAAGTAAGAATAAGTCTACATATAATAATTGGGCAACTTGGTGATGGGCACACAAAGAGTTAAAAAGAAAAAAACAACAGCAGATAATATGCTAAAACCATTCTTTAAAACATCATGAAGATTGTTGCCTTTTATGTAAATAACTTATATTTAAAATGCAAGAGCAAGATGAAAAAAAGTGTCCTAAAATGTTTTAAAGTCATATGTGAAGCAACATAAGAACAAATTAGGGATTGATTGATTTACGATTATAAGTATAATTGCTGCTGCTAAGAATGCAAATATCTAGAACTCCTAAATTAATTTAATCTGCATCACGGACTGTTATATCTCCGTAATATTCAATAATGTGTACACTATTCCTATCCTGCTCAGAAAGAGCCTATCCCTGATGACACAAGTCATAAGAACTGTTACCTTTCATGTGAATCTTGAATCTTTCTAAATTAAACTATGAAATTACTTGATTCTGAAATATGGTTTTTGTTCCATAATATTAACAAAATGGCTGTGATTATTATTTTGAATTCAGAAGTACATGCTGAATATGTATGTTTTGTGAAGGAAGGACATGGCTTCTGGCTGCCTATATTTGGAATATTTAATGTGGACAATAACATTATTATGAAATCCTGTCTATATAAAAATGAACTAAAATATTTGTGTAGGAGGACAATATTCTCCACGCAGTGTTCTCTTCCAAATCGTCCTCAATAACAGCACCATTTGTGGAGCACCTAACTCATGGTAGGTACTCTACAAAAATATAATTTTACACATATCAACAATTTCTTAAATATTATCATAGAACATGTATTGTAACCATCATTTTACAGAAGATGCCAAGACTCAGAGAAAATGATTAATTGTTTCAGATTCCTCTTGTTGGCCACCTCTTGTAGGTGTATCTCCTTCATGAGAACTCATCCACCACGAAGAAAGGGAGGGGAGCTACACTAGTTGTGTTCAATTGTGTGGGGTTTTGCTAAGTCAGCAATTTTTAGATCAAAAGCATCCAATTTTTTTATATAAATTTGACATTAGAAATGAGGAATTTTGATTAATTTGGTCAAAATACTTAAATTTTAATAGAAATAAGTCCAATATCCTTTGAAAGACATTTCCACTGGCTAGGAGTGGTAGAGAGAGCCGATCTGAAAATGCAACGAATCATGTTGTGAAGGAAATGACACAGGATGCACATTTTGAGAGGAGTTTTGGGTATTTGGAAAATATAAGGTCAATTTGATTCCTTCATTTAATAAGGATCAAAGAAAATTGTTATGCATTTTAGAAAGCAGGATATGGGATAATAATTTCCTAGTACACAAATGAAGTGTCCCATTTACTATGTTGTTATTTTCATAATTACTGCTGATAACATGAATAAGCAGTTTAGTTTATTATGGTCACTCCTTTTTCTTCACATTGATGCCTGCTTATACTTAAATCCCCAAATCTGTACAGTTACAAGGGCTAATCACAAACAGTCTTGTAGTTATCAATTCTGACTACAAGTTTCTGGCATTTGAAACTTCTAGTGTATTTACTTTTTGTTACAGAATTTGTGAAGCAACCATTCTTGTTATACTTTCGGTGCTGTTATTTTCATATATTTGCATGTGGGATACCATAGTTAGATCCACATTTATATCACCAATGTACTTAAAGTTGACACGTGGTGCAATGGATGCGGATGTTTTATATCTATTCACGTGAAATGAGGGAATCTGCTCATTAATTAACGATGCAGTAAACTCTGTTGAAATAAGAATTTTATTAGCTTGTATAACTAATGACACAGCCACCTAAATGGCCAGTTGGCATCATTAAATTTACTAACAGTAGTACTATCATCAATTCTAATTAAATTCTAAGTATGCCTGTCACCAACAAGTAAACACATTTTCTAATTGGAAAGTAGTATCATGAGTGAAGCTAATGGTGCCAAGTTGGCCATTTAAGTGATTGAGTAGTTTAGTGGGACATCCCTTGGCCTGAAGGTATTCTTTATTCTAGCTCTCACATTTGTTGCAGTTGGGAACAGTCATGTGATCAAGTTTTGTAGATGGATTCATAGTCACATCATGAACAGGATGTTTAATGAATTTGTTTGTGAGTATAGCCATTTTTGAAAATAAGGCATTAGTCTACCTATTACATTGAAATTAGGATTATCTACATGAACACTAGGCAACATAGAATATATGTGATAACTCTGTGGAGAGTTTATATGTTAAAGAAATTAGTTTTACTATGAGGTAGCAAGAAAATTTGAGGGATCAATATGGACAAATTTTATTTGCATATTTCTTCTCAATATCTAGAATATAGCATCAAATTCAGAGTGCACAGCTGAAATAATTAATATATGAACCCAGAAATAAGCCAGAGACAATATTTCTTATTTTGTTTGAGCATCTACAAAAGGTATAACTGATCAAACAACAATATTTTACAGTTTTAAATTTTTACAATGTCTAATATTTGTTCAATTTCTTACACACTGTATAATTTCATTATTCATGTAATAAAAATAACCACCCATAATTTTAGAAAAAATCTCTCTAATTAATTGTTTCATTGCTTTTTCTATTGCTTTAATAAAATATTCCAACAAATAAACTTGTCTGTGAAAGTTTGTTTTGGCTGAGTTTGAGCTTACAGTTCATCACATGGAGAAATCACAGTATGAAAAGATTCAGGTAGATGATCACATTGCATTCATAAATAGTGATAAATTTTCCCTTTATATACAGTTCAGGGAATGATGGCACTCACAGTATGTGAGTCTGTGTGTTTTAATTACCCTAATCAAGATAATCCCTAGCAAGCATATCGTAAAAAGGTGACAAGATTAATCATCACCACTAACCCTTGCCAGTTTGAAAACCAAATACATTACTTTAAATTTTAGTTTTCCAACCCTTATCCCCCAAAATCTGAAGTTCATATCATAATGTAAATTAAAATAAAACATCAAAAATCCACATTGGTTTTAACATCTCCTAACGTTTAGAAGTCTAGAGTCCACATCTTACTCGAGACTCAGGGAAATGTGTTACTTCTGAATTCCTATAAAGTATAAAACAGGTAATATAATTCCAACATGTGATGGCTCAGAATAAACACTCTCACACCAAAATGGAAGAATATGGGAATCGTAAGAAATGATCAGACCAAAGCAAGAATGAAATCCATCTGGAAAAGCGGAAAACCAAAAGCTCTAAATGTGACATTGGGGCTTTTAATAAAACCCTTCACAGCCTTATATCATGACCTCTGAGAGCCCCCTTCAAGGACGTAGACCCTTGAACACATTGTCTGAAATCAGTGGTTTTCTAGAACTAGATTAACAACATTCTGACCCGTTATTCTTGCATTTCCCAAAGTATCAAGGGGATGACTCTGCTTTGTTCTGTTCGCAGTTCAATGTGTGGGCTGATTCCTTTGGTCACACTGCATCAGTTTCTGTGTGCTGCTACAGAGGAAAGCTGCCATAGGCAGGCGCTTTTAAGTAGCAGGAAATTCCTTCGGACAGAGCCTTTGATGAGAAAGGTTTCCCATTAGCACACCTTTCCTAGTCTCCCCGTGCATCATGGGAGGGTTCCGTAAGTGCTGATCTACTTTAACAATCTCATCTGCTTTGTGAACCTCCCCCGACAGGGCTCTCCCTTTGAAATTTCTTCTGTCAAGCGATCAGTCCACCACTTCATTAACTTTAACTTTATTCAAGTTCTCAACACACAGACAGAATGAAACCATATTCCCGGAACATTCTATCACTTGAATGACCCCATCATGGCTCCTGATAGAGGTGGAGTTTTCCTCTGAAATTTCTGTCATGCCATTGAAGTCCACCTTTCTTTCTGTATTCTTCTCTTCGTACGCCCCTCTCCAAATACCACACTAAGAATGTCTTAGAGAACTCATAGGCTTTTCTAGCCCCAAATCCCAATCTCTTTCACATCCCTGTCAAAAGCAAACCCTTTCCTACTGGGAGCAGAGAAACCCCTGAATGACTGAAGAGAATTTCTGAATAAATACATGTTTTTGCTGTGGTGAGGCCATTATCAAGTCCCCCGGGGCCTCAGACACAAGGAGGAAGAGAAAACCTTCTTTCCTCACTTAAACTCAGAGGGAAATGACAAGACCTCCCTCTGGTGCATGTGTGTATGTTGATAGTACGTACAGAAAATGCTCTCTTTTTTTTTTTCTGTCCAGATATTGATAGCCTGAAGACTTCTCTCCTACAAAGACTGCACATAAGAAGATTAGCTAAAACTGTCTCCTTGATCCATTTGTATAAACCCTGACCACTACCACTTTTTGTTTGTCTGCAATAACCCTACCTTGTTTAGCTCTAGTAAGTGTTCCAGTTTCATCTACAAATTACCTGGTCCTTGGCAGAACACAAAATGGAAATCTTTTTTTTTTTTTTTTTTTTTTTTTTTTTTGCAAATGCTAAACCGGACAGAGTATTTTCACCCATAATTATACAAAGCAATGTGTACTCAATTTTTGTTTTGGGCAAAATTTCTTACAATTTTATTTTGTACAAGTAAAACACAATGCCCTGTTTTAGGATACATTTAGGATTACATCCTTATTATTGTAGTAAAACACCACAATTGTTTTCTTTAAAATTACTGTTATGAGGATATAAAACTTTCTCTTTCTTTCTCAATGGGCCCCAAAT
The DNA here is from genome assembly GCA_025134845.1 of Neodon shergylaensis. Lineage (NCBI taxonomy): Eukaryota > Metazoa > Chordata > Mammalia > Rodentia > Cricetidae > Neodon > Neodon shergylaensis. Next base: position 904,739 of record JABTXL010005646.1, on the reverse strand, counting down.
GACTAATAGAATAACCACATCTGTGGAATGACTCTCTTCAAATGTCTGCATACAATTGGCAACAAGCAGTATGCCCAGAGATGAAAGGGCCAGGTGTGAAAACAAAAACCAAAACATGGCAGCCGGGTCTGGAATGTAAATTTGAGGAGCTAGATGAGATTGAAGTATTAATTCTGTATTAAAATTGAGTTATAAGCCTTTCAGCCCAGTTTGTTACTAAGTCACGTGAAATGTTACTTTATATGTAAATTTTCTTGACTGTTTGGAAATACCTTTGGGGGGGAGTTACAGTGTAAGTTTACTTGTTTACTATTGATTTTGGAAATTATTCTTTATATCCTGTTAGTTGCAAAAGATAAAGTTTCTAAGGTAGTCAGAGCCATCCTAAGCTTGAGTTAGCACTGTGAAACTTAATGATGAGAAGAAAGTGAAGGGATGAGGCACAACGATTCGCTCATATTCTAACTTTATTGTATTAGTCTAATTTAAGTGCAATCATATTTCAATGATGACGTATAGAAATTTGATTTTCAATAAAACTTCCCAGCTAACACCTAGGTATATCATAATCTATCTATCCTCTCTGTACCTATGCCTCTTTTCTTCTCTGCCTGCCTCTCTTTGTGTTAATGAATATTGGATCCAGAACCTTGCTTATATCCACGTAAATGCTCTCCCATTGGCCCCATTTTAACTTCATAAGAAAACATTTTTTATGCTATTGAATTCTAATGTATTGAGTTTCCTGGAGCAGAACTGAGTCTTTGCAATGATTCCTAACTTAGAAAGAGTCAGGATGGTCTTCATAAGAGCAGTGTTGCTCTGTAGGTTTTAATAGAAGAGTAACTCCTATATAGCATTTAATTCAGTATCAAGAATTTTCCTGTGAAACTGTATCTTTTTTTTTCTTTTTTTTTTTTTTTTTTAGTTTTTCGAGACAGGGTTTCTCTGTAGCTTTGGAGCCTGTGAGCCTGTCCTGGCACTAGCTCTTGTAGACCAGGCTGGCCTCGAACTCACAGAGATCCGCCTGCCTCTGCCTCCCGAGTGCTGGGATTAAAGGCGTGCACCACCACCGCCCGGCTGTGAAACTGTATCTTATAATGGGAGGAAGGTAGCTACACCCCCAAAAATATGCTTGCAATAACAATTGATAAAAAAAGAGACTATAAATGTGAAAAGGAACAAGGAGGTGTACACAGGAGGGTTTGAATGGAAGATAGGGAAGCATGGAATTTTGTAAATAAAATACAGTATTAAAAACAAACAAGCAAGCAAAAATCTTAACATAACTGCCCAAGCATGAATTAAATAAAGATAGCAACAACAGGTATACTAAAGTGGATGGCGAAAGACCACACGACTTCATCTCTACATAAGAACCACAAGCAAGTAAGGAATGTTGAGAGTGGGAGAAATCATTTTCCCTAGGGAAGAATACAGCAATTCTTTTCCAATAATGTATGGTCAGCTCTGGAAAAATATATATTAGCAACATTAAACTGAATGGGTTATATTCATGTAAATATATATGCATATATATGCATATAACAATTAATTTTAGGCAAGCAAGGAGGACCTTACAAGAGGGTTTAGAGGGAGGAAGGGAAAGGAAAAATTATGTAATTATATTATAATCTCACAAATATAGTGATATTTTATTTATGTATTAATAAATAAAGCTTGCCTAAAGATCTGAAGGGCAAATCTAAGCCACTAGAGATCAGGCAGTGTTGGCACATACCTTTAATCCCTGGATTTTGGAGATAGAGGCAGATGGATCTCTGTGAGTTCAAGGTCACCCTGGGCTACACAAGATCAATGCAGAAGCAAATCCAAGTAGTGGTGCCTCACACCTTTAATACCAATACTAAGGGGAATATAAAATGGGAGGAGAGAGTGGCTTCGCCTGCTTAGTCTGCTTAGTCGGCTTAGTCTACGGCTATGCAGCCTTGGCAGAAGTAAGACTTCCCTAGTGGCTTGGCTGCTTTGCTTTTCTTGTATTCGGGTTGAACCCCACTATCTGACTCTGGATTTTTATTATTCATGTTTCACAAAAATAAAAGAAGTAATAAAAATTGAGAACAATTTGTTTGGCAGTAGCAGTATCCTGATACAGAGTGAATATATTTATTTTATTAGTGTGTAATCAAATAATGCAATTTTTAATTTGTATGTTTTTTGTACATTAAGTTGGGCAAAATACATTTAATTGTCCAGAAGAAGCATTGAGGACCCTGAAATGTTAAGTACTTTTTAATGTAATCACAGAAAGTTAGGAGATTTAAAATTTTTAATAAGTTTGAAAACTAAAATATTTAACCACTAGAATGGAAATATCACAGCCATAAGCAGTTTATTGAAATATTTGTGATATAAATGTTTTGATAGATAGTTAGAAATGCCCAACAAAAGAAAAATATCTTTTTTTTATTGCTGTTGTTTACGAATCAATTTGCAGGGTAAGTCTCTGTTTCCTTTGCCACGCCTTCTCCTCCCCAACCATGGCTTTTTCTTCTTTACCCCGCCTCCTACCCCCAACCCTTTGGACCTCCAAGACCTAATCCATGAACCCTCTTAATTTTGGAACTACTTTAACCATGCTAACTCTAACCCTAACCCTAAAGAAAGAATGAAAGAAATAGCTTTTCCCAGGCTTGAGCCATTGCTGATTCTCCCGTACAAAAACGTCAGTCTTGAAAATGTATACACATGAAAAACAAAAACAATACTGAGCAGGCTGTATTTACACAATTGTGTACACACACACACACATATACATGTAACAATAATAAAGAAAAAGAACCTATCTATATGGTATGGAGGACATATGTAATCTGAGACTGTGCATTCATTTCCTGGCCACCCAGACCCGAATAATCATGCAAAACTATATTAATTGCAGCACTATTTGGTCAATGGTTCAGGCATATTTCTAGCTAGCTTGCATAGCTTAAATAAGCCCATTTCTGTTAATCTGTGTATCTCCACAATGCTGTGACCCATCAGCAAGGTTGTGGCATCTTTCTCCTTCAGCAGCTGCATGGCACCTCCCTGACTCAGCTTTTTTTCTCTCTGCATTCAGTTTAGTTTTTCTGACTAGCTCTATTCTGCCCTACCACAGACCAAAGCAGCTTCTTTATTCACGAATGGTTATAAAACATGTTCACAACATACAGAGGGGAACCCCACATTAGACATAGGAGAGGGAAGAAGAGGAAGGAAACTGTGGGAGAGAAGTTATATATTGATGTCTTAATTGAAAACATAAGAAAATCCTTGCTTCCATGTTGGAATTCACCCCTACTGTGTTTTCCTGTTCTACAGAACCATATCCAAAGACCACTGCTGATGGGATTGCTAGCAAAGACAAGGTACTTGAGTCATTGTACTCACGGTGGACAACTGTCCTAATCATACTAAATGAGTTTGTGTATAGAATATCAAAACAATTCAGAGAAGACTGGAACAAAGGAATACCATATGGTAATAGCATTTAATTGCCATGATGGATAACCTAATGTACCTGACTATTCTAAAATCACTTAAAGTAATGAGTGATTAAAGAGACTGGACGTTTTTAAAAACCTATTTATGTTGAATAAAGCTTTTTAAAGAAAAATATGAGAAACAGAATGGAAATGATAAAATTGACCATAAATTTTACTGTCAATAAAAATTAAACAAGATGATACTTTTCAAAACAAACTTTAAAATGTAAAATAAATGAATAAGGTCTCAGTATGAGAATAAGATATAAAGTGAGGCAAATTGCAGAAGGAAATAGAACACATGAAAGTGTCATATGTAAATATTGGAACCTTGAAATATTGTAACATTTTAAAGCTATATATAGCAAAAATAATCAATAGCAGAATTGGAAGAAATGAAAAAGAGCTCCTAGGTAGATCCTAGACATTGCAGAGGCTGGAGAGATGACTCTTGGATAAGAAGACTTCGTGCTCCTGCAGATGACCAGGGTTGGTTCCCAGGACCCAGGTTGGGTGATTTGCCACTGCCCATGATTACAGTTCTAGGGATAAAGCCTAATTCTAGATTCTATGGATACTGCATACATGTTGTACACATATATACACTCAGGTACACAAACACATGAAAGTATTAATAAATAAAATGGAAACTATCAATGTGAAGAAAACACTAAAAATAATATAAAATAATTCACAAAGGATGACTTGCATCTTAAGAGTCCTAAAATAAGAGAAAAGAACAAAAAAGCCTTTAAAATGTACTAAAAATAATAACACAATCTTACAAATATAGGAAAAGACACGAATTTACAGATTCAAGGTTTATAACATTCAATAAAAAAATCTCAGTGATATCAATGACCTGGGAGGTGGGTGGTCCTTGGACTTCCCACAGGGCAGGGAACCCTGACTGCTCTTTGGGCTTAGGAGGGAGGGGGACTTAATTGGGGGAGGGGGAGGGAAAGGGGAGGCGGAGGTGGGGAAGAGACAGAAATCTTTAATAAAAAAAATAAAATAAAAAATGAAAAAAAATAATAACCCATTTGGAATTGTACACAAACTTTGTTGTAATGAATTATAATGGAATTTTAAAGTGAAAATAGTATTTGTCCCAAGAATATATCAATGATGTTAAAAAAAAATCTCAGTGAAACATGCATCAAGATGTATCATAATTAAACTTAGGAAAATTTAAGAAAAGTAAAAAATTTGATAACATTCATACAAAAGAGGTAGTAGTGAGTAACTATATGACAGTCTTTTCTAAACACAACAGGGCAGTTGCACCTCTGAGCTGAAACTTTTTGAAACAGTTCACACAAAACTGTACAAGTTCAAGGCTGACAAAATCCAGCACCAAGAAGGGAGATAGGGATGCAGTCCATACCTGGTTGGTTAGCTAGTTACCGCCAGTTGGTATCTACTGGAAGAACAAGACACAGTTTTCTTTAGAGGTGTGACCAGTGGTGAGTCCACCTTTCTTAAAGGGCAGCCTTATAGCCAGGAGTATTTGGGCAACATAAATGAGAATTGATGTCTTTGGTTTTCATTTTGTTTTTGTTTGTTAAAAAGTCATGAAATGTAGTGAGTGGAGAGAGGAGGGTTATTCTGAACGGATTTGGGAGATGGGCTCAAGTGATCAAAATGCTTTCTATGAAATTCTGAAGAATTCATAAAATTATTTCTAAATAAATTCTCAAAATGAATATAATGAAGTATTTTATTTAAAACTATCAATGGACCATGTTGGGAATACAATGCACTGCTATAAAAATGGAAGGAACAATAATAAAATAGGTCTAAAATGGGGTAGCAGATTGAAGGGCAGAGCAGGGGAGAGTTCAATACAATTATATAAAAAGCGATTTTTATAGTTATGTAGTAGCAATAAAAGCTGGATAAGCAGATTATTTTGTAAAATGTGTCCATCAAGTCGAAGTGAGCCTTTCCTGGAATGCTTTCTTTTACTTTAGACTTTCCTTCTTGCTACTCCAGTCATTGCTTACACTTGTGGTCACATGTGAACACTTTTACCTTCCTTCCCTTTTGATACAAAATATCCCCAAATCACAAATTTTGATACATTGTTTTTAATACTATAGGACAAAATTAAGAATATTTAAATGTTATTGAGTATCAATTTAAGGATATTTTGGTGATACCGGGGGTATGACTCTATGAATAAAGTACTTGCCATACATATGCAAAGGCCAGGGCTTAGCTCTCCAAACACATCTAAATGTTAGATGGGATTGTACCCTTTCTCTGTCAGTGCTTTGACAGTGGATTCAGAATTCTCAGTGTAACTGGTAAGTTAGACAAATTGCTAAGTTTGGGATTCAATTGAGAGATGCTGACTCGCCAGAAAAAGGAAGAGCGTTAAGAGAGAAAGATTCCCAATATCAGCTGTGAGTCTCCACATGCATACTCAGACATGCCCCCCCACACAACCACAAGCTCGTGTCACGAGAGTGTGAGTATACATGTTTATATTAATGCAAACTGTGCACATAGACATGCAAAAGGGAACATTTTTACTGACAATTTTTAGACTTTTTCACTTAACTAGTAAATAATGCAAAAATACTTGTATTCAAAAGTTTCTTCTCACCAGATGGTGGTGCACACCTTTAATCCCAGCACTCAGGAGGCAGAAGCAAGTGGATCTCTTTGTGTTCTAGGCCAGCCTGGTCTATAAGGAGACTTCCAGGGCAGTCACTGCTGTTACCCAGAGAAATCCTGTCTCAGAAACAAAAATGACAACAACAAAACAAACAAACAAACAAACAAGAGTCTTTTCCCCTTGGTCTGTTCAGTGACTTAGTCACATCATTTGGCCAGTTATATGTCTCAGCATTTACTGCCATTCACTACAAAAAGAAGATTCTCTGGTCAGAGCTGATAGCAGCAGTGTTCTATGCATCATTAATATCTTAATCAGTAATGAAATGATTCTGATATTGCTATCACCTCCTACCTATATGCTGAATACCTGTCTTGTAGAAGCAAAAATAATGAAAAATATATTAGAAAGGCAAATGTATTTATAAGATAAATCTATTAAGACAGGAGATATGGATCTTCTCAAAGTACAATGAAGTGACTGGATTCTATAAGAAATAAAATTACACTACAGCATATCTTACAGTGATAAATGATAATATATTAGAGATTTATAAAGACATAAAGACATAATGGGATAACAAGAATTCCTTTAAATTTGATCTCTGGCCCCATATATCTTTTACTGAATAAAGTAAAAATACATCATGCTATTATTCTGATACAAAGGCTTGCTGTTTATTATAATACATCTCCTCGAAGGTGAGGAGCATGTGGGCTGCCATCTAATAACCATTCATCAAGTTACACTCTACTATTATTAACACTTTCATCTTTTTGGTTTATATTCAATGATTCGATTATTTTTAGTTATCAAACTTGTCTGATAACCAATCAAACATGTGACAACCACATATTTATTTTATTCTTCGTAAAAGAAGGAGTCAATACTAAGTAAGATGTTTAATTTGTTCTCAGACTAACTGGGTTCTCATGATACAATCATATATAATACTGGGAATATAATTCCCTTATGTATTTCTCATATTAACATTATATCATTTTTATACTTTGTTGTATGCTGTATAACATATTGCAATATATTGTCATTTGATATACCTATTAAATAATACCAATAATATAAAATTGAAATAAAAATGTAATTACATTGTTATTTTAGTAAATATTCTATAAAGTAGTGACTTTAGTATGTGAATACTATTTTTAAATTACTGCCAAATGTTATAAAAGTTGAATAGGATGGAAATGAGAGTTAACCTTTGACTATGAAGATTACATTTTGTGCCTGAGTCCTGTTTGTGTGACAAGGACAAGCCCATTTGAGATCTGTTTATTTACCACTGTGGGGTTTGTTTGACAGACTGATATTAGAAGAAGTATTTTTGTCATTTTTATATCAGTGTTTTTCTTACAAATTCTGATTGAAACCAGAAAGTATCCACCTACACTAAAATGCCTATATAGCATTTCCTATTAGTGGTAGGTTAAAAAAAAAAAGAAGAAGATAGTAATTGCTGTGGACACAAGATTAAAATTAATATTCAAAACCCTGAAACCAAATGCACCCTCCACTCAACTCATCCTTCCAAATGAAGATTTATAGTTGTAAATTGCTAGTGAAAATGTTTTAATTTTTTATTTTAAAAATAAAATATGTCATATTCAAGAATTTTCTGACTATTTTATCGTCAACAGTCTTTAGTTACTAAATTTTTCTGTAATTCTAACTTCATCACTGAGCTAAGGGTTGCTGTTTCAGGACAAAAGTATAACTGTTAGCAATCAGAAGGCTTAGTTAATGCATTAGCTATTGAAAAGATGTTGATTGGTTTGTTAATCAAATTATCACCAGAACAGTTTTGAGTAGAGCTTCTGCGTGTTTATTATTGTTGAAAGCACAATGCAATGTTAAATTTTAACAATGTTTGCAAAGATTTTAATAGCTTTATTCGGGAGGATCAATAAATAGGTTCATATATGATTGTTTGATTCTTTTATCAGTTGGCTAATAATACCAATTATTAGAATAATGCATCTTCTACTAATAAAATATTAATTTTATTCTTCTTTATTTCTAAAATATTCAAAGAAATTGTTGCATAGCTGTGATCTGTATTCCAAATTTATGATAGCTTGTATCTCACAGTCCACAGATGAATAACAGATTCTGTAAGAAGATGTTTTCTTTGAGAAAAATAATCTAATATGTATGACTTTATTTTGCTGCAGTAATGAATTTATTTTTCCCTTTTATTGAAAAAATATTGTTTTCTTAATACAATATATCCTGATATTCAGTTTCCTTTCCCACTTCTTCCCGAACCACCTCTCCTACCCTCCCACCAGGATCCACTCCATGTTTTGTCTCTCATTACAAAAGAACACACCTATAGGAGAAAATAACCAAACATGGCAAAATAAATATAATAAGGTAAAACAAAAATTATCACATCAAAGTTGTAAAAGGCAAACCAACTGAAGGAAAAAGCCCCAAGAGATGTCACAAAAATTAGGGACTCGCTCATTTATACATTGATGATTTCCATAAAAACACTAAACTAAAAGCTATATTCTATACATAGAGGACCCAGTGCAGACCTATGCACACCCTATGTTTGTTTCCTCAGTCTCTGAATTCATATGCGCTTTGGTCAGTTGATTTTGAGGACATGTCCTCCTGGTGTTTCTCACCTCCTCTGGCTCTTATACTCCTTACACCTTCTTTTCCATGGGGTTCCTTCCCTGAGTTTTTAAGGGAGGAACATGATAGAGCTATCTGGAGCTGTATGTTCCAAGGCATTTCTCTCCATGTAATGTCTGGCTGCATGTCTCTGCATTTCTTCTCATCTGTGGCAAGGCAAAGGGTCTTTGATGGTGGCTGAATAAGGCACTGATTTATGAGTATAGTAGAATATCCTTATTTCTACTTTTTTTACTAGTATTATTTGGTTTTACCCTAGGTCCATGGTTTAGCTAGTCTCTGATTTTGTTCACCCCAGCATTGTCAGGTATGGGATGAATCTCAAATCAAACATTGATCGGTTACTCCCACAATCTTTGGGTCACCATTGCACTAGTATAAACTGCAAGCAACATCTTTTGGCAATATTTTGAAATTACGACATACAGCTTTTTTTCTGAAAGGTAATTACTCTTATCCAACTATATCTCACATTAGATGGCTTTAAACATTAGTTTTATCTCCAACTTTACAATGTTTACTGATGAATTTAACTTAAGATTAGAAGGCACAATAGAATTTACAAGCAAGTATTGCATATCTTTAAAATTATTTGAAATTTAATCAATGTTTGATTCACTAGCAATTTTAAGGGAATTTGCATATCTCCATATCAAAAAAGAAGAAATGACATCTATATCTTAATACAAATCAAAACAGGTAGTATTTTAATCACTACATTTATCAGAGAATCTTGATGTACATATATTTTTCAACAGTGAAAAAGCTAAGATTTTTTTACAACTGTGATTTTTCCAAGGAACTATGAAAAATAGTTTTTCAAGAGATAAACATGCTAATATATGACACATCACAAGACAAGTGCCTGGAGAATAATCTAATATGAAATTCAACAAAAAATTATTTTAAGAAGCAACTGATAAATTGATATTCAGGAATAAGAAATTTGACTTTGTGCCATGTATTTTAAACAGGAACTTCAAAATATAAAAGGACTATTTCCCTCCTTGTCTAAAAATGACTAAGGCTCAATTTAGTTAATCCTCTTGTAGAATGCAGTAATTACCCTTTATGTGATGAAGATATTAAAAACCTTACAGCCATGATTTGAAATCATTATGTGAACATGCTTATCTGTGTGAAAAAACATTTTAAAATATGAAATACAGTTCTAGCACACACTAACAGACAGAGATAGAGAACACTAATTTTTAATGTAAAAGCAAACTAACAAAAGAAAACCTCCAGGTTAGTTACATGATTTGAATGTATAGAATATGTGCATTACAGCATGTGAAAAAATAATCACAAATATCTATACACTTTTGAAACCCTAATGGAAGTGTGTCCTTGTTGCTTCAATCTGAATCTCCAGAAACACTAACAACTTAAGTGTAACAAGTCCTATTAGCAAATCCTAATTACCTATAATTTTATTTCCTTTAGTGCCTAGGAAAGTGCTGGGCTTATACTTGAAAGGAAAGGATTGATTTAGGAAATTAGTTTGGCATATTTTCCAGCACACTTCTAGAGCAAAACATGCTTACCTGTCTTTAAAACTATCTTTCAAGATAAAAATATCATAAAAATAACAATGAAGCAAAAAGGCTATTATTATTATTAAGGTTACAAACTCAAAATAAACTTCTCTTTAGATAAAACTACTGAAAACTCTCAGGGACTGATAGTGTCAAGTCTTTCTCACACATTCATGATTGCTACCTACTGCAATTTTCCCCCATGCGTTCTCCCACTCTCCAGATACACTAATAAGCACCCTTCTCCATTAATCATTGGGTTGGTAAATTTCCATCAGTGTCACATTGAAGACAAGATAGGCAATAAATAATTACTGTCTTCACTCAAATGTCCCAATGGCCATCAGTTAGCACAAGCTTTACACAACAGAATTTCAGCACTGATGAGATTTTCCTTCAGCCTTCTTAGTGTGAGTCTGTATTGTGCTTTTTCAAAGTACAAAACATCTCTATGTATACAAATTTGAACTTCCACTTTAAAGAACTATATCCATTTTTTCTCATAGAAACAAAAAAGGATTAATTTAATCAGATTAGACACTGATCAAGTTTGAGACCAGCCTGGTCTACAGAGCTAGTTCCAAGACAGGCTCCAAGGCCACAGAGAAACCCTGTCTCGAAAAACCAAAAAAAAAAAAAGAAATGTATGGTACTGGAAGAATTATGGATCAAGCATTTAAAATATATTTGTCGACAATGTTGCAAAACTTGACTCTTTTAAGAACTACTAAATGAATTATTCATTTTTATAGTAAACAACTGGAAAGATGTGGTATTGTTGGTTTTCTTAAAAGCCTTAGCAAGTCATCTCACTTTAAGCAATCTCTAACATGCAGGTGTTATTTGGAAATATTTGTATATTTGGAAAAGATGCATGTAAATTTTTTTAGGCACATGGAATCATATTTAAGGAAACTCTCTGATATCTGAAATAACACCTTAATAGAGATTAATTGTTAATAATGAATTAATGCAAGTTCTAAAGATGGAGTATGTGCTATGTGAATAAAATTTTCTGTGAGTTTTTGGCACATTTTATCTCAAAATAAGTAAAATAATCAAATACTCAAGAACTGTCTAATTTATAAAAAATATTTTACCTGAAATTCAACAAATTTATGTTCAACAAAAATAAAAATGTCCTTTTTTGTTAAGGATCAAGCAATTAGCTTTGTATTAATTTGGTATTAAAATAAGATTCAGAGAATCACACATAAATAAATGAATTTGTCACATTGGTTTCATGGATGGTTCATTAGTAAGAAAAAAATGGCTGATTGAGAGTCCTCTCTGTATGCTATGAATATGTTATATTACATTGGTTAATAAAGAAGCTGTTTTGGCCAATGACTTAAAAGTAAAGCTGGGTGGGAAATCTGAACAGAGATATAAAGATAAAGTAGGCAGAGTCGAGGAGATGCCATGTAGCTGCCAAAGGAGAGATGCTGGAACCTTACTGGTAGTCCACAGTCACATGGTGATACACAGATTAATAGAAATGGGTTAATAAGATGTAAGAGCTAGCTAGAAATATTCATAAACTATTGTCTAGTGTTGTAAGTAATATAGTTTCTGTGTGATCATTTGGGTTTGGGTGGCCAGGAAACAAATGATCAGTCTCCTGTTTACAAAATGCTGCCTGCTGTTTGGGGCATGGATCTACTCTTAGGTATTATCTTGAAAAAGGCAAGGGAAAAAAAGGGGAGGGGCTTCTGGACCAACAAAAATTGAAGTCAAGTACAGTTTCTTGGTAGTTGTATTTTTTTAGACAGGTTCTGTTTGCTGGTGGTGAACAGAGGTATGGGTCCTTTAACAGAAGGTTTCTAGACTCATTATTAGCAGCAAAATGGTTTCTTTAAGAAACAGAGGTTTCCTAGTTCATGTTGGTAGCTCGAACTCTGGCTCTTTTGAGAGGTCCTGCACTTAAATAATGTTTATGAGAAGCTTGCTACTAGTTGTTAATGGTGACATAGACCCACCATGTCCCTGGATCTGGGACAGTGAGCATGGCTCACAGAGACAATTAACATACCTCCACCATGTTGGATGAGGTAGAGCCAACAGGCAGGGCTGCAGATTTGGTCCTAGCCATGTCCTCTTATCATTTAAAAAAAAATAATGTGTTCCTGTTCAGAAAATGATTACAGATACACAATAAAGACAGATTCAGATGAAAAAGACCTAAGAATGTGTTACAGGTTTATATAAATGTGTATGGGATTATGAGAGAGAAAAGAGTACAGAAAGCCATAGATTAAAGGAGTAAAGGTAATTAAATATTGAAATGTAGTAAAGTAAAAAATATGAGCCACATAAAAATGGAAAATACACAGAAAGTCTGGATTATGTATATTATTGTGTTTTCTTTGAATTCTTTGACTGTGAATGAATGAGCTAAGTTCAGAGAGACATTTCATTGCATGGGTTGTTAAGCTAAACCAACATTAAAAGTATCTTGACTTCACCATTTGGGTCTAAGGATATGTTGCTTTGGAAAAGAGGCCCTGCTTTTATTTCTAGAGAGAAGGAGAACCCATGGATTCCTTCCAGACTAATGGTTTAATGGAACAAGACCCTCTGAAAGATCTCTGTTAACCCTAAAAGTACTTCACACAACAAAGAGCAAATTGTAGTTTGGAGAAAACAACACCCAAATTCCAAAAGTGATTGTTGACAAATGTTTGTTTCCATGTAAAGGGGGTTGATTATAAATGGTTAAATCATCACAGTCAATCTCTTTCTAAAAAAAAAAAAGAGTAGATATGATATAGAGATGAATACTTTGCATTAGGGCAAATCTTGGTCTATTGATACAAACTTAAGGTTGATTCTGTTATACAGTGTTTATGTATTTCTGCTCTTCTTTAAGGTATTTTGTTTGTGCATCGCATTTAAAAATGTAATGTATAGTTAAATACTGATTAATAGATAGTCTTCTATAATAATAAAGCTTTTAGTCATGTTAAGTTTTCTAGATACGTAGAGACATATTTCACTTAGCTAGATAATCTTCAACACTTCTAAAACCTATGGAATAAAGTATTTCAAGTATCTTAAGAACTTAGACTTTTCTCAACAGTGAGACATATCTGCTTCTGAGAACATCAATTATTTCAGAAAGGTTGATGGGAATTGAAGAAACTTATTGTGGAATCTGCCTTCAATGTGACAAGGCTAAACATTTGAGCAAGAAACTGTCCTTGCCTGGACTGCTTGATGGTATAATGTATGAACTGAACATGCATGACCCACAGAAAAGTGACTGCCAAAATTTTCAAAAGACAAGATGGTCCTTCAGGGTTCCTGCTTCACAGAAAAAAAAAAACTGTCAGACATTATGCAAGATACAGAGTAAAGCAACTCATGAACTTTGTCATTACAAAGCAGAACAGATCTTCAAATTTCCTGCTTCTTGGAAAATTCTGTTGGATGCTATAGGCCTGTAGACTGAAGATGGTTGCCCCAAAGTTTCAGAAGAATTTTGGGTTATTGTCTGGGCAGTAAAATGTCTCTGTCAATTCTAGAATTTTGGAAATTTTTTACAGTGTACTTCCTGTTTACTTAGGTAATATTATATCATTCTAGGGTCTTTGAAAATTTGAAGATAGATAGTTTTCCTTAGTTATGATAAAGGATAAATTAGATATAAAACTTTATGATGTGGGATTTCCCTCTATATGCTGTGATTACCATTGATGACTAAAGAAACTGCTTTGAACCTATAGCAGGGCAGAATTTAGGTAGGCAGGGAAGACAGAAATGAATGCTGAGAGAAAAAAGGGTGGAGTTAGAGAGAAGCCATGTAGCCTGCCGGAGACAGACACATGAACTTTAGCCAGTAATCCACAGCCATGTGGCAATACACAGATTAATAGAAATGGGTTAAATTCATATGTATGAGTAAGACAAGAAGAAGCTAGAACTAATGCCAAGCAGTGATTTAAATAATATGGTTTCTGTGTGATTATTTCAGTTTCTAGGTAGCCAGGAAACAAACAAGTAGACTCCTACAACTTTAAACTCACACAGATAGTATAGATGATAATTTTCCTTAATTTGTCAAATGTAAATAGACTAAATAGTGTAACTATAATTCTTGCTTGATAACTGTTTGTATATGTCATTTTACTCTGTTAAAGTTAAAACTTTTCTTTTTATTTAGACATAAAAGGGGAGATGATGTGACATTCTGCAGTGGGAAAATGAACTTATACTTTGTAAATATTTGTCACTTGTATTTTAATAAAACACTGATTAGCCAGTGGCCAAGCAGGAAGTATAGGTGGGGTGACCAGGTAGGAAGTAGAGGCAGAACAACCAGAACAGGAGAATTCTTAGATGAGAAAAAACTTAGTCTGCAGTTGACACAGTGGAAGCCAGACACAGAAGAAGCAAGATGAGAATGCCTCACTGATAAAAGGTACCAAGCCAGGTGGCTAGCACAGACAAAAATTGTGGACTAATTTAAGATGTAAGAACTAGTTAATAAGAAAGCCTGAGTTATTAGGCCAACCAGTTTATGATTAATGTAGACTGTAGCGC